>CM044431.1:49941207-49957594 GCA_024363595.1 Xenopus borealis | reverse complement strand
TTTTTTTTTTTTTACGTGTGATGCCTTTCAAGTCTATTGGCTCCATTATTGCTGCAAAACACAGCAAAAAAATTTACACATCCCTACCAGAGTATGATACATTTTAAATAAAAACTCAAATCTCATTTTGACTATTCCTTAGTCGAAATTTACAAAAACCTGAAAATTCTAAATATGAAATTCCACTTTTAACCTTGATAAATCTGCCCCTAGATGTTCAAATTTTTTCTTAACCTCCCATTCAAGTTATGATTATATTCAAATCTATTAGAGTAAAATAAAATTCACATACATTTGAAATTTGACCTTTGAGAAATCTGACCATAAAAGTGTGGCAAATAATCACATCAACCTAATTTTAACACAGAGCGGACACATCAAGTGCCCTTATTATTGCTTTTAACAAACACTTGTGCCCTTCAGGATGCTGCACTGTGCTCCTCTGAGTGAGGCCAGCTGAGCTGTATTCAAGGGGCGATCTGCTGGTCTCTTCATCTAAAATGTACATGGCAAAATGCAGTGCGCAAAGTGCAGAACATGTACTACATAGGAGGAATTGAAGTTTTGACTGTAGAAAAGCTGACACAAAACAAAAGGGGTATATTTGCATATTGCATACTGAATTTTACTTCTGAAAATACCCCTTTTGTGTTGGTATTCAGCTTTTCTAAAAAACTTCAATTCCCACTATGTAGTACATGTTCTGTGATTAACAGACCAGAGAAGAAAGAGTAACAGAAGTGTGAATGGTGATTGGGGGAAACAAAGTCTTGGCTTGAGCAGAGCTAATTTCAGCAACATTTACATAAATGTAAAAGTGAACAGACTAGTACAATAGCAATTATATGTATAAATAACTTTATCCTGTAAGTATTCAAAATCTTTGTACGTTTTTAATGAATATATATTAGAATGATATAGAATGATGAGTTATTTAATAATAGGAAAAAAATATTGGGTGGACATCGTCTTTAAATGATGTAAACTGCCTGCGATATAAATGTGCATTTCTGAAGTTTAATATGTATGCAGTGCATGTACACCAATTTATTTCCACTATAAAATTATTGTGAGCAAGTTATTATGGAAATCTGCTGTTTCAGAGAAGATAATAGGGATGCTATATATCACTGGCACTCACTATGCAAAAGAATTGTGCAATTTTGAAAAATACTACTATTATATACTACATATGTTACAAGCAATGTCAATGATATATGTTTCTAGGACTATGAAAATAAAAGGAAATATCAACTGATACATAGACTGAATAACAAAATCTACATGCATATTGCAAATAACTTTTATTAATGGTGAAATACCTTACATAGAAAAATGAGCATGGCTCTTTAAAGGAGTGCTTTACATACATGCTCAACATAATTCCTCAATCTGGCATGTGTTTGAAATGTGTTTTGTTTCATCTATAAAGTAAAAACAAGAAATGGTTGCATCTTTGGCCTGATTAAAAGTTCCAGCATTTGTGCAATATAAGGTAGATAGTTGGTCCAAGAGCCAAATGTAAACATTTACACTTGTTTTTACGTCAGAATTATGTACCCAACTGCATATGGTAGAATTAATATTACAACTTTACTACTACGGGGCCCATTTATTAAACCTCAATTAATAATTTTTTTACAAAAAGACCCTCAAATATTTAGAGATTTCTGATACAATATGAATTTTTGTGCGCTTTTGTTCCATATTTTTGTACAGCTTTATAAATATGCCCCTATGTATTTTACAGAGAATGAAGCGCATGTGCGCTTCATTATATATAATGTGTAGTTATAATATATAGTTATATAATGTGTAACTAATATACTGTACATCTTGAAAATGTTTAAATGAGTTTTTTAAATGAGTTTATTCAAAGTAGAAAAAAAATTATACAAAGTAAAAGTTTGGTAAATAGACCTACCAGTATGCCCAGGTTTAGTGAGGGGCTGATTTACTAAAATTCATGTTTCTTTTTCTTCAAAATTGTCCTTGTTGCCTGCTTTGTCACTTGCATGAAAGCCCTTGCACATTTATTTTCCTGTAAATAATCACATCTTTAACATGTCAGTCCTATATAGTCACAGATATGCAGTGATAGTCATGACATTGTTTATGTCTTTGCTTATTAAGTGCCATCGTTTTGAAATCTGCGGCTTTGAGATCATCCACTGTTTCCTTATAATTATATTTAAATGAGACAGCTTGAGAGGGCATTTGGATAAGCAGATTAAAGTACATTTTGTTATTAGTGTAACGCTCAGCCTCTACAGGGTAGAAAAGACATGGTTTTCATAATTATTTTTCTTAAACCTGTACAACATTTGGTGGAAAATTATAGTTCTAGTACATTTTTCTACATATCTTATCAACATGTAAATCTTATTAAAAATGTTGTGATTTCTGGAGTCTCACGTTCTTGGCATATATAAGCAGTCTTGGTTGCTTTCCTCTTAAATGTTATATAGGAGGGTAAAGGTTTTGCTAACCTTTAGGTCCTTTGTTCCTCTGGACATAATTTAGATACCGAGATTGGGTCCTCAGTTACACAAGGGAAGCTGTTTTTCTTTGTCCTATGTGAAAATATTGTGTTGGCAGTTCAGTGACTGACCAGTAGATGTCACTATGTAAAAGGGTAAAGGGGTTCCCATGCTCCAGTGAATGTGTTAGCCAGCTAGGCTGGGTCCTTTTTCCCAAAGGGGGGGAAGTAGTTCCCCAGAGGTTATAAAAGGGTATTTTGCCATGTGCCTCTGTGCAGTGAACACATTTGGAAGTGGGGTGTGTTGCTAGGGCCTGAGGTGGAAGTAGGCCTCAGTATAGGAGTAATTATGTGTCAGAAACTGTAATAGGTCACTATAGGAGTGACAGATGAGTTCAGGGTAGTTAGTGAGCAGCTAAGGCTTCAACGAGGAGTTTAGTGAAGGGTTATCACCCTGCTGTGTGACAAGTCCACCAGGTTAGGGACTCAAGTGGTTGTCCAACAGCTGTGAGATTGCCTTACCTTCCCGTGAGTAATACCATTGTGTGTAAATGACCCGCTGCACTACTTGCTTCGTGACTGTTTCATTGTTTTAAAGAACCACTGGCTCCCAAAGTTTATTTGACCTAGTGTGAATACTGTGTGTGTTTATATCCGAGTGGTAATCCCTTTGTCCATACCATAAGCAGGGACCCCACCTGAGTCTAATTAGGAGGAGTTGGTGGGAGTTGGACCCCTTACCTGAGTACTGAAACCAGTGAATAGTAACCCAAGAGAAAGTTCAGGCAGACCCTGACCCATCCACCTGTTACATTATGTTATGTACTGTATGTCAGTAAAATTTGTTTTTGTAAAATGAATTTTCTCTGTGGATTCCACACTTCTGTATTCCTTATTGATGCATATTGTGGGCATATTTATATGGAAGCTGCAAACATGTAAATGAGTTTGTCAGAGGGAGATATAGAAAATAATTCCCTTAGAGCATGCTTGAAGGCAGCATGCTTCAGGCAATTCATGGAAGTTTCACACAGTGCGAAACCTCTAGGGTGTATGAAGACGAGGTACAAGAAAAAGCAGTTGAAGCCAGGGATGCTGACATGCTTTCTCCTTTTTTTCTTGAAAATCAAATCAGAAGTAATGTAAACGATAACTAAAATAGATCTTAGAAACATATTATTAGTAAAAATATAGTTTAAAAAATGCACGTCCCATTACAAGTGTTTCATATCTTAATTTTTCTCAATTTTTAAAGCAGTGGTATGGTGCATTTTCCCTTTATAAATAGAATTGGTCATTTATATTACACATTGCTATTAGACTGGCTCAGCTAGTTGCACTGTAGACCCCTGACCCATGTACATTAGACTTTAGTTCTGATTGCAACAGTAAACTAGCTTTCATATGTCCATTCATTGCTATAAATACGTACATAATAAGCAGTAAAATCAATAGGCAATCACATATTTCTATTGATGCTTTTGCACTTTAGTCCCAAAGTATTAATCAATTTAGAAAAATAAAATTGTAAACTAGAAAGGGTGAACCAACACTATACAGAATGTAACAGAGAAGTACAGTGACTAAACCTGGCCATAGACTTGCAGATTATTAGACTATATCGAACAAATGAACATCCGTTCCAATCTTCCAACCTGCAACTAAACATTGAGATTAATATAAAGTAATAAAGAGAACAAATTACACCATGCTTGGGCCATTCATTGACAGGCAGCAATCATACGAAGGTTGTGTCCGACAAATATTAGTGACAGTCTCCCACTGATATTGTCAGATAACTAATATTTTTAGCTGATAGAAATCTTTTAACCTGTCCCATCGACTGATCCTCATGGCACAAAAAATGTCAGGACAATCCACATGGTCCGAAAATTGTGCAAATCTTGATTTTGTACGATAGTATCCTTGTGTCTATAGTCATCTTAAGAAATTAGTAAATTGATTTCTCTGTTATCAGCATATATCAGTAATATATTAATAGATTACTTTTGGACATACAGGGAATTTATAGATGTCCTATCCATAGTAAATCTAGATGGCAGTGCAGCTATAAGATGCCAGTTTCCCCAGGGCAGAGATCTAATTAAAGGCCCCCACAGCCAAGAAAGTTGTAAGTACTCTAAAGTAGGCCAATTTGAATATAAGTCACAAAATAAAGAAATACTCAGGCCTCACCAAAGTAGACATAAAGTCCATGTGAACTCCTGTGGGAGTGGATAAACAAAAATGCATCAATACATGTAAAAATAAATAACTTAGATGGATATGTTGAAGAGATCTTCTAGATGACTAAAATGAAGGGGCTACCATTTCTGGTGGATATGTCAATCAACAGGTATGGCAGCGAAAGCTCTGATTGTGGGCCCCCTACCATGGTCAGCCTTGGCCAAATATTCAATTTGCCCATTAATTAAAACACCCTGTAGTGCGTTTGGTGCTTATTTATGTAAATTGATTCATACATATGTTTATATTTGCCTATGGAATTAAAAATATCCTTCCTTAACTAAAATACTTAAACGCTATTTACTATTCTATTCTTGGTGTTTATTTTTCAATGTATACTAGCGACTTTTGAAAAGAATTTTTGATGTTACTGGTCCTTTAAATAGCACCAATTATTGAAGCAAACTGCTTTTTTGACTTGGCTAAGAATGCTTTTAATATCTTCTATAAAATATAATAATTTCTATGGAATGTATACATTTGCAAAAAGACCTGCATTATAGTGATTTTGCAGAACAGACACTGGTTTCAAAATGAGATTGTCATTCTTCTTCGATATATATTTGATGCCGTCATCAGTGAGAGTCTGATCAGTAGCCAAGTATGTGCATTAGATAGCTTTGATAATTAGCACATTTGTAGGGGCAACAGGTGGGGAAAGACCAAAGCAAAGTATATTCCAATGTAAAATAGGACATTTTGGGACAGTTTATTTTTAATTTTGCTTGTGAATGTTAAAGGCATAAAAACTCTTGCTAACTCTATTGCCACTTTAATATTGAGAATTTTACTGCCTTAAAATTAAAAAAGGCACATGCAATCTAAAGAATGAGAAACATTTGTTTCTGAACATAAGAACAAGTATTTTGTACAGATTTCTTCTCTTTTGATCCAACTAATTGCATAACTGAACATCAAACTAAGCCAAAGCATGTCAAAGAATAAGCCTGAAACAAGGAAAAGACCTGTGTTTTAAATGTTAATTGTTTGAAGAGCTGTTACTTTGTTGTAAACTATTAATCTAGGGATTATGGATTGAGCTGCTTTCTGCTCCTGAACAGAGATCCTTTGTACTCTTGATTGGGAGTTGCTATAATATTCACTTAAATGAACCAGTGTTCCTATGGGATAGATTCCTTTTTACCAGACACAATTATTCATGTACAGTCTTGTCACTGAATATGAATAATTTCACCAAATAGGTGCTCCGGTGCATTTTTCAAAGTGACAGCAGTAATACACTACAGGAACATTGGGGAAAAAATGTATCCAGAATAATATGAACTTTCAATCCTTTAAAAGAATATAACGTTTATTTTGTTCTTTTTGATTTCTGAATTATTAATGTATCTGAATTACTGCCGAGCATACATTTGTGTGAATTAGTTTTATATCCTTGCTGACATATACAGGGTCTAGCATAAGTATTCAGACTCATGACCAGGTTATTTTACTGGGTGACAAATGCCTCCCTGGAATGTTGTATTCTGATTTTTTTTCCAATTTCCATAAAATTATGTCATTACTAAAACGAATTTTGAGTTTCAGTACTTTGAAATAAAGATATTACAAAGAACAAAATGTCACTGAAGGTTTTTTTCTTTGGTAAAATGTGAACAAATGGGCAAGGGTCTGAAAATTTTTGCAAGTTATTGTATATATACAAAAACTGTACATTGTCTTTTTTGTTGTTGTTGCAAGAACGCAATATAAGGCTCATGTCATACATTGAAACCAGTTTCAAGTGTCTGATAAAGGAGGTGTTTTGTTCAGATAATAATTGTGAAGTCTGACTATTTTTGCTGGAATTTGAATTTGCTTTAGCAGGGTCTTGACACAGGAGTAACAAACAAGGCAGTTCCATACATAAAACAGTTAAGTGCACATTACTATTAAAACATTACACCAAGCAGAAGTGCTCCATTAACCCATGGACCCTCCCTCCTAACATGTTTGGCACCATTGGGCACTTCATCATAAAAGGACTGGAATTTGAATTAGCTTTATCAGGGCCTGGACCAGAGAACAAGCCTGCTGATGTACACACCTTTTAGTCTACACTGATGATAACATGTTGTTCTAGATGGGCTATTCTAATTATTATACTAGAACAAGGGTGTTTAACATCTTACGTATTATTTAGTATATTTTTGTATGCAACATTGCCCAGAATTGCCAAGAAAGCATTGTATTCACATAAACTAGCCTTGCAACATAGTACAGGTATGGGATCCCTTATCCAGAAACCCATTATCCAGAAAGCTCCAAATTACGGAATGGCCATCTCCCAAATTTTTTAAAATTATTTCCTTTGTCTCTGTAATAATAAAACAGTAGCTTGTACTTGACCAAAACTAAGATATAATGAATGTTTATTGGAAGCAAAACCAGCCTATTGGGTTTATTTAATGTTTACATAATTTTCTAGTAGACTTAAGGTATGAAGATCTAAATTACGGAAGGATCCATTATTCAGAAAACCCCAGGTTCCAAGCATTCTGGACAATAGGTCCCATACCTGTACTTGTTTTTACTTAAACTTTGATTGGAACAATTCTTCCAAAGGCATCTTTCTAATTAAAAAACAGTATCTTGGTGTCCCATGTAGAGGTAGGTTGTGAGGCTCTACTTGCTTGTTTTTCCAACAATCATCACAAAATCCTAAGGTAAAATAATTTTTCAGGCTGAGATTCTCATTTGGTTACTTGTGATCACATTTGTATCATGTGGTTATCAAGTTTATCTTGAGTCCAGTTATATTAAACAAATAATAATCTCGGCAGGCTTTAGGTGGTGAGTGTGAAAAATCTATAATGGAACAAACATGCAATCAAGATTTTGCTGCTTTAAAATAAATATATTGCCCTTTAGTATAGGAGCAGCGGCCCTCCATTGAGGCCCTGGGCCTTTTTGGGTCATGGGACCTATTATACAGAATGTTTGGGACCTGGGGCTTTCTGGATAATGAGTTTTTCTATAATTTGATCTTCACACCTTAAGACTACTGGAAAATCATGTAAAAATTAAATAAACCCAATAGACTGTTTTTGCTTCTAATAAGGATTAATTGTATCTTAGTTAGGATCAAGTACAATCTACTGTTTTCTTATTATAGAGAAAAAGGATATTTAAAAAAATTTGGATTATTTGATTATAATGGAGTCTCTGGGAGACGGTCTTTCAGTAATTCGGATCTTTCTGGATAACAGATCCCATACCTGTATCACTTGTTTTGCATTTTCAGCTAAGAGCAAATACATTTTTTTCTGTTTCTTTAATTGTTCCAGGGGCTGTTTAATTTAAAAGCAAAAGGTTGACCTTGTTTTGTATTTGACAGCAAATGTTTCATCTTGTGAACTCCAGTCAAATACTAAATATCTTCATGGCTAGTGATTTCCTGAAGGTAGATAATGTGATGAATATTGCACTGGTCAGCAGTACTGTGTGGCTTTTGAGAATTAAACTTTTAGCAAAAAACACTGAGTAGAACGTGACCATTTCAGATTTCTATATTATTGTTAACATTATTACAGTTAACAGTGATATATGTGTCAGTGTGCTGCCTAAGCTGAGTTCACCTTTAGTTCTTATATACAAGAATTGCAGCACTCCAGTTCCGCATTAAAACATGTAGCATAGCGTTGTTTCGGACCCAGATGGTTTTTTTTCAAGTTGACAAAATATCATCAAAACCACCCCTTCCTTTTATACCCTTTGTTCACTAGTGGCCATCACGAAGCATTACATATATTAAATAATACATGTTCCATGGTTTAACATATGATCTATACATATTCATATAACGCATATAATAAAAAATTCATATCAAATGGTTCCACCAACAATACATAACAATATATATATAATTCTTGGTGATGGCCACTGGTGGTCAATGAGTATAAAAGGAAGTGGTGGTTTTAATGAAATTTTGTCAGCTTGCAAAAGGACCATCTGGGTCCCAAACATCCGAAAAGTTCACAATTTTCCAGCATAACCCTCTCTTTCTCTTCTCAGAGTTCTGATTGTGACCCTATGTAGACACAAGACAATTTTTTTATAGCTGCTCTCTAATATAGTAGAGACATGAGACTTCTGTAGCACCCCAAAGAAAAAACCAATGCAAGTATTTCCATGGTTTCAAAAGAGAGCTATATAAGAAACTGAATAATATGCATTTATTAAAAAATAGTAAAATTACTTTTAAATGTTGTTGATATCTAAAGAAGTGTCTCTCTGACATAAAATGTAGCAAACCAGCTTATGAGCAGACCTGAAGGTGGGCTGACTTCTGTTCCATTGTTGTAGAAGTTAGAACTTCAGAGCAGACATGGATAAACAAAAGAAATTACTTTTATAAATAATTTTAAAACCATTTGTTTTTTTTGTTTTTCCAGCCACATCAATTACATTTGTCCACATTGTTTCCTAGGATAACAGAAAGCCCAAATATATCCCTTTCAGGATTCCACACATTTCTAAATAGTTCACACTGCGGGCCTTATTCAATATTTGAACACATTGACCATAAACGAACCCCACCCCAAAAAAAATCCCTAATAGGAAGCTGGGTTTCCCTTAATTTTTCCTCTCATTCTCTACTCCTATCCATTTTCCCCTCCTTCCACCTTTTCTTTTAGGCATGTAGTGATGATGTCAAAAGAGCATCCTTTTCATATGCCAGCCAAGGCATCCAAATATTATCAAATGCTTCCATATCGTTCTGCAACCTGTTGCTAAGTTTCTCATTAGATGCTATATAGATTATTTTTGCTTTCAGAGACATCAAAGATAATGTTCTCTTCTTCCAATTGTTCACAATAATCCACCTACAGTAGCTGCCATAAGTATATATTGGCTCAGTTTATAAGCTGCATTTGGAAAATGTTTTGGTTTTTTCCCAACAGCATAATCACTGGATTTTTCTCAAATTTGATGTGTAGTATTTTTGAAAGAAGCTTAACCACTGCATCCCAATATCGCAATACAATTCTACATTCCCACCATATATGGGCCATAGTCCCCCTTTCTTTACAGCCTCTAAAACAAAATGGATCACAGGTAGGATATATTTTATGTATTCTAGCTGGTACTGAATATGTTCTGTGTAATATTTTAATAGAAGTTTCTTTTACAGCTGCACATCTATTGCCCTGATTCGCTATTAAACTACAGCCCGACCACTGTTGGGTTGTAAGTGTTGTATTAAAATCTTCTTCCCATTTCAACATACTATACGGATGTTTCCTTTTGTCTAATAAGAGTTGATTTAATTCTATAAGTCAAACTAAGGATTCCTGGTGCCAGTGGGGTTTTAACACAAACTCAAAACATGAAACCGTGAAAATTCCGTGCTCACACAGTGCTGCGTGTCTATTAACATAATGCAACAATTGTATAGCTCCTCCTGTGAGGGAGGTGAATAAACATCTTTCATTTGTGCCATCGTGAGTGGTTTCCTTTTCTGCATTAGAGACATCAATGTTGTGATTCCCTTATCTATCAACCACCCAAAAAGATTTCTAGATAATCCCTGAGGAAAATTCACTTAAAAGTGAAGGAAAACGGACATTATTATACTCTTTTGCTAGAGCTTGCCAAAGGCTTAGCATATCTATCATTATGGGTGACAATTCTATAACATTTCTAAAGGGTATCTTGGACATCCATTATATTTGTTGAATTGTATATGGGTAGATTAAATCAATTTCTATCTGAACCCATAGGTGAGATAAACCATTTGTTTTTAATAAATATTTATTCAAAGTTGCTTTATTTTCCTTCAGAATTTTTTTGTGTTTAGTTGTTTGCTCTTAGACAACTGTCACATATGAACAGCCCATGTGAATAAAAACATTTTTCAAAAGCATCATCTACTATAAACCTACACACCACTGCAGCAGTTCACCCACCTGGCTCCTTAGATAGACCGAGTGACCCCAAAGAAAAAAGTTGTTTAGGACTAACACACAGCTGTGCATGTCCCTTTTGTTGCATGCACAGTAGCACTTCAGACCTTCCTGAGAGGAGAAAAGAAAAAGATCTGCTGATGCATTGGTACTGTATTTATTTTGATTATTTTTAAAAATGTAAAATAAATGCAAAAATGTTTTTACTGACATGGACTGTTCACATTAAAAAAATTGTCTAATGGCAAACATACATTTTAAAAGCAAATATGTAGAGAAGGGACTTTATATGCATGTACCACCTAATGATTCATAAACTTATAGGGGGCTATTTATGAAAGGTCGAGTGTAAGAGTTTTTTTTACCTTGAATGAACTCACAACTCATATTGTATCCTATCAAGAGTCAAAAATTACAATTATTATTTGACCTTGACAGGGGTTAGATGGTGAATTTTCGATTCAAGTTATTTCGAGGCTTGGGATATAATAAATGTCGAAAAAATCAAGTTAAAAAAAAAAAATCAACTCTAAAACCAAAATTTTCATGGAAAACACAACTTGATGAATAACCCCCATAATCTAGTTAAAATAAAATATCTGGTTCCTAAAACCCCCTTACCAAAACTCCTGTGCATTTGGTAACTAGATGTCAATTTAATATTTTACAAACAGTATCAACACAGCAAATTAATATTCCTTCTGCAAACGCAATCATTCTTATTTCTAGAAGACACAGCTGTCTTTTTCACTTATCAGGAATAAAGCCTTTATGACGGTTCCTAAAATACCTGTGCTTTTTCCGTATAATTCATCATGTCTGGCAGTTTAACAGTTTTTCATTTCGGATCTCATGCAGTTTTGTTCGTAAAATTCTAATGTTTAAAATTGGCTGGTAGTGTGATAAATGATCTAATAAAATCAGTATAGAGACACCTAGTCACTGGAGAGTGTTACCTGAATCAGTCTGAAAATATTCTGGATTTACATCAAATTAAACATAATTTTTAACATCACTAATTAAAGCAATTCAAACATGTGAAATGAATAAATTAACAAAATTATGCATGAATTGCATAATTTCATGCAAGTCAGAATGCTCTCTGTAAAAAAAAGTAGTTGTGTCTTGCTTTATTTTGAAAAGAATAAGCAAATTGCTTATTCTCTGCACTAATTCTGGCAAGTTCAGGGAGTGGGTGTTTTGGAAACCCTTGGAAAGGTCACATTAAGAAATCTTAAGGCAAGCATTCTATGAACCAAAGGGTCATTGCCAATAAAATACTATGGGGATAAACAATGAAATGCACAGTACTTTCACTCTCATAACATCTCCTCATACTCTTATAGCCTTTTAGCCCATGAGCTACAGTGGGGTTCATCTGTGTTTTAAATAGGCTTTAACTTCCCTCTCTGTCTCATACCAGCTTTCAAATGGGGGTCCCTGACCCTATTTAAAAAGCAAATGCTTTGAATTGCTACAGTTTGTTATTGCTACTTCTTATTACTTATATTCCTATTCAGCCACTCTCCTATTCCTATTCCAGAGTCTTATAAAATCAATGCATAGGTGCTATGATAATGTGGACCCTAGCAATCAGATTCCTGAAATGGCAAACTGGAGAGCCATTGAATAGAAAGCTAAACTCAAAAAATAAAAATAATACAAAATAAAAACCAATGCAAATGGTATCAGAATATCTCTCTACACCATCACACCTGCTTTTTTCAGGTTACTAACTGGAGTTAAATGTTCAAATATTTTAATACATTTAGGGGGATATTTATCAAGGGTTGAATTTATAGTTCATAGAAGTCTGGAAAAACTCCCATAAACTAACATGAACTTAAAAGTGACCAATCAAAAAATTTTAAAAAATACATTTGGGGGAATTGGATAGTCCCATCAACCCAAATCAAATTCTAATCAAATTTGATTCAAGTTTTAAAACTCAAAACTTAAAAATTGATTCCAGGACATCCCCCATAGGCTAAAACATCAATTTGTCAGGTTAAAGGTGGCGAATAATAGAATTCTTAACGGGCCTATACATGATAAACTTCAAAAATCTAATTTGAATTTTGTTAAAAAAAATCAAATTGAATTTAGACTATTCCCTTTTCAACTTTTACCAAGAAAAAAACTTGAAAATTTTCAATTCAATCTTTGATAAATCTGCCCCTAAAATAATTACTGCTATGCAGAAATTCTGCAAAGTTTGGCTTTGACTGTCCTTTGACAGTCTACAACTAGCTTTTACTAGAGAAAAGCAGCAAGGGTATTATTGGTGCCTGTACTGACTGATATCAGTGAATCATCAAATAGCTTTTACTAGTGACTAGTACTAGTATTAAAGCTGTAAAAAGTGTTTACACATATCAAACTGTGTAAGCCTCTACCAAGTATCTCACATGTGAAAATGCCATGTCTGCCTATGCTAAATATCCATATATTGATATCAGGAAAATGCTCAAAGGAAAGTTTTCATGTAGCTTATCTAACATCATTACTAAATCAAATAGCTTCAACCTATTGTAAACTGAAATGAAGTGGCAGGGTACAGTGGTGAGCATGTACATAATATGCACATGAATATGTAAAATAATGAATAATAATGATCCTTGTAGACTTGGTACGGTAACCAGTGGCTCATTGTAGCCAGACTAATGATTTCATTATACACTATGTAGAGGGGCATAGTCATTATACACTGAAGTGTGTGTTACATTGTAGCACATATCCAAATTATACCATTCATCATCACTGCACCTATAAATGTGTGAGTATACAGTTCTCTATGTACAGCTATTCACCCAGCCAGAAACAGAAAGCATTCACACACCCTTGTCTGCCCATGCTAAGATAAACTGGTGCTCAGTGAAAGAGGGATCAGCACCCTCTTTATGCGTGCATAATACAAAAAAATATTACTGACAAACAAAGCGTCATCAATCAGGGAGAATCATTGCCAATTTAATGTGGAACATTATATACAAGTTATACTTAGATATTTTGTTGACACTTTTGCTGACAAATTTGCAAAAAGAATTAAAATCCTTGGGCGCTTTTTTGTTGCAGCAACTTTTTTGTAGCAAAATACTCAATTTGAGTATTTTTAAAACAATTAGATTTTTGAGATTTGTCATACTTTGGCCCTTTAAGAATTCGAATTCGACTATTTACCACTTAAATCTGCCAAATTCATGTATAAGTCAATGGGAGTAACCAATTTGGAGATGTTTGTAGCCTTCCTGACACTTCCTGAACACCTCAAGTTTTGCGAATTTAAATCAAATGCAATTTGAGTTTTCGGGTCTGTAACATTCGTCCACGTTTTAGATATTAGTTTTATTTCTTACCTAAACCCCCAGTTGAATTTCAAGTATATCTAAATTTAAGGGAATTTAAAAAAAATCACATGAATTTGAAATTTGACCTTTGATATACAGTATATGCCCTCCATGTATTGAATGGGTTTTTAGAGTTTTTTTATCACTCTAAATGTATTAAAGTCAGAAGGTGTTTTTTCTCAAGTTTTTTCACACTCTAAAGTGACTGGGCATTTTTTGTGTTTTTTCTCTGACATTTTTGTTGCAGTTTTGTGAAAAACTCCACTGATTGCAAAATGCAGAATTCCACTGCAAATCTATGCATAGTGAAAACAATTGCTCATCACTAATCTGTGAGAATGTTTGAAAAGCTTTACTGGTGTAATAATTCACTCTAGATGGGTCCACGTTTATTTAGCTTATTTGGTGTACAATCATGATTTCAAATATGACAAAGGGCCCCTTTGGCAACATTTTTTTTTGCTGATGTATACTTTGCCTGAAATAGGAGAGCCTACAGTTATTATTTAGCAGGTGAGGATTATGCATGTGTACTTAGAAAAACACTAATTATCTTGGGAGTTGGGGCATTACTACACAATAAAAACAGCTGAGCACAGGGCATTCAATCATATATCTCCCATATCAAAAACATCTTTTGATATTTTTCTTTGAAAATACTATAGTATAGAAAGCCAAGGAAGCCTTTGCATACTTTAACTTTAATAGGAGAGCCTACAGTCAATGTTTAGCAGGTGGGGAATATGCATATGTACTTATAAAAGCACTTATTATCTTGGGAACTGGGGCATTACTACACTATGAAAACAGCTGAGCACAGGGCATTCATTCATATTTATATCTCCAGTATCAAAAACATCTTTTGATATTTTTCTTTGACAATACTTCAGTATAGAAGGTCAAGGAAGCCACCTGCATCAATACAAAACTGTGATAATGAAATAAGGAAACTGGGTTAACACTGTAGGATTTTCATGCTTTGGCCACAAATACCTCAAAAGCATCAGCCAGGAAAGTCAGCAAATTAAATCAGTATGTTGTCACAATACAGTGTATGTTACCATGTACATGTTATTGTTATGATAATTATGGCAGTCCTGTAAAATATACAGCATAAATTAATTTTAGAAATATTAGTCTTTGAAGACACAGAAGAACATGAAAATGTACGAAGCCACCTATAATATTTCTTACACAGGCATACTGTATATACATGCTGACACAGTTATATTTCCTCAGAACATGATTTGTACTTGTAATTTCAGATTAGACTAGTAAAGACACAGTATCCATTGCAGAGATATGCTTATATTTTATCTGAAGCCATGGTTTTAGCTGACTAGGAGTTTTGTTCATTACCAGCTTGCTACTTGGGAATAACATTATTCCTTATTGTTTTTTACTTTGGCAGAATCAGTCAAGGGGCCATTATTTTAGCAGAAAGCTGTGACCAATTGTTTAAAAAATAAATGATACTTGCACTGAATCAAGAAAGAGGAAGGCTCATTAAAACTCCTGTTCAAGAGCAGTCATCAGTCTCCCTCCATTGGATTTGACATTGCCTGAGAGACTGTTATAGCATCTATTTTTAGTTCATCATTGTGCCTAAACGTATTATTACAGGGGAAGTAATAGCTATTTTGTTTCTTTTATACAATAATCTACTAGAGGTAACAATTTTTTTTAAATGTGTCCTACTTTTGACTCATACAATGAAGATCAGCTAAACAAGGGGATATTTGCAAAGTATGGTTAACCTGGTATATGACAGGTGCTTCATCCATTGACATGAGTCTGGCCTCTCTTCTGATTGACTGAATCTCAGACAGATATCCATCAAACAGGCTGTCATTTTGGCCCATGCACACGATAATAAGCTGCCAAGTTGGCAGTCACTGTCTAAATAAAGGTAGTTTATTATGGAGCACTGCGTCTGGATATTAGGAGGAATTGATCATTTTAGTCATAATCAAATAGAGAATCATTCCAGTTCAATTAGCCCAGACTTCAGGTTGCTTCCATTTTATATTTGTGCTCCTATGATTCAAAGTCTATGGCATCTGAATTGTTATGCTTCAGTATTTTAAAAGGAAGCCGTATAGTTTTGAGTAAGAATAAAATGCTGTGTTTGCAGATTCCCCCAGGAGCCCCCCTTGACTTGGATGGATTCTGTTCTCAAGCTAACCTTGGTGATACTACCTTGAGGAAGAACCATTTAACTGGTTATTTGAGCAGTTCTTTGTTTGTCTGTATTATGAAGAGATATATCTATGCTCTCACAATGGCAAAGCCCCTTTATGTCATAACAAAATGCATAATATTTTATAAATGTAAAAAGTTAAATTGCAGTATTTGTGCAATTACTTAGATTGTTCCAATGTATTCTTTGAAAATATTTTTAATTGCTT
>CM044431.1:49882965-49894514 GCA_024363595.1 Xenopus borealis | reverse complement strand
TTTTCGGCGAAGCGAATCTCGGGAGATTTGCCCATCACTAAAGATAACTTTAGATAACACAGTTTCTTCAATTAGCCCAGAGTCGCGACGCATTTAACTCACAAATCCCAGTGGCTGCATCTGTAGTTGGCAGGGGCAACCATATTTGTCCATCTATGGACTCTACTTGATAACTGGATGCTTTTCTCCCGGCTCTCTCAATAACTCCTGCACAAATTTTGTGTATGAGTATGGGATGCTTGGACCCTTGATATTGAATACATCAAAGAAGGCTGGACATGCTAGAGATTTGTTGCTCTGATCGTCCATAATTGCATAAAGCTTAACACCTTTATCCCTTTGGCCTGTCTGACTAAGCAGATCTTGGAGCAGGATCTGCCACCTATGGCTCCTTTGCAGACTTCTATACATTGCGAAGTGACCTCTGGTATGTTTGTAGCAGTATCGCTTTCCTTCCCGCCATGCTCCCTAACGCCCTTGGTGTAAGATACAGTCCAGAGGGCTGGCCCAGAGTGTAATGCTGTGTTGTGATGTGTGCTATCACATTCTGTGCATTTTACACTGGCCTTACAGTCCTTGGCAAGATGATATATTGATGAGCCGGACTTGTAGCACATGTCATTTTTCTTAAAGAAGGCTTCGTGGTCCACTATGGGCTTTTCTCTGAAGGCTTTGCATTTCAGAAGAGGTTGTGGCTTCCAGTGCAGGGGACACTGCTTACCACGGTCTTTAATCTTTGTCTCCTCATGGGAGAGATCAGCTGACCTGTAAGAAGAAGCTGGAGAGAAAACATTAGTTTTGTGAACTGTTACTGCTGCTTTGTGAGCATTAGGTACTGAAGGGGTGGCATGTGCCAAAGTGAAATCAAAGCTGGGGTCATCTCTCACCTTGGCTTGTTGATATGCAAAGTCCATGAATATGGTGAAGGGAGGAAATAGAATATTGTGCACTTCTTTGAACTGTGATCCATGTGCCATCCACCGCTCTTGTAAGTTATAGGGCAACTTTTGCACTATAGGGTTAACACCTATGGCTGTGTCGAGGAATGCAAGCCCCGGTAAGTCCCCTTCAGCTTTGGCTACCTGCAGTTCCATTAACAGGTCACTTAGTTCTCTATGTTTTTGGTTACCATTATTAGATACTTTAGAGAAGTAATCGATTCTTTTGAAAAGTGCATTTTCTACTACTTCCGCTGAGCCGTAGCACTTGTAAAGTCTGAGTCAAACCAGTCTTAGACCAGTCTCTGGGTGATTGATATTGCAATAGAGTCAATAGGTAGGTCTAAATCTTTGAAAGGGGGATCGCCAGGCTCTAAAGCCTTCTGGGTGGTCGTTAAACCTTACAAGTCCTTTCTTGCCTAGTTTGCGGCATGCAAAGCACTTGGCAAAGTGACCTGGTTTGCATTAGGATAGGTAGGTGGTTGTGTGTAATATTAAGAAGGTGTTGTGTAATCATACCTTTCTGGAGGTTCACTTTTAGGCTGATTTGCGACATACCGCTTTAACATATCAGTGGAAGCTGGTGCAGGGTTAATGCTAGGCTTGGGAACCTGGCGGAAATGGGTGCTGTAAGCAGAGTTGCTTTGTACAGGTCTCTTTGATGCAACTGCAGCTTACTGATGGCTTTTGGAGGTGTATGGCATCCTTGGTCTGGCATGTTGATCTTGTTGTTGTGATGAAAGAGAATCTGTGTCTTACTTGGAGTGCTGGTGGACATACTCTCTAGTGTCTTGTAGTGGGTCTTGGGGTTCAATCTCTAGATCAGGTACCTTGCTGTGTCTTTCACAGCCAGGATACACAATCATCTCTAGAGCTTCCGCTTCTGCAGCTTCCCTCTCTATGGCCAGCTTTTCTAGGGATGCTTCTAAACGAGATTGTTCTCTCTTCCTTTCTGCTTCTAAGCATGCACCCTCTGCTTCAAGGCATGCTCTCTCTGCCTCCCTTTCTGCTTCTAAGCATGCACTCTCTGCTTTTGAGTGGGCTCTCTCTGCCTCCCTTTCTGCTTCTAAGCATGCTTTCTTTACTTTCACCTCCATTTCCCTCTCTGCAAAGGCGGCACAGGCCTTTTCTGCTTCTGATGCTAAACTGCCCCTGCTCAATTGGCTGTAGAAAAAAGATTGTCCAACCTGCAGAAGTGCATTTTTATGCTGAACTTGATTTTAAAATACTAAGACACATTTAAATTTTGTTATAAATAAGGCTATCTACCTTAAACTTAATTTATCAGCTTTATTTATACATTATTCTTTAAATCTCAGCGTTAAAAACAGAATAAAGGCATATATAATAGTACATATTCTCCTTTATTCAGTCTAAATACTTTTAGTTTGGCCTTTAGAAGCCTTATACATTTTACTGATATTTCATTTTAACAACTGTACTGTTGACAAAAGCCTAATATAATAACAAGGTACATTTGTATGCATTGTGAAGAAAAATTGTTTTACAAGAGAAAGCTACCATTTAAGCTCAATTTGTGGCCACGACCTTGCACATGTATATGGGTTCCTATTACAACTTCACTTTAGAAACTGAGTTCCATTAGTTTATGACTAACCGACAGCTGGGCTCTGAGAATAACTTTGAAGAGAACTTAGGACATATTAGTACATAGGAGGAAAGCTTTCATGGTTTCAACTTAGCACAGTAGCTACACAGAGGGTAGCTACTGTTAATGTTATAAAAATACATCAAAAGCGTTGTGAAAAGTCAAGTTAAAAGCTAAAAGACAGGTAAGATAAAGGTAACTCTACAGTGTATTTTTTTACTAGACTTTTGATTAATGGTGAAACAGAGAGGTTGACTTCAGAAATTACGGGCTTTTGACCAAAAATGCTTTTTAACAAAAAAATATATATTTTAGAACTCCACAAGAAAAATACATTTCTATTACTAATAGACTGAACATGTAAACCTGAAGAGGGGTGTTACAGAAGGACACTTGATTCAGCAATACACTTATACACTGACCCATCTGTTATTCTTGTTTTACAGTACATAGTAAAATTGGGTTGAAAAAAGACAAAGTCCATCAAGTTCAACCCCTCCAAATTAAAACCCAGCATACACACACCCCTCCTCTCTTTCACACAAACCACATTTGCCCATAGCTATACTAACTGTAGAGTTTAGTATCAAAATAGCCTTTGATATTATGTCTGTCCAAAAAATCATCCAAGCCCCTCTTAAAAGCATCAACAGAATCAACCATCACAACATCACCTGGCAGAGCATTCCACAACCTCACTGTCCTCACTTTTAAGAACCACCTATGCTGCTAGTCTGAAGGGGTGGCCGTGATACTCTTTATGGGTAAAAAGGTCCCCTGATATTTGTCTACATTGTCCTTTAATGTATTTGTAAAGTGGAATCATGTCCCCTCGCAAGCACCTTTTTTCCAGAAAAAACAACCCCAACCTGTACAGTCTACCCTCATAATTTAAGTCTTCCATCCCTCTAACCAGTTTAGTTGCAGGTCTCTGCACTCTCTCCAGCTCATTTATATCCCTCTTAAGGACTGGATACTCCAGATGAGGTCTTACTAGAGATCTTTAAAAATATATAATTATGTTTTCATCCCTTGAGTTTCTGCCCTTTTTAAGCAAGACAGAACTTTATTTGCTTTAGTAGCTACAGAATGACACTGCCCAGAATTAGACAACTTGTTATCTATAAAAAAAAAACAAAATCCTTCTCATTTAAGGAAACTCGCAACACACTGCCATTTAGTTTATAACTTGCATTCATATTATTTTTGTCAATGTGCATAACCTTGCATTTATCAACATTGAACCTCATTTTCCAGTTTGCTGCCCCGTTTCCCAACTTAGACATATCACTCTGCAAAGTGGCAGCATCCTGCATGGAACCTATAGTTCTGCACTATTTCGTATCAGCTGCAAAAATAGAAACCTTACTTTCAATGCCCACATCCAGGTCATTAATAAAGAAGTTGAAAAGCAAGGAACCGAGTACAGAGCAATGTGGTACACAACTAACAACACTGGTCCAATTAGAAAATGTTCCATTTACCACCACTCTTTGTAGTCTATCTTTTAGCCAGTTCTCTATCCAGGTACAAATACTATGTTCCAGGCCAACATTCCTTAATTTAACCAGTAACCTTCTGTGTGGCACTGTATTGACTGCAAAACCTAAGTAAATCACATCCACTGCCATCCCAGAATTGAGGTCCCCGCTTACCTTCTTATAAAAAGAAATTAAGTTAGTCTGGCAAGATCTATTATGCATACAAACATGCTGGCACAAACTCATAGTATTATTTGCTATTAATTCCAGTATCATATCCTTTATTAATCCTTTGAAAAGCTTTCCTACCACTGACATCAGACTTACTGTCCTATAGTTTTGTGAATGGGATCCCTTTTTGAATACTGGAACCACATTTGCGATTTGCCAGTCACTCTGCACCATGCCAGACCTCAATGAATTCTGAAAAATTGAGTAGAGAGGTTTGGCAATCACAAAGCTAAGCTCGCTAAGTACCCTGGGATGAATCGCATCTGATCCTGGACCTTTGTTTATCTTAATAATAATTATCTTAATTATTCTTTTTCTTCTTCTTCTTATTAATTGTTCTTTTGGCATAGTTTTAGTGTCTCTCTCCCCTTTGAATTATTTTAAGTATTATTTTAATCAGTTAATAATTATAAACAAAAACCCCAAAAAGAGTAGACCCAAAACTAAAACAAATTAAGGCTAAAGCTAAATTTGCTCTTTGATCAATCAGTTCTTAATGTCTGGAAACTAAAATATCACTTGCAATGTTTATAGGCTTGTGACATATTTGCCCACCAAATTGCAGATCAGAAATTCCCTCCACAATTACTATATATAAGCTTATTGAGTGAATATTGAATATAGATTTATACAAATTTAAAGGTGCATTGAATTCAAGTGTTAGAAAACATAAAAGGAACGTAATACTGTATACTGTATTACCTGGTACAGAAAATTACATTTAGCATATATATATTACTTTGACAGTTGATATTTTCACCTCAAAAAACTTAGTACCTGTAGTTTTGTCCTGGCCTGGGGGTTCAGTTAAAGTTTCAGCCTTGGTGGATTCTTGGGTTGGGGGAAATATTTAGATGCTGCCTTCACAGAGAATTATAATATTCTATTCTTACACCTCCTATGAAGATTTCTGCTATTGATAAAAGCACATTGGGGTAAGGTTTGGTAACCCAGAAATCCAAGGAATTGCAATGTGCATTCCGCTCTAATGGTGGCAGTTGCTTCCATAGAGAACTCCCTTCTGTTGAACATTGCTCTAATGGGGTAATGTAATAAAAGGCACTAAGTTTGCCCAGGGGCAAAAACCCATAGCGACCAATCAGCAGATAGAATTTACTAGTCACCTGTTTAAATGCAAGCATCTTATTGGTTGCCCTGGTATACTGCTCCTGGGCAAACTTAGTGCCTTATATTACATATAGGTGTAAGTCTTGTTCTGGGGTATATAGTTCCCTATCGGCAGTTACTGTACATCTGCTCAGAAGAGCAGCCCATAAGCCCCATAGGGAGGTACCCAAATATCAGTTTGGTGTGTGCGTGGCTATCCACAGGGAATATCAAGCTTTAAATCCCATTCCTAAAGCAGGGGCCTAAATTTATTGGTCCATACCCTATTGTGGAGATCTCAACCTCTGTCCGTCTTGAGTTACCTGAGATGTTTATTATCTAACCTGTTTCATGTTTCTATGTTAAAACCAGCCATGAAGGCACAGCAGCAAGTTTGTTCTACTCCAGTGTTGGTGAAAAGTCTGGTCAAATCTGATGCCAGGGTTGACCTCCCATCCCAGGTCTCCTGGCAAGCTTGAGGGTCCAGTGGCCCCTCCTCGAGGGGGGGTAATGTAAGGAATAAAGTTTACCCTGGTGGTCCAGTGGCTCACCCTGGTGGTCTAGTGGGCTAGTGGGCAGCGGGGACCACCACCATTCCTTCGGTGTGGACGCCAGCCGCAGTGCTGCTTCTCCTCCTGTGCCTGGCTCCCCTATGTTTCGCACACCGGTGCACTGCTGGGTTTATGTGCCGGCATGATGACGGAATCATGCAATGCTGCAAAATTCAAATATATAAAAGAGGAATTTAGGTTACAGCACATTGCCATTGTTAGGTCCTATTAGCTAGTTCCTGTGCGTACTTTCTACTGTAGTCTGATTGCTCTTCTGTGTATTGACCCTTGCCTGCTTGATTATTCTGGCCACTCCTAATCTGACCTTTTGCCTGTCTACTGATTATTCTAAACTCTGGCCTGGCCTGTCTGTTCCAAGTGGTGTTCCTCCATTTAGTATCCTGGTGAGACCATTGTGCTCGTCCAGAACATTTAGCTTTGCTCCTCTCTCAAATAAGACCTAGCGGCATCCAACTAGCTGAGGGCTCCTCCCGAGGTAAAAGTCGGCGGTTATAGGAAGATGTGAGAGCCGAGACCAGGGAGCTTAGCTTGGGTTTTGGATTTAGGGTGCCGTTCGTGACAGTAATACTTGTCTCTCCAAGACCAGTTAATAAATTATTTTTTTAAAGAGCCATGAATGCCATGTTCCCTCAGATTACCAGAAGTTTAGTGTGAAACCATTGTATGATGAATAGATGATATGCTATGCAAAGTATATGAAAAAATCCACGACAAATGACGGCACATCTGGTCCGATTTATTGGAACTGCTACAGCATACACCTAACGCGTTTCGGGAGTGTATACCTATGATTAAGGGATATACTCCCGAAACGCGTTAGGTGTATGCTGTAGCAGTTCCAATAAATCGGACCAGATGTGCCGTCATTTGTCGTGGATTTTTTCATATTTTGCAGTGGGGACACTGAGAGACTGAGCACCTGGACCGTTAACAAGGGAAGCACGGTGAGCTTGAGCGGTTTCAACCCTTTTTTTTGTCTATGCAAAGTATAACCTACAACAGCCAAAGCGAATCAGATTTCTATAAACCATATTAGCATTTTTAAAGCAAAGTCAGTTTTCATAAGCATAAGCATAGGATAATACTCCAATATATTAAATATATATAAGACTTTTTTTGTCATTGGCCCTTTATGTCCAATTGTGGTTATCCAATAAACTTTACATATGTTTCCTTAGGGAATAAACTGAGAAGTATTATAGCATAATGCCATTAAACCTAAAGTGATGTTTTTATACTGTAAGTGCACTTTGTTGTCCTTTAATATCTTTCTTACATAGCTAATTTGGACGAAATGATGCATTTTACCATGAATCCATGCCTGCAGAAAAATTGTGCCCATAACCATAACTTGGGGGTTTTTGTCAAGTCATTTATTATAAGATCCTAATAAAAAAAATACAAATTTCAAAAAAGAAAAAAATATATCAGTACAAATATGAAAACCTTGAAATCATTGTTTTCATAAGAATTTTTTGTGCAATAACAAATGTTAAATACTCGAAAACCTCTAAAATCACAATTAAAACAATTTGAAAACAATTGAAAAAGGACAGTTCCCATTGACTTCTGCATGACCTTTTACATGGTGAGGTTTTGTATTAGTGTTTTTTGTGGTTTTTATATTTTATAAATAACAAATTATTCATGGTTTAAGTAATTAGTATAGGTTATGATTTTAGCACTACAAAATACAATTCAGAGAAGCATAGAAAAACTGAAAAAATACAAACATTTGTAAATAGCATTTGTAAAGTATCTGCTAAAGTCCTGCAAGACTCTTTTGTTCTAGTCATATTAAAATTATTGCTAGGACATATCAAAGTACCTTCTTTTAAAATGAATAGATGTATGTGGAGTGAAAATAGTAAACTGATGGTGCAACTTTTTGCAAGCAACCAAGGTTCTGAAAATACGTACTGTATTAGCAAGTGCAACTCTCAGTCTGAGAAACACCAACTTACTAACTTTCCCTAGAATTAAATATTCATTCACCACACCATATGAATCTTGGCACGCAAGTGCCGAATATTACAATTTATCAAGTAGCTTGTAGAAGCTAATACGCAATGTAACTCAACAAACTCTTGCAGAGCTTGGATATCTTTGATCTTGATACTGAAACATAAAGTATATTGATTTAATAGAGGTTCACATTCAGAATTTCAAGCACTGGTGGGTGTTACATGCATGTTTCTTTTATATTCCCTTTCATAGTATATTATATTTTTCATTATGATGTACTTCTGACTGAACCCACCTGCAGCTTTGCAAGCTTTTAGCACTTCCTCGCTGAGGTTACTGCTCTATAAAATGCAACATGTCTGTCAGAGGTTGCACAGCAGGAGAAGACTTTACAGCCAGCCGATTATTGATTATCTGGTTCGGGCAATGTACCTACAGTTTACATAAAAACTGAATTTGTTACAGTATTACTGACAAGTTGCTCCTACTTAATATTAGTACTATATTATTACTGTATTCTTCTAGAAAAATTAATTTCACATATAAGAACAGAAAAACAGGTCAGAGTTAGTGATGGGCGAATTTATTCGCCAGAGGCGAATTCGCGGCAGATTCCCGCGATTCGCCGCTGGTGAATAAATTCGCGAAACGCCAGTGAAAATTCGCCCAAAAAAAATCGCCCAAAAAAACGAGGTGCGATGAAAACAACGCGACGCGCGTCAAAAACGCGACTCGTTTCGTAAATTTTTTCGCCAATTTGCGAATTTCGCTGGACATTCGCAAATTTTTCAGCGAAGCGAAACGGGGGAGATTCGCCCATCACTAGTCAGAGTCTTTGAAGGAGTGGATAACTAGAGTTGAAAGAAAACCTTATTTTCATCACTAATTATGTGAAATGGGGGCACATTATGGGACAGATTTATCAAGAGTCACATTAAGAGGTCATGGGAGTTTGTAAAAACTTCCATAAACTCCCATGAATTTGAAATTTGACTAAAAAACGAACATCTAACTTTATCAAAAAGTTTAAATTTTTCAAACTTGGGTGAATGAGATTGACCAGCAAACTCGACTCTAATTGGAATCAATTTTCAGGTAGGCTGCAAAGAATTCCAAATTAAATGCTTCGAACGATCGATTTGTACAATTTTGGCGAATATTCAAGCATTTTTCTTTGCTACTTTTCGTAGAATCGTTCGATTCTGGCGAATAGTCGAAAACGCACTCAAAACCGGAGAATATTTTATTCAATTTTGGCGAATATTTATTCACCAAATATTTGCCAGTCGAATTCAAGGGCTAAAATCCCTCAACAATTCGTCCCTTAGTAAATCTGCCCATAAGTATACATATTTACACAATTATTTCCTTTGGTAATAACCATGTTTGTATTCTAATAATTTATTTTTATGAGCCATCATCTAAAATAAAAAACACATTGTGCCAATATCTTTTCATCCAAGGCATAACAGAATACCTTGTCTTCTCTCAAGAAATATTACTGAGGTTGTATATGAATATCAAATATTCCATAGTGTTAGCATTAGGAAGTTTAATCACGATTATACAAAGATTTCATATGCAAACTAATATAGATCATTTTGAATTTTGGATGTATGAGGTCCTTGATCTCATGAATATTTATATATTGTGGCATAGTTACATTGTGTATTGACGTAATGACAATAAGACTTGCTTTAATCAAGAATTTATAATAAAATGCACATTAATAATTAGATAGTGCTGCACTGCAAAATTCCATTCTATAGTTATAGCTTGTTGTATGTGTATATTACTGAGCATTATTATAATCAATATGAGGGACACGTGTTCCATAATTAGACTTTTGTAATAGGCATGCAGGTCACTGAAAGGTGAACTGATAAACCAACCAAAAATATACTGTTAGAAAGTGTAACTTTAGCTTGTTCCTACAACAAAAAATAAAATTATAGGTGACTATTTTTTAAAGGAGAACTAAACCCTAATGTTACAAAAACCCTACCCTGCATAGAACAAACCTCCATCCTGCCCCCCAGCCTAAATGTTACCCTGGGCAAATGCCTCTAAGTCCTTACTTATGCAGATTCTGTCTTCGGGAATTCACGAGCAACACCTTCAGCCTCTTCGGTCTTCTTTGGAATGAGAACAGGGTTTTGGCACATGCACAGTTGGAGCAATCTTCCATTTTGCAACAACAGAGTATGCGCCAAAACTCACAAAAATTGCAGAGTTAAAAGAAGAAGACCGAAGAGGCTGAAGATGGCTCAAGTGAACAGACAGAATCTACACGGAGGGGCAAGTAAGTATGTATGCCCCGGGGTAACACTTAGACTGGGGGGGGGAGAGGGTTCTGTGCAGAGTAGGGGTGTAGGGTTTTTTAACATTAGGGTTTGTTCTCCTTTAGAGAAGGACCCAGCATCTGCATGCACACTGACCAAATAGACACATGTATACTTTATTTCCCACACAAAAACTGGGCAATATTGGCCAGTAGAGTAGGGTTAAAAAGAAAACCATAAAACATTGAAAGTATAAAGAAAAATAATATAAAGTAATACATTGTAATGTCTACCAATCAAAGCATATGCATTGTTAGTGCATACTCCTGCCCAATGGTAGTAAAAGCCCTGGGGTAGAAACCCTGCCTGTTGTATAAAATATCCAGGCAGACTAGGTAACGGTCAAATAACCTAAGAAAAGCTCACCATAGTCCAAGCTTGATGGAGCTGATAGCATCAAATGACTTCTCACACACCTGGCCCACCAGAGGGATCTCAGTTAAAACACAATTGTATTTATCCATTTAAAACATTTAGGGCAGACGCATTTCATGTGCATGGGTACTTAATCATAGGTACCTATTTGATGTAGAGTAGGGTTATCAAGCTATAACTCTACATTATAGCAAGAAGTTATTTTGTGTATTGAAAATGTTACAATAAATGTGTCTTCCTTACTGGCCTTTGGCATTGGGGTAAGAAAGCACAGCTGCAGGGGGACCTGGGAAGTGGGTTGAGCTGTATGTTAGCCCCCAAGTAAGCAAGCAATGGGTGCATGAGTGCTGGATAAGAAGAGGGGTTAGGGTGCAGATGGGCAGATCCCGAGCCCCACTGAAGATTTTTTGCAGAGAGCACAGTCAATCATAGTTATGCCACTGGTTATTTTTATATTTGTCTGATACCTATAAAGATTAAAGGAGAAGGAATGATTCAAACTAAGTAAGCTTTACAAGAAGGGCCTATATTAATACAACAAAAAACCCTCAAAGTTATGCTGCTCTGAGTCCTTTGTCAAAAGAAACACTGCATTTCTTTCCTTCTATTGTTTACGAATGGACATCTGTATCAGACCTCCTGCCTTCAGCATAACCTCTTTGTCCTGGGCATGAGTATGGTCAGTTTGCTCCTCTTCCCCTCCCTTCTCCCTCTTCCCTCCCAACTGTCATCTGAACCCAGAGCTATGAGTGAGCAGGAGGGAGAGGCAGGAAGAGATTACACACCAAGCTAATATAGTTACATAGTTAATTTGGGTTGAAAAAAGACCATCAAGTTCAACCCCTCCAAATTAAAACCCAGCATACGCTCACATAGCCATACTAACTGTAGAGTTTAGTATCAAAATAGCCTTTGATATATCTGTCCAA
>CM044431.1:49838216-49863848 GCA_024363595.1 Xenopus borealis | reverse complement strand
TTCGGTTCTATTTTTGTCTCTCCAGAATTTAGATCTTTTTCTTTCTATTATGTCTCTTTCCTTAACAATAATACCTATTATCTTTAGTGAGTAAAGAGAACTTTCCCAGTGTTACTTTTCTGAATATTTACTTTAAAAGTAAATGAAATCCCCTTTATTGACATGAGCTCATTCAGTTGGGCTTAGAAAAGGGGCATAAACACTACCTGAACTTCCAGATATAAAATATGTTCTCTGGAAAGCAGAAACTACCTGAACTTTCAGATATAAATTATATTCTCTGGAGAGCAGAAACTTTTAGTCCCAGAAGTATCGATAGAGTGTATGCAGACATTCTTTATAAATCCAACTAAATAAGTCCATGTATAAAAGGATGGGTATATTTTCTGCTAGATAAAAATTACATATCTGCATTTGATGAACTTGTGAAGGCCAGTGGCTTTAGCATTATCTCTACTAGATATTCTCCCCATGCTTTCTAATGCAAAACTAAGAATTTTAGAAATTGACACTTGGACACAAGTAGCTTTAATTAAATTGGCTATTGATGCAACATACTGTGGGCCAGAGCCGGGCCAGGCTTGCCAGACGCACTAGGCAACCTGCGTGCGTGAACCTATGCTGACCTGCATGCACAATTTCATGCTCATGCAAGAGCTGAAAGTCCAGAGAGGAGACAGGGGACTGAAACAAGGGCTAGGCAGGCAGCAGAGAAGGTACGTGCCTGGCGCCCCCTAGCATTGCACCCTAGGCACAAGCCTACTCTGCCTACCCTTAGTTCCGGCCCTGCTGTGGGGAAAAGAGCAAGTTGCCCACTGAATCTAGTGACATAAATGAGTCTTATAGTCTTTAAGCAGAGTCCTTGAAGCAGCATTGCTCAACATTCATTCCACTTGTACTGATCATTAAATGAAAAGAATTCTTATTTTCTTCTTGTTTTGTCTGCCAAGAAAAAAGTTTTCAAATTGCTACCCTATTAAACAAGGGAACATTTGCATCTCATTAAAACTGGAATTCAGGTTACCACAAGCTTTAACTGCCCAGTGAAAAGTCCCTTTCAAGTCTGACCTGGAATCAGCCCTTTCCTCTTGTTATTGTCATAAGCTTTTCATTATATTGTACAGGACTCAAATCACCAAATTGAGTTCTAACTTAGGTATATTTCTGTATATAATTTTAATAATGTTTACATAATCATGAAAATTTCAGCTCCAAGTCTTCCGAATATGCATTAGTAGTCCTGACAGTGCACAAATGTAATATATTTGCATACCAAAACTGCTTATTTTATCCTGAAATAGAGGTCACAAGAACCAAGACAAAGACAAAAACTCTCTCTAGATACTTAAGGGGATTGAATGGTGGCTCTTTGGATATATTCAGTCTTTTCGTAAATGAGATTGTGTTACTTTAACCATATGGATAATTAGTTAATTCCACTGAGATACAGAGTAACTATAATACCCCAGACTATGAAAATGTGGCCTCTTGCCAGAACTATCTCTATATCATTATATTTATGCAAATTACATGGCTGTGTTCCATGTTGTGTTGGTTTTTAGTATTCTGCCACATTTGCAGTTAAATTGGGCATAGTATTTGTAGTTTTAGAGAAAGCAAGCTATGGCAAATAGTTGTTGCCCAGTTAGAGAATATTTCTGTGTGTAATTGCTGTATCGTTTGGCTTTCTTCTCTATCAAGTAGAAGCAACAAAGAAATTGAATGGCAGGTTGAAATAAATAAAAAATTCCATGTTAAACAATTAGTTCAATTAATATAAGATCAATTGTTCACAAACTACATTGAAAAAAGATGTGTCTTAAATATAGAAATCTCACACAAGTTTGTTACTTTTAATAATAGCTCTTTATTGTATGATTTAGTAGAATAGCCTTATTAGCATTTTGGTGTAGTGCAGTATTTTTTTAAGAGATGCACCAAATCCAGGATTCAGTCTTTTTCAACAACTATTGACTGAAACAAGTGCTTGACCCAACCAAATCTTTAAAATCATCTGACTTGTACACAAACAAGTTCAAGGTTCTCTTTTGTCCTAATTTGCATATGTAAATTAGGGTTCAGATTCAGTATTCAGTCGAATCTTTCACAAAGAATTCAGCCTAATCCCAAAATAGTGGATTCAGTACTTTTTTTGCATATGGAAAATCTTATTCCACATATGGATATCATATTCCACTGGGAATATCCTGTTATTACTTCTCATCTAAACTGATAAATTCTGGCTCTTATAGCAGAACTGCAGAACCCCTCTCTTAGATGACCTTATGAATTTTATTGCGGGGTATTCAGTTTATTGAACTTAGTTCCCTAATAAAAATTAATCGGAGTGGAAATCTGGCTGCTTATTCTATAAAGAGACAACTGCCCTTGTGTAGGCATTAATGATCTATTTTATTCTGACTGAATATAGTGTTCTTTATTATAGTAATCCAGTAATATATAAGGAATTAAACCTAAAGGTAGCCATATAACACTGACTGTGCTCCATATTTGCTCCTTGCAAAGTAGATAATGAGATTACCAGAACACAAATAATCCCTCTACATAAATTACATAAACAAGTATTTAGTTAGACTGTAATATTCTGCCTTTCAATGACCAAACAACATGGATTAGCTGCAATCCTGTTTGCCCTGTTTTGCTCAATAAATAACAAAAACCATAGATTTTTTGTGATTGAATCAGTAGTTTCAGCATAAGTCTTATTCATTGCACTCACTTTGGGCATGGGTTGTACTTGAGTGAAGGTTTGAATATGAATCAATGGTTTGCTAACCACATCCTAGACCTGACCGACAATGAAAATAACCAGATAAATTTTTCTAAGCAACTTTGCAGCTCTATAGTTTACAACAGGACTAAGCATTTAATGACTTTTAACTGTAACAGTGAGTTCTGCATTAACTAGCACTGACTAGCCTTTCACTGCTACCTGCAAGCATAGGCCACCAGGGTTCAGATCTAAGCTTATCCATAAGATTAGGGTAATTCAAATTAATTTACTAACTGGTTCCTGAAGGGTAGAAAATATTTGATATGCATAATACATTCAGCAGAAAGGGTTCTTCTTGTCTTACATTCATAGAGATATTCTTCTGTGCATTCATATCAGAGTAATGAATCTGGGATGTTTTTCTACATTACACATTCCTATTGACTATAACATGTAGTATTAATGCACAGAGGGCATGTGAAAAAACCTGGCAGTGAAATTAATGTTGCAATATTTTATTATGGTATTAAGATACCATGTTGTGTGATATAGATTTTTGCTGTTGTATATTACCAATAAACAAGCATGATAAAAATTGAATTTTATGCTGGTCAAGGCTGATCATTGCTGAAAAATAGGCCAAGGCTAATCAGTATTTGTATGTCTAGAATATCATGTACAGTTTTGGTCTCCAGTGCTCAAACAGGACATTATTGAATTAGAGAGGGTCCAGAAAAGGGCAACTGAGCTGGTAAAAGTTATGAAAAATCTTAGCTATGAGGAAAGAAGTTCACACTGGAGAAGTGGCGCTTAAGGGGTGATATGATAACTATAAAATATCAATAAATATATAAGGGGTACTTGAAGCACAGCACATCTGAGCTTGAGAAAAGGCCTGAAATATTGCTGTATCAAGATTCTTTCCATGTGTACCAAATAAAGGCTTTTTTATTCAAAATTCTGACCAGTGCTGTGCTTCAAGTATCCTACATTATGTGAATGGATGGTGGCTTTTAATTGCACTTGCAGTGGAAATTCTCCTTCTATAGAAAAGGTAAAAGTGGAGCTGAATCAATCAAATTTCTAAATATATAAGGGGATCATATAATTATCTCTCTAATACTTTATTTACCAGTAGGTCATTCCAGCTGACATGTGGTCACTAGGGATGGTGCGAACGTCGGAAAAAAAGTTCGCGAACATATTCGCGAACTTGCGGCAAAAAATGCAAACGGTTCGCGAACGTCGCGAACCCCATAGACTTCAATGGGAAGGCGAACTTTAAAAGCTAAAAAAGACATTTCTGGCCAGAAAAATGATTTTAAAGTTATTTAAAGGGTGCAACGACCTGGACAGTGGCATGCCAGAGGGGGATCAAGGGCAAAAATGTTTCTAAAAAATACATTATTGACACAGCGCTGTGTTTTGTGCTGTAAAGGGCAGAAATCACACTACGTCACTCAGGTGATGTTTCTGGACACGGAATGTGAAAAAGCTCACACAGCTACGTGGCACTTGGTTAAAGACTGGGCAAACAATGCCTACAAGGTCAACGTATACACTACTACAGCAGTGGATACGGATTACGTAAAATATATTATTGCTGCTTGAAAAACGTCACTCAGGTGGTTGTGGAGACTGTAAAATTATTGATATTTAGACAGAATGTGAACAAGCTCTCAAAGCTAGATGGCAGTTGTTTGAAGAACACACTGGGCAAAAAATGCCTACAGGGCAAATAATGGCTACAAGGTCAACGTATACACTACTACAGCGGTGGATACGGATTACGTAAAATATATTATGGCTGCTTGAAAAAAGTCACTCAGCTCTCTCCCTACACTAGCTCTTCCAAGCACACACAGCACAGGCAGAATGAAAAAACGCTGCAGGGCTTCGGTTTTTATAGGGAAGGGGAGTGGTCCAGGGGGTATAGGGGTGGTCCAGGAGGGAGAGCTTACTGATTGGCTGCCATGTATCTGCTGGTCTGGGGTGAGAGGGCAAAAAAAAAGCGCCAACTAACGCAAACCCAAAATGGCGAACATTCGCGAACTTCCGGCGAGCGCGAACAGCCGCTGTTCGCGCGAACAAGTTCGCCGGCGAACAGTTCGCGCCATCCCTAGTGGTCACCCATTCTGATCCATTCCCCTAAATATTGAGAAGGGTTTTTTTACAGTGAGAGCTGTGAACATGTGGAATTCTCTCCCTTAGATACATAGATACATTAGATTGCTTTAAAAAGGGGTTGGATGACTTTTTAGCAAGTGAAGGAATACAGAGTTATGGAAGATAGCTCAGTAACAGTAACAGTCCGATTGCCAGGAAGGAATTGTTTCCCCCTCTGAGACAAATTGGAGAGGCTTCAGATGGGGTTTTGTTCCTTCCTCTGGATCAACTAGCAGTTAGGCAGGTTAAAAAAAGTCGAAAAGGTTGAACTTGATGGACGTATGTCTTTTTTATGTTACTATGTTACTATCACCCTGTTATGCATTGGTATTCACAGTAAATCTAATTTGTTACATGGATTGTACAGCAGTTCAAATGATTTCTCGTGGTATATCGTTTTCTCAGCCAGTATAAACATCCACAACAACAATACCCTGACTGAACAGCAAGCTCTAACCCAGAAAATATGTGTTGATGTTAGAAGGGTTTTAAACCAAGGCATAAAAACATTTAAATTCACAGAATTGCATGCAGAAACAGAGGATGTCTATTGACACTAAAAAATGACTCTTTAAAATACTAGGGGGCTATTTATCAAAGGTTGAATTTTAGAGTTGTTCACACCTCTAAAGAACTCAAATGAACTCACAACTCGAATAATTTCTTATTTAAGACAGCTTGAATAGGAAAAACTTGAATCAGAGTGATCCAGTTGTGAAACCTGAAAATTTTAACTGATCGAACTTTTGGGGGATAAAGAGCTTTAATCTCTTGAAATTACCTATTTTTTGGGCAAGACCCTCCAAAAAAACCTCAAAGATCAAGCACGCTATTAACATCTTCATATGATTCAAAAGACCTCTGCCACTGACTTCTACATACAGTAACCTTGACAGATTTTATATGGTGTATTTTAGGATATGAGCTATTTCCAGGGTCGGGGTAAAAAAAACTCAAAACATTTGAGTTAAAGGAAAACTATACCCCGAAAATTAATACTTGAGCAACAGATAGTTTATATCAAATTAAGTGACATACTGTATTAAAGAATCTTACCAACCTGGTGTATATACAGTATGTTTAACCAAATATTGCCCTTTTACACCTCTTGCCTTGAACCACCATTTCGTGATGGTCTGTGTGTTGCTTCAGAGATCACCTGACCATAAATATTTCAACTCTAAGGGGCAGATTTACTAAATTCATGTGAAGGATTCGAATTTCGATCGAATGCAAAAACTACAAATTTTTTTTGGCTACTTTCGAATGATTGTAATTAATCGAATGATTCAAATAAGAAAATCGTTAGACCATTCAACCATGCGATGGCCGAAGTACTTGCCCTTTAAATGTTTTTTCAATTGCCTAGTTCGCCAGATTAAACCTACCTAGTTGCTATACTTGCCTATGGGAAGCTCCCATAGGCTTTTTCTGAAGTTTTCTTGATCGAATAGAAATCATTTGATTTCTCGATAAAATTGTACAAATCGTACGATTCATACGATTTTTCCGAGAAATTGGGTGATTTAGTATGTTTTTTTTTCGTTCATTCGATATTCTATTTCATGGGATTTTACCTCAACCTAAATTCGAGGGTCGAATTCGAGGGTTTTTAGCCCTCGAAATTCGACCCTTGATAAATCCGCCCCTAACTGGAAGAAGTGTTGAAGCAAAAGACAGAACTCAGTCTGTTAATTGGCTCGTGTGACCTAACCTAAAATTTTTATTTTATAATAAATAAGCTGCTTTTTGCTAATAGGGCTGCTTTTGTAAGTAATTGTCACTTGAAGTTACTAAAACTGACTATTTTGCTAACTTTCTCACCTTCTCAACAGTCGGAGTTTTTAATGCTAACCCACTACTGCAGCAAAACTATAGCAGCTTCCTCATAGAGGAACATGGAGGATCAGACAGGTAATGTATAAGCATCTGCAAATACGTTTATGGCAATATTAGAAGTAGTATTAATAGACAATGTTATGCTAAGGGGCCGATTTACGAAATTCACGTGAAATGATCGAAGTGCGATCGAATAACGGTCCTACAAATTTTTCGTAAAATCGGATATTGTAATTTGGCCTCTTCGATCTACGAATACCAAATTATCGAATAAATCGAATAGATCAAATGATTAATGATGGGCGAATATCCGAGATTCGCTTCGCTGAAAAATTTGCGAATTTCCAGAGAAATTCACGAATTAGCTAAAAATTCGCGAAACGAGTTGCGGGACGCTTTTGACGCGTTGCGTAGTTTTCGGTGCGCGTCGCATTGTTTTTGGCGTGTTGCGTCAAAAAACGACGCACGACTCGTTTTTCCAGCTAATTTTCGCCCATCACTACAAATGATCGTATATTTGATTTCATGCAAGAGGTTACTGGGGCACTTAGCCTTAGACTGAGGTAGTTTCTTCTGTGCCCACTATGCAACTTGCATTTGACATATACAAATAAAAGATACACAATAAATAATGTGATTTCTTCAAGATAGCTTTTCATAAATGTAAAACATTCTTAAGTCAGTCATATTGTTTCCTATGGTGGATTCTTTTTACTATTCATTTTTTAGTGAACCTGAACTTTTTAATAAACCAGACTAGAGTTAGTGAGAAGTTAAGTTTTATTACTTGCCTAATGAGCAAATGAAATGTCACTTATCAAACATTGTTTTCAGTTTATAAAAATGTAGTAAGCGCATTTTATTTTGTACAGGACTGACAATATTCCTTCACTAATTAACTATTTAGAAAGACACTTCACAGGTTTTCATACTTAAAATAGATAAAATACTTATCACCTTTAGCATAAAAATAGTTTTTATACAATCTGTATAAAAATGCTAATACTATAAGCCATCTAGCATGCTAATTAGATAATTATGGAACACTGGCATCATGTCTCTGGTTGAATTCCTACACCACAATTTACTAGGCAGATACACAACTTCTTCATGGAGTTGTTTAGAGGTGCCTGTCCAAATTAAAAGGGACCTGCAATACTGGAATAATTCCATATTATTTTCTATTGTGTTTGCTAAGCAAAATAAACTTTACTTACACTATATAACTTATCTCAGTCTTTGTTGCCTTCAGTCTTAGGATTCACTATCTCAGAAAGCAGATAGCAGCCATACTGGGGAAACTATAAGACAGTTGTAACTCCAAAATCTTGTTTATGTGCCTGAAGCATATGGGCTAGATAGGCAATATATGATCGACAGTTGAGATTTTTAAATACATTTATAACAGGTTTTGATGTTAAAAAAATAATTTGAGTTCCATGTTTAATTTGAAAACAACTTTTATGTCTGGGTGTTGAGTCAATCAGTTGGGCTGCGATGGGGAACTGGCGACCAAGACACAGATTTTATTTATAGTGAAATTGTCACCTGGTAGGTGAGAGGTAGACAGTTAGGTCACAACTCATGCATAGTGGGTAACTGTGACATTTGTGTGTTCTTTTGGGTGGGTAAAACCATGTTGTGACATTGTTATATTATTTATTCTCAGTAGTGATGGGTGAATCTGTTCCCTTTCACTTTGGCTGTTTTTTTTGTGTCAAAACCTGGTGAAAAATTTCACCCATTCCCAATGCTTAGGTTTTGCTTATGTGTGAGGAATTTCTACAGAAATGGAGAGTACAAATTGGGCAGGAGTACTGTTGAATTAAAATGAACACAATGCAATATAATTGGAGCCTAAAATATTCATAGAGCTTACTAAATCTTAAGGGATGAATATTTTTTTACAAAGTGGTAACAGTTGTTACTGTTGGATAACAAAAACTGAATAATAATTTATTAGTCCTAAAATTTTATTTTAGAAATTGTCCTTTAATTAGCTAGTACAACTTTATCAACAGGTTACTGGTGTATATTAAGGGGCAAATTTACAAAATTCACGTGAAATGATTGAAGTTCGATAAAATTCAATCGAATTATGATCGTACAAATTTTTCGTGAAATCAGATTTGGCCTCTTCAATCATCGAATATCAAATAGATCGAATAGATCGAATGATCGGATATTTGATAATTCGATCATTCGATGATTCAAGGAATCAAAATTTTAACCTACTGAATTGCAATAGAAGCCTACGGGAAGCTCCCCATAGGCTTCTGAGGCTAAGTCCTGCTCAAATACCATTCGTACGATAGGAGCATTCGATCATTCGAATTGTACAAATTTTCCGGACGCTCAAATAAAATTTCACTCGATGGTCGAATGCTTATCAAATTTCAAATTTGGTCGAGCTAATTTTGAGGAATAATAGTAAATTTGCCCCTAAGAGTATGCTAGCATACATGATAATATAAAATTATACACATTATTTAAACTGTGTATATGTAGTTTCCTATTTTCAAGGACATATTCTTTTTAATCTAGTGTCACTAAATATAACATTTGGGTTTCAAGACAGTGATTCAGAGCCCATCATAAGTTTGTATAATTGTAAGAGAAGTAACTGTAACTGTTTTTATACTGACACCGATGCTCATGAACATTTAGTGCTCTCAAATAGCTTTGAAAGCTGCCTATTTTTTTGTTGTTTTTTTTTCCTTTCAAAGGCTCTAATAAAAAATTATTTTACCTTATACTTTGTCACTGCCAGAGAAAGGAAGTTCTTTAAGAAAGGGGGTTTTGGGAAATGTAATCTGCCCCTCATCTGTGCCTTGTATGGTGGAAATACATGCAACAGAACTTACAATATAATTTTTTATATAATTACAATTCATGCATACTACTGTTTGGAAGAGAGAACAAAGGCTTAATCACCTGGGAAAGTTCTTTCATGATGAGGCAATGTTGTGCCATTGCAGCTGCACTGATGTGCAGTACATTACCCCTATAAAAGTTAATTTGAATATGAAAAGTACAATTTAGATGCAAATTTTTATATTTTTTCTTACCTAGAACATCAGGAATAATTTTTCACCCTCTGAGGCAAATTACAGAGGCTTCAAAATCTTTTTTTTGCCTTCCTCTGGATCACCTACCTTACTAAATTACGTTGTGCACAGGATTCTGCAAGTCTGCTGCTAAAACGCTAGAATTAACATCAGCTTGAAGGTCATAACTGAAGGCACACTTGTGCTTATTTTCATTACCCTTGGCACCAAAATCTATTTCACTAGATTCTGACTGGTGAAATAATATAAAGAAGCAACATCCTCAACATTAAAATATCAGTGACATCATATTTTGTATTCCAAAAAAGTAATAAACAAAAGTCAAAACACTGGTGTTTTTTCTGAATTGACAAAGGTGCCCTAAATAGTAAGTAACACTAGAGAAAAATCATTATGGAATTTTAGCACCATGAATCATTACTGTCAAAAGTACAGCAACATTATTTTGCCAGGATGTACAGTAATTGCACATTTTGATGAATATGCATTTGTCATAAAATAACATCTGCCTTAGTTAAGAAAAGTATGGTGGACCAATGCGAAAACTTGCATGGAAGTAAATGTGCCCCATAGTCTGATTAAATTGCTGTTGTTCATTACAAAAAAGTTATTCAGCCATGTAGAAACCTCATACTGAACTATCGAATTAGTAATGGTCCCAAAGCATAGGCTTACAGTATATTCATTGCATTATCAGTGAGAACTGGCAAGTTTCCATTGAATTTTGAATACCCTATTAGCTAAGGGTTTAAATAATACCATGCCTAAATTCACACAATGAAGGTTTTATGTGATTTTGTAATATAAGTGATCCTGTTTTACAGGCTGAAAACAAAAGCTTATGGTAGGTAACTACAGCTTTTTAATATGTTTTTTCTTTTTAATTCTCCAAGAAAAACATAACATAGCACTGTTACTCCTTATGGCTCCCTAACTTACAAGTATCAAATAGATGTACTATCATGATAAGATAAGGGGCAGATTTATCATGGGTCAAAGTGAAAATTCAAATTAAAGAAATTCAAATTTTGTGTTATTTTTGTGTACTTTGACTAGGAAATAGTCCAAATTCGATTCAAATTTGCAAAAATTGACCCATTCGATCAAAGAAAATTTGAATACATTTTGTTGGTTTTTATATTTGAATTGTGAATTTTTTGCAATACGTAATTCGACCCTTGATAAATCTGCCCATAAGTGTCCCTGCTTGTGGTAGTAAGAAGTAAAGAAATAGTTATAGTAACCTATAAGATTTCTGCTGCAATTACTGTATATATATATATATATTTGAACATAAGAATGAACATGGATTTTATTTTGATGATCTGGCTCCTTACACGAAATCTAGGGGGTTATTTACTAAATTTTTCTGGTCGAGATTTATTATACCCTGATGCTACAAAAACCTGAATCCAAAAACCTGTCATCTCAAAACTTGTTGAAGTCATGTATAAGTTAATATACAATGTATAAGTCAATGGGAGACTTCCCTATTCCAATTTGAAGATATCTTGGTCTGCTATGGGTTAAGCCTGATAATCCAAATTTGGGGTTTTGAGCAAACACCCGAAATAAATTGAGTAATTTGGGAGTACATTTTTTTTAAAAAATCGTATGATTCGGGTTTTCTCTCATTTTTATTGAGTGTTTTCCAGATCCCATTTATTCCATTTATCGAAGGAATTAAAATTTTTAAATCCTTCTAATGCCTACTTCGCCAGATTGAACCTACCGAATACAAATTCGATATTCAAATGCTTATCGAATTTCGAATAAATTTGTAGGATTTTTGGGGAATAATAGTAAATTTGCCCCTAAGTGAAGAACAGAAAAAAATGTTTGTTTCCTTTGTTATGTTATCATAGGTAAGGCATATAGTTATGGGTTATCAAGGAAATGAGGAATCTGGATTACTGATCCCATACCTGAATTATCTGTTATTTGCATTTTACAGTATTGTTATAAACTGAATATGTAAAATCTTATCATCAATTTCTGTATTAGAATTTAACACCCCCAGGCCTCTGATCATTTGTCAAAATGTATTACAGAGCTATGCTAACCTCTGCTCATTACAGAGCTATGCATGCTAACCTTAATAGGGGTATAAAGACATTACAGCTATCATCTATAAAGGCAGTGGAGTGTACAAAGTGTACTTTTCAGGTGCCCCTATGCACTGATTTGACCCTGAGTTCCAGCATCACAGCAGTGATGAGTTGTCCCTTCCATAATTGCATCACAAGAAATGCGATTGTGTATATGTATTTATTATATATATGCAGATATGGGATCCATTATCCAGAAACCCGCTACCCAGAAAGCTCCAAATTATGGAAAAGCCATCTACCATAGACACCATTTTATCCATATAATGCAATATTTTTTAAAATGTTTACCTTTTCCTTGGAATTACTGCCTCGTTCAGCATTGTGGGAGGTCCTGGGATCCACTGTATCTATCTGACCTTTGTGGAGAATTAATCAGAGCAGACTGGGCAGGTGCATTGACACTTAGCACAACTGTACAGAAGTTCAAGGAAATCTGAGATGGTGTCAATTATGGTGTTTAATGGTGTAAAAGAAAATACACAGCTGTTTAAACATCACAAGCAGCTCTATTTAATATATTATTTTTATTTCAGATTGAGGCATGATGAAAATCATTTGTAAAAAGAAATACAGCTTTATAAATAAGATGTTTATTTTTTCACTTTGCACATTTTCAAATCGAATTTTCGAACGATTTTTAAACGATCAATCAAATTTTTCCTATTCGATCTTAGGGAATGATCCCAATTTTGGTAGGTTTCATCTGGAGAAGTAGGTAGTATTCGACCATCGAATTTTCGAATATTCGAATAAAATTAGATTCGAATATTCGCATCATTCGAATTTGCCTAATTTGCTTATTCAAAATTTGAATTCTAATCTTTTTGAAAATTCGATCGAATATTCAAATCGAATGTGAATACATGTGAATTTAGTAAATCTGCCCCCTAGTGTTTAGCATGGCATGGAAGGATGTCTTTTCCTTTAGCCAATACAGGTATGGACCTATTATCCAGAATGCTCATTACCCGGGCTTTTCAGATAATGGGTCTTTCCATAATTTGGAACTTCATGTCTTAAGACAATTAGAAAATCATGTTAAAGGGGTGGTTCACCATCAAGTTAACTTGAAGAAGGGCCAATTTTTATTTTTACATAGAAAAAGGAAATCATTTTTAGAAATCTGAATTATTTGATTTTAATGGAGTCTATATTCCGAACTTTCTGGATATGGGTTTCCATATAACGTATCCCATACCTGTATATGAATCCTATTTTTAATCACCTATCTTAAGTTTTAAATTCTCATATATAGCATGATATATAATGTAATATTAATAGTCAGTGCATAAAAACATGTTCCATACCACTGTTTGGAACTGATATTACATACATATCAGAAGTAAAATACAGCACATATCAATAAAATAAATGTATGTTTTCATTGGAATATATATTGTTATGCTATGTTTCTTTGTTTATAAGCCCTGTGCATACATGGCTGCTTGTTTTTTAATTTCTTTGTATTTTGTAAAGAAAAATTTGAGTTGGATCTAGTGATTTTTTGTGTCATAATCGACTATTTTTTATATTATTTTGCTGCAATCAGAAGGTAACCCGCTATCTTCCTGCACTTTTGTATGTTCAATTCCCTGCACCCGCTTTTGTTTTAATTTTATATTTTGATTTTGGACTTTTAATTCAATATAGTTTAATAAAAGTTAAGTTTTAATCCCTATTAGTGATGGGCGAATCTACCGAAAAATTCGCGAAACGAGTCGCGGGATGCTTTTGACGCGTGTCACATCAACTTTGGCGCGTCATGTCGTTTCCGTCGCGTCGTTTTTGTCGCGCGCCGTGTAGTTTTCGTTGTGCGTCGTATTGTTTTTGGCGCATCGCGTCAAAAACGACGCACAACTCGTTTTTGTGGCGAAATTTCGCTGGTGATTCGCGAATTTATTCGCCAGCGGCGAATCGCGGGAATTCGCAGAGAATTCGCCCCTGGCGAATAAATTCGCCCATCACTAATCCCTATACCAACCATGAGTAATCGGATATAATGGGTGGGAAGGTGCAACCTTGAGGGTCATTTCTGTCTCTTTTTTGTTTTCTATTACAATTCAGTAGGTTCAATCTGGCGAAGTAGGCAGTCGAATAACTTTAACATTTTTATTTCTTCGATCATCGAATGATCGAATGATCGAATATCCGATCATTCGATCTATTCGATATTCCATGATCTAAGAAGACAAATTTCACTTTACCATTTCACGAAAAATTTGTACGATCGTTATTCGTTCAACTTCGATCATTTCATGTGAAATTCACAAATCGGCCCCTAGGTATTGTTCTGCTAAAAACAAACACCAGTCTTAAATACTACCACTAAATTACAGTTATATAAAGTGTAGATGGAATATACAGGAAGCAAATGCATTCTGCTGGTCTCTGTGGGCGAATCTAGGCGAATCACATCTCGGCTAATTTTTGCTGGTGTTTCGCGACAAATTGTTTATAAGCCACTGGTTAGGGACTCATACCTGACCAGAAATTGCTCATGTTGAAAATTAATGATGTAAGGCATTATGCCTTTGTGTTAAGAAAATGAATTAGTGGTATTTAAATTGCGTTTATGCCTGTACCTTATTCAGAAAGCTATAAAAATAAACAATATATTTCTATATCTGAAAGTATAAAAATCATTGTCATAATAATTTGGCTGACTTTACTGCAGCAAAAAATGGTTATCTAAAAGGTTCACATTTATATGAATTTGAAGAACAGGTCATAACCCCAGCCTCAGCCATAAATCAACAGCAAGCAATTCAGCCTAAACCGATATATAATTTATTTTGACTGGGTGTCTCGTAACTCAGCTTCTTCTTAGTAGGTCAGCGGAAAGTGCAGTAATAAAATAAAAGGTGGACCTCTCCATTACATTTATTTGTGAAATATGATCTCAATCCCCATCCTACCAAAAATAAAAACCATTAATGATATATTTGTACAGAGCTGTAAGGATCTTTTTACTGCTTCACCTGAAGTAATTATACAAGTATAGCAGAAAGCATTTATACATCAGACTTTTACATTCTAATATACTGCTGTCAATAGAATAAAAAAAATGCATGTAAAAAATTCAATAAGAACGTATAATTTAAATAGTATTGCAATTAATAGAATAAATATGTTTTATTATAATAGAGGATATTTAGCAGGAGATCTACAGTATATGAATATTCCAATTGGGGTAATTTGGTCACAGTCATACAAATATTCAACTTTTAACAAAAAAAAAGTTTTTCACTATAAAATTCAAATTTTTAGTGGAAATTTTCTTTTTGAGATTTATTATACCATAAGGCTACAAAAAGTCAGAATCCAAAATCTGCCATCTCTGCCAAAGATGTATATAAGTCAGCAACAGAGGTCCCTATTCTATTTGCGCTGGTATTAACCCCAAAAATCAAATGATTCAGGGAAAAAATCAAAAAAACATACTATTCAGGTTGTCATTCAATTTTATAATTGAGCTTTTTTAATAATAAATAAGGTTACATTGTGAATTCTAGTTTGGTCCGACTTTTTTAATATAATAATAATATGGTTTTTGATAAATAACGCTCTTAGGGGCAAATTTACTATTATTCCCCAAAAATCCTATGATTTAATTTGAAATTCAAGTATTCGACTATCGAATGCTTATCGAATACTTTTAGGCTATCATTTTGCTTGATATTCGATTTCTCGATTAATTCGTACGATCAGATACTGAAAAAATCGCGAAATTTCCTTTGAGCCTCTGAAAAATTTGTAGGATTCAAACAATCGAACGATTCGATCGTACGAATGGTATTCGAGCACGACTTAGTCAAAGAAGCCTATTCGAAATTAGAATATTCGAAGATCCGATTAAATCGTACGATTGTAATTCAATCGTATTCGATTGAACTTCGATAAATCCATGTGAATTTTGTAAATCTGCCCCTTAGGGGCAAATTTACTATTATTCCCAAAAAAATATTTGTTTTTACTCGATATTCGATTAGCATTCGATTTTCGAATGCTAATCTAATAGTTTTAGGCTACCCTTTTATTCGATCTTCGATCATTCGACGATCAAATAACGATCAAATAACGATCGTTCGTTCATTCGAATGAATTATTCAATCATTCGAATGAATCGTACGATTGGAACGATCGAAAACTTCAATCGTACGAATCATATTCGATCAGGACTTAGCCTCAGAAGCCTATCAAATGCTTATCGAATTGTTTTAGGCTATCATTTTGCTCGATATCCGATTTCTCGATGAATTTATACGATCGGATACCGATCGTTCAATTTCACGAAAGAATTGTGAAATTTCCTTAGAGAGACCGAAAAATTCGTATGATTCGAACGATCGAACGCTCCGATCGTACGAATGGTATCCGAGCAGGTCTTTGCCTCAGAAGCCTATGGGCAGCTTCCCATAGGCTTCTATTACAATTTGGTAGGTCCAATCTGGTGAAGTAGGCAATCGAATAATTTTTAAATTTTAAATCCTTCGCTGATCGAATGATTGAATGGTCGAATATTCGATCATTCGAATCTATTCGATCATTCGATCGTTCACTATTTGATGATCTAATATGCCTAATTTGCATATTCGACCAATTACATTAATCCTACGATCGGAATTCGATTGAATTCGATCGAACTTCGATCTATTCACGTGAATTTAGTATCAGCCCCTTAATGTTTCAGTAGAAAAGATGTAGACTATTTCATAGTTTTTTTACTCATATACTAAACACAGGTCACTGTTCAGCTTCATTATTTTCAGTAGCATTTTGGTGAGCTTCTTTGTCTGATTCTCTGATTGACTTTAGTTTTTGCTTATGATTTGGTACTTTAGTAGTCACATATTTGCTGAAACTGATGATCTGAACATACCTTTAGTCATTCCATATCAGTTGGAATAAGAGTACTTACTGCATCCATCAAAGATCAGCAGCTGGCAGTTGGTGAAAGGTAAATTTAATTTTTTACAATGCAAAAAAAATCAGAACAAGAACAGAAAAAATATTTTTCACAGAAAGCAATGTTCCATCTGCATATAGAAAAAAATAGGGTACTGCTAACTCAGGCAGCCACCCTACACTCTTGTAGTGTAGTGCTCTGAGATCAGGAGTTCTAATAAACAGCATATTGAATGTTACATAAGTATGTATTTCTGCATTTACCAGCAGCCCATGCTCTTTACGGACACCTGTTGGGTAAAATGTTATCCCCAACCAAAGGTGGGGGCTAATAGAGCCCACATTCCGGGTTCGGGATAACAGTTGTTTTTTTAAAAAAATATGCCCCCCGCTGGTGCAAGGCTACCCTCACCAGGAGGGAGCCCCCGGTGCTAGCAGCCATGTCTCGTCACTCGCATGTGCATAGCGAGCAATTCTGCCCTGATTTTCATTATGCACATGCGACTGACTGGACATGGCTGCTCACACTCTCCCAGTAGCCTAGCAATGGGGCAGGGTCATTGTTATTCCCAACCTGAATGTGTACTCTATTAGCGCATACCTTTGGTTGGGGATAACATTTTTACCCAGCAGGTGCCCTTTAAAGGCCCTTTAAAGGACCATGTAGCTACAAAAAAAAGTTGAAAATATTATCAAAAAATATATTTGCATAAATAAAATTTTTTCAATCTTACAAGCTTTCAATCTTATTGCTCATAATAAAAAAATGGACAAAACAACATTATTAGCATATAAATAAACATATTTTGTTTAAATGTGATCTGCTGCAGGTTTTACCAATTGCTAACTAAGCTCAGTGCACATACCCTGCACACGCCAAGTGCTAAGGTTTAGCTCACATTATCCCAAATGGCAACAGATATACTTGGTAAGTCACATTTTTGGTGATTTTTGTAATGCTGGGTAAAATGTGGAAAGCATAGTTTATTGTTTTGTCTGCCGAAGGAAAAAGTGGACAGAAAGAGAGATCTGCTGGCCAGCAATAGAGAAAGGGAAAGGCATTCATACCACACATACAGTTCGATAAAATAAATCAATTTGCTTATTATAACAGTATCTCATACCCATTTGTATCTGTACTGTAGATTTGAAACCCTTATGTACCTCACTAACCTGGACTGCCTTCTATAGTGAAGTGATTAGTCCAAAGGCCAAAGGGGTTGTTATTGGTTCAGTTGCTTGAGCTATGAGCAAATAAAATGAGCAATGCATATGTAATGTAGAATATTTCATTGTAGCTTTTAGAACATACATATGTATGAAATTGCTCAGCACCAGGTAGATGACTATCCAATCTAGATTTGACCAACTTTTTCCCATATTACAGCATTTTTTCTTTAATTGTGGCCAAGAGGGCAAGTTGCATTTAATGTGACTTTGGCCAACTTGGCAAAATACACACAGTTGCAAATGCCTTTTGATGGAAATGTTTGAAGTGGCAGTAGTTCAAATGTTGCCTTATTTCAATAGGCAAACTATTACTTATCTATTCTAACAATATGTAAGAGGAAGGAACAGTTTTGTACACAAGAACCAATAGTAAATGAAGTCAATTCACTGATGGTTCTTCTACTGTGGCTGCAATTGTGATTTATGTCCTTACATGAGCCCTAATGGATGAATTCAAAACTGTTGACTTGTGACCTGTCCTTTGCTCTAATGATTCTTAGAGCAATTCACCTTTCTTTGACCCACATTAAAGTTTCCATGAATATTATAAGAAGGCAATCAGTGGCAGAGAATCACTTCTATTTGAAATCAATTGGAAGAACTGTAAGTATGGAATATTATAACATTTGCACCCAAAAATGTTGCTCTTAAATCCATCTTCTTCTCTATCTCCTGGTGCTGGGTAGATAGTAAATAGCTGAATCGCATATCATAGTTGTATTCTTTACAGCAAGCCAACAATTTATTGAGGTGTAATAATACTGCAGGCTTAACACCCCCGAGCAAAAGATTACTTGTTCACCCACAATTTATTTATTCTGAACAATCAGAGATTTAACTGATTATATATTTATCACTTATGTAGAAGTTGTTAATATCTGCATGTATATGTTTACTAATAAAATTAACTAACTAAATGTAGTGGTAATATTGATATATTTTCTGCTAAAGATACATAAAATTATTAAAAGATATCAATTTCAATTTATCGGTGGTTGACAAGCAAAAGGGAAGATGGTGGTGTAAATCTGTACTAGAAAGTTCCAGTTTAGTAGTTAGAACCCCTGGGGGTACCTAAGAAATTGCACTCTGCAGTTAGCTGGGGTTGGATATTATCCCTGCATACCGCTGCTTCTGACGGGACCTCCCTACCTGGCCCTGGTGTGGGTGCAAGAAGAAAAAAGTACCAGTGAGGGGCAGAGAAGGTTGTGATTCAGGCAGGGGCTCAGAGGTGGGCTTTGCAGCTGTGGTGGGGGGCTGGGGGTTTGGAGGACCCTTTACCAGTCCAACACTGCTTATATCTAATTTCTATAAGATAATTTACAGAGGTATGAAAGCAAAAAGAATGAAATTAAAGTATCTGTCACATTCTGACATTGTTCTTGAGCTTTTATATTATACGCTTGATTTATTTCCTGAAGACAGGCAGAATGACCCATTGTGAGTGTATGCCATATAAAAACTGCTCCTAATTTATGCATAACATTTAAATTAAATGGGAGCCATCTCTTGACTTAATGCATTCATGGATGCTATTGTTTCAATTGCACCTTGGCTGTAAAGGGAATTCAATGTACCTATTACTATTATCAAATTGAAAGAATATTATCACATCAGTGTTATAAGAGTTGACACATGAAATGAATCAAAGTATACACTATCTCTCCTCTCCTGATTTGCTATATGCAGAAGTCATTCTGTTCACTAATTGCATAGATGTGTGCTATGAAAAGAGATGTCTTGTGAGAGAGAAAATTAAAAAATGCCATTGACTGGATTCTCTAAAGTTAATTTTAGATTGTTAAATTCCGGAGATGAGATAGCATGTGAACAAAGAAGGTCTGTCTTCATTATATGGAATGTCAATATTTTCACTACATTGAGATATTGTCTTGATGTATTGTATTATTATGTATAGTGTATTGTGCTGGAAACTCATAGAGCTACTTGTATTAAACTTATAAAAGGAAATGCTGCCTATTTCTGGAAGGCTTAAATTAAATGAAAAACTAAGAAGAAAAGCACAAAAATAATAGACGAACATATGGAACTTTTCCATAGAAATCTACTATTATTTTGAAAGTGAAATTATTATAAACTGTAAACTTGTAAACAGGTTACATTAACATTTCCAGAAGATATACAGTCTTGCAAAAGATGTAATCTATTTGGATTTTGCCAAAGCTTTTGAAGTGTGTTGGATAAAAACTTGCTAAGTTAAGGTGTGTTTGTATTTTTAATGTTTTTAATTGTTCATGGATAGAGAACTGAGTAAAGGATTATGTACATAATTTTGAATGTTTGTACTTTTGAGATATATATATATATATGTATATCTTTATGTGAATAAAAGATCAGGACAGGCATGAAGAGCTAGCATGTTGAACAGGAGCCTAAGAATCATCTTTCTTTTACGCTAAAAATTGTAGACCTTCATGTAGTAAAGTTTTCTTGTTCTAAAGAACACAATGTTCACGTGAAACTATCATGTTTCTTATCACTGGTATTGAACTTATCCAAAGTTCTACATTCGCTTTAATACACTTTTTACCAATACTATATTTGCACCAATTTCAGGATTTGGTTCAGTATTCAGGCAGATCTTTTAAACTTTTTGTCAAATAAACGATGAAGTATAAGATTTTAACTGCATGTTGTGATACAGTTTTCTTTCCTACCCTTAATTTGAAATTACGGTTCAGTTCAGTATTTAGCCAAAATCTTTACAAAGGATTCCAGTTTGCTGAATCCAAAAATAGGGGATTGGGTTAATCCCTGACTATATGATCAATAGTTCTCCTTAGGGCATCTAAATGGGGACAAGTATTTAGTTTTCTATCATATAGTGGGGCACTACAAAACAGCAAGTATATTTTTATATGTATAGTGCCCCTTTAAGGCTGTACAGCAGAACAATAAATTATTAGAACAAACAGGGGGCCATTCCATTAGTAATTACAAATAAGTATAAAAATACATATCATAAGTAAAAATACACATAAATGTAAAGTGCAGTTACCATACAGATTAAGTAATTAGTGTCAAGGAAACAAAAGGATGGAGGTCCCTGCCCCTTACAGCTTACAGTCTAAATGGGAGGGTAACTTACATACACAAATGGGGGGATATTAAGTCACACTATATTAGCACTTTAGTGATTGTTACAATTGTATGCCTAAGTGAAAATTCACCTGGGGAAAGGGTGCAAAACTGTGCTAGCGACGGTTTCTTTTTCTAGCAAATTGTCCTCTACATGTGTTAGTAAATTGACAATGTTCTCACATCAGGGTTTGAGGTAGGAAACAACATTAGCAGTGGGGGTTGCAACCAAGCAGTTTCTCTGAGATGAGTGGAGGCTTCTGCCAGGAACATATAGAGAGGCAAGAGATTAGATGTAGTCAGGTGCTGAATGAAGGGCTTTATAGGTTGTAAGGAGGAGTTTGTAAGTTATTCTTTGTATTATTGGATGCCATTATAAGTACTTCATCAGGGGAGGGGCCTGTACCATTTTGGATAAGAGGAGGAAAATTAGAGGGAATTAGTGGGTATAGGAGAAAATGGCTACATTACCTCTTTTGATGTAGCATGATGTTTAAATGACCACTCCTGTGTAGTCCATAATTGAGGATGGTTGCACTAGGTGATGACATTATATTATATTAATCATATTATATAAATAATGGGCTTCATGGAGTCTGAATATTATTCTTGCATAACTGGATAAGGCTTAGTGAGATCTTATTTTCAGGGTTGAAATGAATTCCAGAACCTCATAAAAAGAGCAGTCACTGTTTCAGTAAACCTTTTTCCAGCAGTAACCAACAAACTCATGCTGTGAATCACTAACAGATTTCATTTGCTCTAAGTGGTGGGACTCAAATGTGATGCAATTTGCACATTTTACAAACAACATGGTTTAGAAGTACAGTATGCAGCAGGAAAAAGTATCATGCATATATGCAGCAGGTAAAAGAATTTTTAAGCTTTCACAAAAATTTTGGGACAAGGGATCCACCAGATCGTGGATTCAGTTTGCGATTCTGCCAAAATTGATAATTTCCTAGCTTCAGATTTGGCCAAATTCAAGTTGAATTTAGCTGAATGGACGTTGCCCATTATTTTTCATGCACTCTCTGGGATTTCACAAATTTACATATGCTTAGGATTTGGATTCTGTTTGGGATGCAGACAATTCAGTTAATAGAGTAATGTTAATATGACTTGTATTTACAGTAATAGGTATATATACTGCATATTATCATTGGATCCTCAGGTAGTATTAAAAACAATGTCAGCAAGAGATTGTAATATCTTTTTTAATTTGTTGAAAGAAATTATGCATGAAGGAAAACAATGCCAGAAAACATGAATGAGGTTACGATCATGGATCCAAAGGATCGAATGATTCTAGGAATTCAAATTCTTTTTAATAGCTGCTACAGGTCTTACTAATCATTTAATAGCTGATATAGGGAATTATGTTCACTATGGGAGTTCCAGATTAGCAACATCACACTAAGGGAATATGTGGAGTAACATTCTCTATACTCTGTTAAAGGTTCTATTTGGGACAGTAGGTAGGCAATATAATTGAGAAAAGAACTGTGTACTAGAGAGAAGTGCCGGTTAACGTTAACCAGTTAACTTTTGACTGAAATGTTTAATAAAGTTCTGAAGGGCCTTTGTTGCTCAGTTTAATGAGAATGGTTAGGAATGTGGCAGAAAACTTGTGCAAATTCAAGGAGGCCTGTCTGAATGTCAAGCCCCCATGATGTAAGATATTCTTTAGCACAGTATGAACTTGTTTAATATGTGGTGAGGAAAGATGACATGGAAGTAGTAGATCAAACAGAATGTTGCTGGAACCCTGTTAAATAGGGTTTTTTTAATCTATACACAGACAGTTTGACCGAATTGTATTCTGCAATTTAACTGCAATGTGTTTAATAGATCATTGAAAAGGCTGTGTATTTTTGTAAAGAAAGATTATTACTGGAATAGATACAGGTATGAGACCTATTATCCGGAATTCTGAATAATGGATCTTTCCTTAATTTGGAACTTCATACTTAAAGTCAACTAGAAAATCATTGGCACACACAGGGAGAATGGGGCAACGTCATTATTATTATTATTCCCTGTCTCCTGCTTTGTTCTGCCTGCCCTAAGCTCCCTTTGTGTACCATACTCTGCCTGCCATATGCTTGTTGTTATTGCCATACTCTCCCTTCACCTATGCTCCCTGTGTGTGCCATACTCTGTCTGCCCTATGCCCCCACTGTGTGCCATATTCTGCCTGTGTGTGCTATACTCTGCCTGCCCTATGCTCTCTGTGTGTACCCTATTCTGTCTACAATATGCTCCCTGTGGGTGCCATACTCTGCCTGCCCAATGCTCCCTGTGTGCTATACGCTGCCTGCCCTATGATCCATGTGTGTGCCATATTCTGCCTGTCCTATGCTCCCTCTTTGTACCATACTTTGCCTGCCCTATAAATGTTTTCCATGCGTTGTCTGTGGGATGTGAATCTGGTGGATTCATTATCATTTGTATATACTTGTTAGTGGTCCCTGTGTTGTACTCCTTAATAATGAGAGGAGATTCTGGGGTTTGCAAAAGCAACTAATTTATTAAAATGCAGTGCAGGAAAGAAGCACAGCTGTCTGACTGTACAGCTCAGTCTCTGCTTCTGGAGCTGGCCCTGTCTATGTGCTTCTTTTTTCTATGACAAACTTTATCAACATCATCAAATATCAACACAGTCCCCAAGGTGTTTAATCCTTTGGTGGGGGTTGTTGTGTTATTCACAGGAGAGAATGAGGCATATGGATTAAAGGACATATGTCATAATATGATTTCTTGTTTCACATATGAGTGATGAGTGATATTACGGCAGTTTGCACGACCATTTGTTTTTTTTTATGTGCTACCACCATTAATGTGGACATGGCCTTAAAAGTTCTGGTGGTTATGTGTTTAAAGTGGGTGCAGTTTAAAAAAAAAAATGGAGTGGTCAACCCTGGCTTCCATTATTGTCTCTCCACCAAGTAGGTGAGAAAAATTCTGGACCATTGTAGCACAGAAGTTGGACAGCACAGAGAACATTTACATAGTAAACTCCACTTTGGACTGTTAGTTTGTAAAATATCATATTTGCTGTTTTAATTGTCATACACATATCTAAGAGTCTGTGACTATCACTGACAAATGAGCTGCGTGTGCACTGTCAAAGCTTTCATTATCTGACTGAGTCTTTCCTCTCAGTTGGTGCTACACAACTTAGAAAAGGCTGTACTGTAAACGGGAAATGCTTTAATTCTCTATGACAACTAAAGAAAGCAGCTGAGAGAAATAAACTGGAGGAAAATTATTATACGATACTGGGAATTTTCAGTCAAATTATAAATTGTATAATTGTCTGTGCATGCTGATTATGTATTTCAGACAAGAACTCCCTTATTCTGGGTGTATTGTGTGTTAGAGTAAGCAATCATTTGCACTCAAAGGCACAACTAAAGGAGGTGTTTATGGTACATGATTAAATAAGCAATATGCTGACGGCACAGAAACTTTCCTTGTGTTTACTGCTGGTTCATGGAGAATCTCCCATTTACTCAAACACTATCACCCATGGGCAGAGGTTTTAAAGTCCTGCCACTGACCCCTTCAACTGGCTTAGGGTTGGAGATCAATATGCTTATTAACATAACACCATTCCACACTAGATGGAAACAGTAACTACTAAAGTAAATTTTATGATGGTTAATACGTTCACAAGGATTGAATCATCATGAAGAAGTAGTGATGTAGAGTCCCAGTGGATCTTTATCATAACATTGTACAGTGAGGTAATAAAATCCCTGTTATCCAGAATCAGGACCTGGGAACTTTTGGATAAGAGAACTTCATGTAATTTGGATGTCGCTACCTTAAGACTTCTAATAATAATTTAAACAATACATAACCCAATATAAGTTTTGCCTTCAGTAAAGATTATTTATATCTTGGTTGGGATCAAGTACAAGGAATTGTTTTATTATTAAAGAAAAAAGTGTTGACATAGAATGGACTCTATGGGGATGACCTTTCCATAATTCAGAGTTTTCTGGATTATGGTTTTCCAGATAACGGATCCTGTACCTGTACAGGAAACATTTATCCCAAAGTTTAGCTACCCAGAAACCAAAGCTGCAAAAATTAGTGGTTTGCTGCAATAAAATGCTTCAATGAACATATCACTGAAAAGCAATATGAACTTGCATGCCTGTATTTTTTTCTTCTTTGTTGACTTTCCTTGAATAAAGTCCTTCTCCCCTGGCTGCATTGAATAGATTTGTCCACGTGATTCAACATTTTACTTGATCATTAAAATATTTATCTTCTCATTACTTTTGAAATGGCCATTTTGATATGACCTCACAATTCTTCCTGGAAATAAATGTCAAGTAAGCAATAAAAAACATCTTAGATGTTCATGGAAAAGCAAAGAATAAAAAAAAATAATATATCTCTAGGGAAAAAAACTGCTTTTCTACCAAACATATTATAAAACATTGATTAATGAAAGGGGGGCTCTCTA
>CM044431.1:49815667-49836524 GCA_024363595.1 Xenopus borealis | reverse complement strand
AATTTTCTTGCTTTTCTGCCTCTTTCTGATTTTCATATGGGGGTCATTGACTCCTATTTCACTATTTCAATACTTTGCCTATTCATATTCCAAACTCACATTTAAATCACTGCCTGATTGTTAGGGTAAATAAGACACTAGTAAGCAGATAGCTGCTAAAATACTAGACTAGAGAGCAAAATAAATGAAAACCCCTCAAAAGAAAATGAAGTCCAATAATCTCACAATTTCAAAGTCTACATCCTACTAAACATTACTTTAAAATGAATGTTCTTATTCACTGGAAACCTGTCATTTGCAATTAGCACTATAAATCGCACAAACTGAGCGACAATGCCTCCTATACATAAGGATGAGATATGTGGTTAGCAGCAGTGGGTTGTGATTCAGAAAAAATAAGGTATTTGTAATAAGAAAGGGCATGCAAGTGGTTAAAAGAGAGTTAATGATTATCTGGATAAAACTTACTTATGAATATGAGTATTTTCATAGCTATCTGGATAATATTTGAAATATGTTTGCTCATACTAATCTCTGCATATGACCATGCACAGTCTTTTAATTGCTTCTCTGTCTATGAATTATTTTGCCAGGGAATTGAATAAAACTGATGCGTATGAGCACACTGTAAAACACTGCTTTAGATAGACACACTGATTCAGAACACTGATAATTATTCATCATTAGCAGAGTTATCTGAACACTGAAAGCTTGTCCAATAAAATAAACATTTGTAGATACAATTTACAATGCAAAAGTTTCCCTCTCATTGGGTGGTAGGGTAAAACAGATTTAACAGTAAATTATTAAATCTCTCCTTATGCTCTTACAATGTTGTTTCCTTTGATTTATTCTGAAATAGTGAAATGTAATATTCTATTCTGTATGTACTGCACAATTTGTTAACTGTCATTGTATGCTTGTTATCAATTCCCTTTTGCTTTGTCGGCTCTGCTACACTTTTTAAGAAATAACAATTTGCTACAAAATATTTTTTACGCTATGAAAGTGCTTTGTACAGTCTCCAGTATATTAAACATTTTTGGGAACCAATGTCTATAGACCCTCTATACATGGTGATGTGAACTGGACTGATTCATCTCCATGATGTATAGTGTATTCCTTGTATAATTTGCTTCAGCCCATGCAATATCCCTGTAGAGCTTAGGTTGCCACTTTGTTGTAAATCCAAAGCATGAAATTGGTAGCCATTCTATAATAGATACACATAGATATTTAGGAATGGTGTTATGATGCACAATAACTTTGGTGTTCAGCTTTGCTTTATGATTGGATGGCCTGACATTCACTTCATGAATAATTAGTCTAAGATGCATAATAACTTTTCCTGTGAAATGATTCACGTGCTTGGGAAGTGAGCCTTTTTCAACTGTTTCATTTAATGTCACCTTTTGATCTTGCCACATTAAAGCTGCTGAATTGCCATTGTAGCCTATGGGGCACTTCCTGGAAGCTTTACTGACACATTTTCTAAGTCCTGCAAAATCGAAAAAAAATTTTTGGAAATCATTCAAATCGAATCAAATGCACTCTATGGGTGATGTCCTTTCCGTAATTCAAAGCTTTCTAGATAATGGGTTTTCGGATAATGGATCCCATACCTGTACACGCTTTTCGCTTTCATGATAACATGAGGAGGTTTATGGGGGGTAAAATAGCTTGTAGAAATGCCCTTCATTCACTTCATTCACTCTACTCTATTTTTTGTAAAGTTAACTGTAACGTTACACAATATTTTGTCTGTATTTGAATGCATCCCACTGTGCTTGAGTAGTTTTGTTTTTAAAACACTGAAACATGTTATTTGTTAGTAGCTGCAAATATACATCAAGGATACATCACAGTGGACCTAAGGATCCTATGAGTTATGCAACTTAACTGTCACAAAACAGTTAAGTATAACTACAAAGACCAATATTTATCCAACCTGCCAAGTAGCTGTTTGTGGAAATGCTGCCACCAGCATCATTAGTGCTGTCATTATGTATGTTTGTCATTCTTACCAAACTCTTTGATGGATGGCCCATCTATGCTCACATGCTTTTGTGCCTGCTATGGAATTCAAAGCTCAGCAAGACAGAGACACAGACCTGGCAGCATGCTTACAATTTAGATTTACTTATTGTTTGCTGTCAAAGCAAGCTGATGAGGTACTATATTCAGTCTTGACATGCTGAGCTTCTTTCTTATAACATTTTGTTTTGGAATGTGCAAACATTTTGGTCAGTTATGTATTGAATTATATTTATATTTAGTGATGGGCGAATCTCACCCATTTCGCTTCGCCGTAAAATTTGTGAATTGGCGAAAAAAATTTGCGAAACGAGTCACGCGTCGCGTCATTTTTGTCACGCGTCGCGTCGTTTTCGTCGCGTCGACTCGTTTTTTTTGGCGAATTTTTGCTGGCGAATTTTTGCTGGTGTTTCGTGAATTGTGGGAATTCACCGCGAATTCGCCCCTGGCGAATAAATTCGCCCATCTCTATTTATATTTAATATTCTCCAGTAACATGTTTTCATTATGAAAAAATGTAATTGCTCACAAAGATTTTCTGGGGCTTTAGAGTTATTTGCAAATGTAATTGCAAATTTGTGACTGTCAGCGGGGGCCTGCGGCACCCGCAGGGGGGGGGGTGTAGTTAGGATCAAGGAGGAAGTCCATTTCCAGAGAGTCCAGGCAAAGTACAGTTCAAGGAAAATCCAATAGAGAGGTCAAGTCCAGGCAAGGGTTCAAGATGGCAGGCAGCAAGGTTCAGGGTCAGGAAACAGGCAGAGATCAATAACAGGTAAGCAGGGAGACCCAGGAACACAATATAATATTGAGCTATACTCGGGCATCGAACCCGGGTCTCCAGCGTCCTTTTAAGTTTGAATTTGGCGCCACAGCGCGTGACGTCATGGCACCGGCACCGGTGTCCTTGCGCCCACGTGTAGTCCTGGGCGCCGCCATCTTGGATTCCGCCGGACCGCCGGACTCCAGGTAAAGAGCGCCGAGCGCTCACGACAGTGACCCTCCTTTATACTTAGTCTATTGATATTTTGGCTTTTGATATTTTGGCTTTGCATGTTCCTCCTTACATCTGGGCCAGTGGTGTGGCACTATGGTCTCATGTAGTACCAATAAATACAGTACTTTGAGCCATCAGACCAAAGAAACACACGTAAGACATTTTTAAAAGGAATAGTGTGCAGCTCAAGCTACAGCAAAAGTTCTGGTGTCCCACAAATTAAGTGTCTTCATATTTTAAGGAGAACACACTTCATATTAAATGCTACTCTACCACACTTTTTAGTGGGCAAAATACATGTGACTGCTATTTTTGTACATTTGCGCACTCATCTGTAACATGGAACCGGGCCTGTGGCTTTCTTGAAGAGTATCATCAGCAGACTCCACTCTCTCTCTCTCTCTCTGTTTGTGCCTGAAGTTTGAAGTTTGTTAATCTAATTCAAACCCCTTGAAAGTGTGTATCACAAGGAAATACACTTAGGTGGAATATTTTTACATTTCTATCTGTTTTATTTTTTGTTGCAAGATGTTGCTCAGCTTTCCTCTCAATTTAAAAAAACAAAGAATTCTGAAGACATTTTTATTAAAAGCATAGATTGCTTGATCATTTTTAATTAAATAATTTTTTACTTTATGGATATGCACTTAGAATCTCAATCTTTGTATGGTATCTGTCAAATATGGGCAACGTTCATTAGTTGTTTCTCCATATTGTATAATTGTTTTTAGTTTGGTTTCAACTTACTAAAGGTGCATTACTTTTACATTTCATTTTATTTTTTTGAACCTATTATTTCCCCAAACCTCTTTTCCTTATGCTCTTCTTCCTCATCTGACTGTGAAAGTCAACAAACAATGTAATAGATAGAGATAACTAATTGGCTTGATAGTGTATAGTTTCGGTATTTGCTATAATGTTTTTCTTAACTTGGAAAAGACTCTTAGTACAAAGCCTTCGATGAGCATGTTCCTTTTCTATTAAGTCCGGAAGTATGGCTCATGTTGGCCTCTCCTCCTGAGTACAGTACGCAGTGGTCAAGTTATTTTACAATGGTAGATGCATGGTTGCTTCAACATATTACAGTAACATTACGGAAGCCTGTTTCTTGGAATTGCCTTCTTGTTACCTGCTTTGATTTTTAATTATGGTATCCACCCCTGCTGTAGCTGGAGATTTGTAAAAAAACATTTTGTGCAAAATTTGCATGTAACAAATGAAAGTAAGAAATGCGTTTTTAGTTGAGTAGAATAGCTCAAAAGGATAAAAATAGTAATGCATTTTGGGACCTGTAACTTTGGTAATACAAAAAATATTGATTATTTTTAAAATAAGCTTTCCCTCTCAAAGATAGCATTCTTCCTAGTATTACTAAATACTGAGGTATTAAAGGACAAGGAAATTATATAATTGAATAAGGCTAGAAATGCTGTATTTTGTATACTAAACATAAACATGAACTAAATGCACCACAAGCCTAATCAAACAAATGATTTATGCTTTCAAAGTTGGGCACATCGGGCTGTCATCTTGTAACTTTGTTAAACATCTTTACAAGACCAAGACTGCGCACATGCTCATTGTGGTCTGGGCTGCTTAGGTATCATCATAAATGATCAAAACAGAACAAGTCAAATAATATCTGCCAGAAGCCAATACAGCAAGACCGATTAATAATCAGAATATACAGACTGCACTGGGTGTTGTCATGTAATCTAATGTGGATTTTATAGTTTTTGCATTGTTTAATACAAACTTTCTCCAACTCTGCAGAACCAGTGGCTGCAGCAAAATAATCCTCAAAATAGAATCCCAGTTTATCTGTTTAAATCTGGCTCCATGATCTTTGCCCCTGCAGCTAGAGTTGGAAACATTGAAGGGGATGTAAAAGCAAAAATAAAATCCAATACAAATCTCTACACAGTCGCCAACTGCAAGCTGCTAGAGTTCTGAATGGCTGAGAAGTAAGTTGGGGGCTTCCCCTGCTGTTCATAAGTATGATTGTTTCCCTGCTCAGCATTTAGGGACCCTCTGACAATTCCTATTCACAGCAGTAAATGAAGGGAGAATTTCACTGAATACAGTCAGATTTCTTATAAAAACGGTAAACATTTTTTAATTAAAGTGTATTGGAGATGTATTTCTTTTTTATTAAAGACAGTAAAAATCTTTTTTTCGTGCCTTTCCTTGTCCTTGAAATAGTTGTTAAGATGAAATTTTGGCGGGGCCTGTTTATCAGTTATTGGTTGTATTTTTATATGAATCTGTATGTTCAGTGTATACATCTATTTTGTCTATATATTGGTGTTTTATAAATATGTGTAATATGAACAATAACAATAATAATAATGTCATTTCATAATCTTTTTTTAATAGACTTGAAGTGGCTAATATATATATAAATATATATATATACTGTATATATAATATATATAATTTTTGAGAACAAATTATAAATCATAAGGTAGTTCCTAAAGTTATAACAACACCTAAAGGTTACTGCACATATTTCACTGCCATCTGTTAATCCAACCTCAAGTGGCAGCAATGCGTACAACTGTACCTTTTGCCTCATTAGGCCAAAATGGATCAGATTATTGGGTTGTTACTGAACACCTGCTGCACCTCATAGCTTTAGATGCCATTGATTTTAAGGTCTCTTGTTCGTGTTTTCCTGTCTGCATTAATTGCTTTGATACAGAAGAGAACAAATTAGAGGACTTATATACATATACATAAGTCTGAGTTACTGGATCCCTATACAATTTATGCATATTTAATTCTCACTGACTTCTATATATCTTTTGCTTGGTGAAGTTTTGCATTAGTGGTTATTGTGGTTTTTATACCTATAAATCTTGCATTTTTAGAGCTGTTCAAAAATTGGAAAACAACCATTTTTTAGAGATTTGTGGAAAAAATCTAAATTGGATTGTTAGTAAATGGGCCCCTTAGTGCCTTTTCCCAACCAGAAGATTATTTTCCTGGTATCAAGAACTAATTTTGCTGCTGGTTTCTACTGGTATTACTCTGTTTCATTTTCAAGCAGAATGGAGTAATACTCTGCACTGTAGGGTAGTGATGGGCGAATTTATTCGCCAGGGGCGAATTCGCAGCGAATTCCCGCGATTCGCCGCTGGCGAATAAATATGCGCAGAAAAAATTGCCGGCAAAATCGAGTCGCGTGTCGTTTTTGACGCGACGCGCCAAAAACGACGCGACGCGCGACGTGACGCGTTTGACACGACGCGCGTCAAAAACGACCAGAGAAATTCACTAATTTTTCGGCGAAGCCAAACGCGGGAGTTTTGCCCATCACTACTGTAGGGGCCATTCATGGTTATTTTTTCCTACAGAGATGGAAATCTAGCTGATTCTGTAAAAACTGAGATTTCAGTCGTAAAGTTAGCAAATGCAATTTAATTTTTAAATATCTTTAGAAACTCTTTCATGTAATGTAGGTTCAAACTAAGAATTAAAGTGCTAAAACTGTATGTGCCACTTTAATTCTCTTGCATAGTTTGAACCTGGACATTGTACATGTCATATATTATGGATTTCCATTAAAGAACAAAACCATCAGAGATTTTAATAAAGTTGTTTTACTATTTTACTATATATATTTTTTTATGACTTATAAAAAATTATAACAATCTTCTAAATTTGAGCCTTACTTTCTGCTTTATACATGTTATGCTGAGCAGATTTTATTTTGTGTAGAACATTTTATTGAAACAAATAGAAACAGGTCTGTTTGAGAGAAATCTTATTCTTTAAGAGTCTTTCATTTATTTTGGTACTCGACATTTCTCCTTAGAGTGTTAAATATATAGATATGTTTTTCTGTTACAGTACTTCGAGTCTCAGTGTTTGTTTGCAAACAGCTACATGTTTGCTTTTCAAAAACAAGTCAAGGAATTACTCATATTGTTAAAAACATCTCTTTCTGGTTCTTGAGATCCACAAACATATTTGCAAAGTGTCAGGAAATATGCATTAAAATTCATTTGTGCGCCACTCCAGTTGAGTGCTTCACATATGAGCAAGGAATAAAATACACTGGCTGGAAAAGTGCTGCAGACGTTTTGGTAAAAGGTGGGTGCTGTGTTTCAAAAACCATCAATCTCAACTGTTTTTTTTCCAAGTTTTTTTTTTTAATTTTAACTTTCCCACAAGCAAACAAAAGTAAAAAGAAATTTATTGAAGTTAGGAATTAAAATAAGTTTTCTTTGCTTAGTTCACATAGGGGCAGATTTATTAAATTCGTGTGAAGGATTCGAATGGATTCGAACTTCAATCGAATTTTAAAATAACTTTTTTTCAAATTTGGTGACTTCGATTGTATCGAATGATTCGAATAGATCAAATAAAAATCTATTCGATCCATTTGACCATTTGACGATTGAAGTACTTGCCCTTTTTTTTGATGGCCCAATTCGCCAGATTAAACCTACCGAATTGCTATATATGCCTATGGGAAGCTCCGATAGGCTTTTTTTAAAGTTTTCTTATTGAATAAATATCGTACAATCGAACACTTCGATCATTCGATTAGTGCGATTTTTTTGAGAAATCAAAGGAAATTTTATGATTTTTCGTAAAATCGTTCAATCGTACGATTTTATTGAGAAATTGAAAAGCAGTAAAATCCTTCAAATTCGATGTTCGATTTTGTCAGATTTTACTTCGTACTAGGGTCGAATTCAAGGGCTAAAAGCCCTCGGGAATTCGACCCTTAGTAGATCTGCCCCTTAGTGTATAAATGACAGCATTTAGATACAATTATTTGTTTTTGCATGTCTGGGATTATTAGCAAATATTTTCCTTCTTGTATGTAGAACCTTATACCCAAGTTACTGTCTCTGTGTCATTAGTGCAAGAGAGAACTGCCTTCAGTTATTTCTGTCAACAATAAATTAACATTTTCCCTCTATTCATGTCTACTATCTTTCTTAGACTTGGGGGGAGGGGGAATGTATTGAAGGAGTAAGGTCATTTCTCACCTATGGGACCATATTTTTTCAAACTCTTTGGGGCATCCCCTGCTTAGGTATGTAAGTTGGTACATGGATACTGAGGCATTCACCATTTCTATCCATTGTTTCTTGTTAGGGGGCTCAATTGTTTTTATAGTACAAATATGGGACCTGTTTTCCAGAATGTGCGAGACCTGAGGTTTTCCAGATAAGGGATCATTCCATAGTTTGGATCTCCATACCCTAAGGCTGATAAAAAATAAAACAAAAATCCACTATAAAAAAAAAATATCCAGTCACTTTAATGCATTTGGACAAAAAAAGTTTCAATAAAAAAAGTGTTTCCCTAAATTTTCGCCATTTAGTTTTGTGAATTTTTTGGTCAGGTGAAATGGGACCGATTTGCTCATCACTAATTATTAAAAGATCAATATACTGTAGGTGATTGTATTTTGTTTTATATTTTTGCCCCTTTTAGTATGGTTTTTATTGTAGCTAGGTTTAGATGGAGGGGAAAATCATCACCTCAAACACTGGTTGAGGTAACATGTTTAAAAAGCAGATTTATCACATTTCAACACATTTTATAGTACATATAAACATTACAAGACATGTATATAAAGCAGAAATCAATAAGCAAAAATAGAAAAATAAGTTATTGCTTCACTTGGAAATACATACATTTGTTAACTATGTCAGCAATAAGTAGGCATACTTTAGTAAAATATTCTTGTTTATTTATTTAGAATAGGAGCCAGTGTTATAGAACTCACACTGTTGTAATACAGATGTTGAGCTCAAGCAAATATCTGGCACTGGACATCAAATACACTGATAAGAAACTATAGTCAATTTTTAGCCAGACCACATAATCTGATTTTTCAACTTCTTTCTTTTCTGGTATGGTAACAATAGAATGGAGGAAAGATGATATATTATCAATACCTAGAGGTTATTTGTTTTCTCAGCCTGGCAATATACATCTGTAAGTTGAAATATATAGTGGGGAAGTTATTTAAACATTTGGCATAGTTTTATGAAGGACAGTAATAAGTTGGAGTAGGAAGTTGGACAGTAGTTTGCCAACGCTTTTTATTCAGTGCCTGAAGATAGCTGATACCTTAATGAGAAGTTTTTTTGTGCCAAATACATTGGAATCAATGGGGTAGTTAGCGATAGAGATCGCCACAGTCAGGTAGAGTGAAATTCCATTACATTCCATTAATTCCTATGGCATTTTGAAAGGCATATTTATGAAAGGGTGATTTATCACTAACTGATAAATTTTCATTTAAAAATCCCATAGAAATTAATGGAGAGCAGTGGAATTTTACTCTAGAGGGCTGCGACGATCTCTAACTTCACTCTGATAAATATACACCAATGAATTTTCTCCTCATTTTTGTGCTGCACCAAATGCATTGGAGTTAGTGATGAGTGAAAACTTTCAGCATGCACACTTTCATTGAAAATCTCCATGTCCACCACTGGTGAAAAGTTTGACCATGCCAAACATTTGTCATGTGTGGCTTGCACGAAAAACACATGTTATATTATCCTCCCCTCTCCTTCCATATTAACAAATAGGATTTGTGCATTTGGGATTTGAGTACCTAGATATTTGTTGTTGGTGGTTGGATTTATATCTTATGCCTGTATTTGTAAGATAGTAATATATAAGCTGTATATGGCACTTTTGGTTAAACAGCAGCAGTTACTAAGTGTAGTAGTAAATACTATTACTAGGCCACCAGAGACATGTTTTAAAAAAAATGGCAACATGGACGACTTTTTTTTTCTATTGAAAAAGCAGTTGTAGCATAGTGGATTGGAGGTCCTCTAAAAATGTAGGGCATGTTTGTACTAGTACTGTATATAGTGAACTGGTTTTGTTCGCTTAAAAATACATAAAAAGTGCATTAAAGTTTATGGGCAGCAATTATTTTTGTCACAGTGCGTAAAAATTTTTTTATGCGCAACAATTTTTTCACCCATTGAAGTTGATTGGTGTCGGCAAAACTCAGCAGCAAATTTTTACACCGGTTCACAAATTGAGAAAGGTTTTATTAGCAGCCCAAAAGCAGAAATGAAGGTGCCAAGAAAAACACCCATAAAGCGGAATGGAATTAAAAATTGCAAGCAAATGGTGTTGTTTGTGAATGCTGGTTGCAACGTAAAATAATCCGCTGGCAAATACAGTACTACATCACTAAACAAAGTTTAGAATTAATATCTACTCTGGAATTTCATGAAATATTACATTGAAAAATACACTTTGTGATTGTGAAATTTTATTACATACATTGAGAATGTTCACAAAAGCTATTTGGTTGCAAACATTGCAAGGAATTCATTATTCACAAACAAAACACATGGTAAAATTCTAGTGCACATGGTAACATTTTTATCACTAGCGAACACAAATTTTGACCTCTGAATTAGGGCTTAACCACACAGTGCGGCATCTGCTGATCCAATGCACTGAGAGGACGTGCATGCGACAAGACGGATGTGCCATAATGTAAGTAATTGTACATACAGATGCAGTCACTTGGATTTGTAAGTTAAATGCGTCGTGACTCAGGGCTAATTGAAGAAACTGTGTTACCTAAAGTCATCTTAACTCATTTAATGCATTTAACCTTTTCATTAGCATACCAAAGCCCCATTGTTTTCAATGGTGAACTCTTTAATTGGATGGGATGCTGTGACACAATATTCTGTGCTAAGTGGGATAAATGAGATAGATGAGTTAAGTCACAACGCATTTAACTTACAAATCCAAGTGACTGCATCTGTACAAACTGTGTACATATGACACAACGTGCAGCATTCCCATCCGACAGTCATGTTGTGTCAAAGGCACGCAATTAGTAGGTGCGACAGTTGTATTACATTATATTCACCGCATCTGTGTCATCGCATGTGCTTACGCTCATCATGTCAGATCTGAAGAACATGCACCATGTAGTTCCAGCCTTAGGCCAAAACTTTGATTATTTCTATTTAAAATTATCTGTTGGTGGTTTCCATATCAGTCGTATTTTTGAATGTGTAAGTATTTTTCTGATGTTTTTCTATATTAAAAAATATGTTATGCATTCATAGCACCAGCAGAGTGTAAGTACCTTTTTTTCCTAGGTAAACTAGGCAGTGAATAGGTAATTAGCAAATCAAAACAAGATGCAAAAAACCTACGTTAGCCATTGTATGAGTTTTCTAATACAGTATTCAGAAGCAAAGCCAATGTGTTTGTGTTCACCTCAGCCTACACCAAAATCATTAATGAATTCTGTATAATACACAATTTAAATCTGATTATTTAAGATATTCAAAGGCAGAGGGAGAGAGTCAGTCTCAAAAGTCTAGTGCATTAAATAAATCTTAATGCATTTAAAAATGTATTTCCAACAGAGAAACGTGGAGTAAAAGACATGCTCAGTGGTGAATTAGCTATAATATTTTGTGGATTAACTTAAATGTAAATTTTAAAATTAATTTGAGCCTTGCATACTGTGTTTGCCTAGAAATAATATATTAAATATGAAGCATTGCAGACTTTAAATTAATTAACTTGGCTTGAAATAAAAAGGGTTTTAGACGTCTTTGCATAAAAGGATTATACAGGTAAGAAGACCTTCAGAAGCCAAATGAATACACATTATTTAGAGTGATATGTAGCAATAAATAACATTGCATATAGGATTACTTTGGTTAAGTCTCAAAGTGATTTCATTTTAGAGGATTTAGAAGATAGTACTTACTTTAATGTTTAGTTACTTTATAGTAATGAGTCAGAAATTTTAATGCTATTACAAAGAGTTGGAACATAGAGTAAGGCGAATATCTTTGTCATAAAGGTCATAAGGGACCTTTCTGTCTTGTAAACTGCAGGGGAAATAGTAATTTTTACATGTGGTTTTTTACTTTGGAAAAAAATATCTTTCTAGTTAGCTGAAAAAAAGCATGCTTTCTGTTTAAGAAACCTTTTTTCTGTTAAGCTGGAAAGAAAGGTTTCCAAGTGGAATAATTTCCATCCTTTACATTCCACATCAGCTACTTCATGCATTCTGGAGAGAAAACTGCATTCACGCAGGGTCGGACTGGGCCAGCAGGGCGCCGGGGGAAAACCCGGTGTGCCCTGGCAATCGTGGGCCCCTGCGATCATGGGCCCTGCTTGCCCAGATCCATGTCCTGCTTTGGCTGCCCCAATCTTCTCTGGGCCCAGTAACTTTAAAACCATGTACATGGATGCACACACTCACCAGTGAGGGTATGCTGAATCTGGTATCAGACTGCAGCCACTTCAAAAACACTTCGGAGAAGACAGAGTTCCTGAAGGTGGCCATGGCCGGGGTCGAGCAAGATTTGCGGCAGGGTCAGGCTCGGGGCGCCCCAGTCTGTCCCTGCATTCACTAGAGTGCATATTTAATTGGAAATGCAAAGGGGCTTAGGTAAACCTGATTTGGAGAATTTCTGACGAGCATCTGAGAGAAAGCACCATTTCTTTTCTATAAAGAACAATTATAGCATAGTGAAAAGGGGATACTGTAACAATGTAGTGCAATGTATCTGCTATTGCAGAGATAAAAATACATTAATCACAATTTGATTTAGTTTTTTCTATTGACTGTAGTGCATTTTGGAGGAATTTTGCAGTTTTGCAAACCTGCTTTTTCTTAACTTACTTATTATCTTACTTTTGCTTTTTACTTCAAACAAAATGGTGAAAATTTGATCATAAGATAGTTAATGAATCTAGGCTTGAGAATCGAGTAGTGCCTGATTAGTCCTGAGTATTCATGTTCATCTTTGTGGGCTCATTAAGGACATGTCACAGTCGGCACCCTAAACCAGAACAGATGCCAAGTTCCCTGGTCTCGGCTCGGTTTCACCAGTAGTGTGACCGCCTTTGGCTTCGGGAGGAGCCCTCAGCTTACTCGGATGCCACCTGGACTTAACAAGAGGATCAAGGCGAGGAGTTCTGGCAAGCAAAGGGGCACGACTGTTGTTAGAGTCAATTAGGCCGAAGGTCACGGTACAGGCAAGAATAGGCAGATTCGTGGTCAGACAAGCTGGGTCGAGGCGGGCGGACAGCTAGGAGTTGTCAGGCAGGCAAAGGGTCAAAACCAGGAGATCAATCAGATGGGATGTAGCAGTATCGGTAGTCAAATAACAGGCACGGATCAGGATACAGAGTACAGGGTAGTCAAAAGCCAGGCAGGGTCAAACACAGGAAGCAGATCAGATCAGAAGCTTAACAGCACAGGTTAAAGGCACCACGGGCAATCAATAAATAACAAAATGTCCCTTTAATACTTTGAATTTGGCGTAAACACGCTAGCGCGCATGCGGCTACAAATAGGCGAAGTGCGCGCGGCGCGCACTAGGAAGCCGGCAGCAAAGAGGAAGGACGGCGCGGCGGGCGTCCCCGTCGTGCCCCCACTAAACCACCAGGGTGAGTTCTCACAGTACACCTGACTAGCGATGGGCGAATCTGTCATGAAATGGCTAATATTTGCCAAACTGATTGTAATCAGTTGGCGTCTAAATAAGTTTGGTGGGTGTCAATTTTTGATGTGAGCAAATTTTTATATGTGCGACTATTTGGTACAAATGCACTAAAGTTAATGGGGGTCTAAATAATTTTGATGCTTGACAATTCTTATGTGCAGATCTTTCACTGATGAATTCTTGCCACAGTTTTGCGAAAGCATTTGCAGGCGTTGAAACACAGAAAATTTGCAGCAAATCCAGGCCTGCCGAATTTATTCACCTGTCACTACAACAGATTAATTGTATTAACTACCTGTATTAAAGCATAAGTAAATCTTTAAAAACATGAAAGTAAAATTGCTTAGGGTCTATTTCAAAACACTTTTGCTATTTATATAACTTTTTTCAAATTGTTAAGTTATTATGCTTTATTAAATGATAATAAAATAAATTTTATAACAATGCCATTTTCCGTTCCATTTCTCTGTAAGGTCAGAGACATCTACTTTCAGAAAGAAAACAGGAAAACTGTCCTGATGCTTCTGAATATTTTACAAATGAGATTGATTTGAAAAAAAAAATTATTTTTTAAATTAGATTTATTATACCCCGACCCTGGAAATAGCTTGGATTAAAAAATACACAATGTTAAACATGTTGAAGTCTTGTAGGAGTCAATGGCAGAGGTCCCATTGAACCAATTAATTAGAGCAATTTGAGTTTATTTTCACTGAAAACTCAATCAATTATAGTTTTCAGGTTCTGAAACTCAAACTCGCAGAATCAAGTTTTTTCCATTAGAGTTTTATCTTAAATAAGAAACCATTTGTGTTGTGAGTTCATTCAAACTTATTTGCAGTATAAAAAAACTAGACCCTAATTGTGATTGAACATAGCATACATATTCCACTTTACTAGACACAAACACATGCAAAACAATAAATAATTGCAGATTTATCAGATATCAGTTGCTCAATGGAAATCTGAATTTCACAGAAATAATTTCCCCACCCCTGGTGGAACACAGAGTAGCCCTCAAATGCCTTAATATTTTAATTTATAGGAAGTCCATTATCCAGTTGATACCAAAACAAATACAGTCAAAGTTGTGTATTATTGTGGATTTATCCATTTGCCATTTATCCAACATGTATGCACAGAATTGATTTAATGAAAAATGTTTCAGATTTGTTTCCTGTGCTAGAAATCTATAACTTGTATGAATATATTATTGATGTATTAAACATCCTACAGATGTATGCATATGTTAACCTTTTTTTAATAGAGGTGATAGAATTCCTCAGTTCTCTCTCAGCATGTGTGAGGTCCTCTTTACCAACCATCTGCTTTGCACTTTATTTTTTCTATATGTCAACCTTATAATATCTATAATTAGTGATGGGCGAATCTCCCGAGTTTCGCTTCGCCGAAAAATTCTCGAATTTCCAGAGAAAAAATTCACAAAATGAGTCGCGGCACGCTTTTGACGCGTGTTGCGTCGTTTCCGTCGCGTCACGTCGTTTTCGGCGCGTTGCGTCAAAAACAACGCGAGACACGTTTATTTCATCGAATTTTCACCAAGCGAAATTTCGCTGGTGTTTCGCAAATTTATTCGCCAGCAGTGAATCGAGGGAATTCGCCGTGAATTCGCCCCTGGCGAATAAATTCCCCCATCACTATCTATAATAGCTTGCTCCTTTCTTATATTTTTTTTATTTTGAAGGACTGGAAGCACCAAAAAAAATGCATGCATCTACATTAATGTACTGGCAAAAATTTGTATATGTGTTTCTGAAGCACTTCTAGAGTTTACAAACATGAATGTTGTGTAGCTATGGGGCAGACCAGGGCATACATTGACTTAGCCAATATCAAATAAGCTCTGTAGAATACAAAGGTTTACTTTTAACACAAGGTAAATAGGGGTCAAATGTGAAATGTCATTCATGGTTCTCTATAGGACTATAGAATATAAAATAGGGCTTTCATTGGCAAGAAATTATAGGTAGATCCTGGATAAAAAGATACAACCTTTAAATTAAATATGTTTGTTCTTTATGGCCCTACTGGCCCTGACCCCAACTCAGTGACATTAATATGCTCCCGACATTAGTTTGTGATAGAATGATAGATAAGAACTTTATAAATCCTGAAAGAATTATTATGCATGTCATTGATGACATCTGTGGATCATATCTACAGGGCATAATTTTTTACTTCCTTCTTAAGTCTTTCAAATATTTGGTACGTTTATTAAAAAGTTATGTTTGCATTTGTCTTGCATTTCCTTTCCTTTGCTTGCAACATGATATATTTTTGCATTTATGATATAACAACATATTCTTTACAATGCATTCACATTCTCACACTGCCTCTGAGAGTTTAGAGAGTACTAGAAATCCACTACTTTTAGTGAGTAAAAGTCAAATTTTTTACTTTTAAGTTTTTGTGGCAGGTTTATCAAGGGTCAAAGTGAAAATTCAAATAAAAAAAAAATCAAATTTCAAGCTATTTTTGTGTACTTTGACTAGGGAATAGTCCAAATTCAATTAGAATTTCAAATGTATCATTCAACCATTCAGGAAGGCTATTAACATATCTAAATGGCTCAATGGACTTCTGCCATTGGCTTGAGGTTTAGGTGGCCAATATTTGAATTAGCAGTTATGGGCGAATTTATTCGCCTAGGTCGAATTCGCGGAGAATTCCCGCTATTCGCCGCTGGCGAATAAATTCGCGAATCACCAGCGAAATTTCGCTTGGTGAAATTTCGCCGAAAAACGAGACGCGCGACAAAGTTGACGCGACGCGCGACAAAATCGTCCCGCGACACGTTTCGCGAATTTTTCGCCGATTCGGGAATTTCTCTAGAAATTCGCGAATCTCTAGGCAAAGCGAATCGCGGGAGATTCGCCCATCACTATGAATTAGGACTGTTTCTATTGTCCAGGTGTGAAAAAGCTTACATTGTAATTATATTGTAATTTACATTCGATTGGGGTATTACATTTCTAATGTAAGAATTTTTACACTCAAAATTTTAAATTCAAATTGTCTATTCAAGCCATGAGAAATCTGAACCTTAATCTCATATTTATGACTTTAAAAAGTCATAATTATGAGTTTAAAAGTTTAAAAGGCATAATTATGAGAATAAGAGGCCCATTGATCTCCAAATTTATCTCATTATTTTCATCAAAATCCACACGGGTTTCCCCCCCTTATTTATCAATACATTTTCCTAAAAAATTGTTAAAAAAAGAATTCCAAAAAATGAATTTTTCCAGATTTTTTCTAGTGAAGGTCGAATCTTTCCCGTTTTGCTTCTCTGAAAAATGTGAATTGGCGAAAGGTTCGTGAAACGAGACGCGTCATGTTTGACGTGTGTAGTTTTCGGCACGCATCTCGTCATTTTCAGCGCATTGTGTCGTTTACGATGTGAGTTGCGTCATTTCCGGCTCACGTCTCTTTTTTTTTACGCTATCAAATTTTCGGCAGGTGAATTTGCCGCAAATTCATGCCTGGCGAATAAATTCGCCCATCACTAATTTTTTCGTGAAAACTTGATTATTGCACAAAACCCAGAGCAGATTAAGATTTCCTTTGGACTTCTCCCATTGGCAACCTTGGCAGTTCTGAGATGTAGGATTTTTAGATTTGGACTTTAACCAAAAAATGTCTGTTTATTTTTCCCACTAAAAATTCAGATTTTGTAGTAAAAAACACAAATTTTGTTTTGGCATTTGGATTTTAATAAATATCCTAAAATTCATAAATTTGATTTTTTAAAGTGGATTATGAGATTAAAAATCAAAATTCTGACATTTTAAAGTCATAATTATGAGATTAAAAGTCATAATTGCTGACCCCAGTGCTCTTCTGTAATTTTTAAATCAATCAGATAACTTTTTTTTTTTTAATTGTCAGTTTATTAAGTAAAGAAAATCTAAAATGACAAAATCTTTTCATATATCAGCCCCAGTGTCACCATTATTGCAGCTGCATTTTTTTTTTATACTTTATTTTCCTTTTTTCTGTCTGTATTTAAAACTACAGTATTTGCTATTTGCTAAGAATATTTTCAAGATCAGTAGACTGCCACTTATTTCAGGTACATTTGGCTCACTGTAAGACAGGTGCAAAACAACCATCAGCAATGCAGCAAAGAACATGATGTGTGTTAATAACTGAAATCTTTTGGGTATAGTTGCCTTAGAGTTTCTCACCTTATGCTTTTTAATAATTGAACCAGATGTTAAATCTTTTCTAGAGGAGCTAGATCCATGGAGTCCAGGATGTGCTTTAACAGTCTGGCATCCCACAGGGTTTTCAGGTTAAAGCTGGAATTAAACAGTGAGGCAGATGCTGTATGTAGCTGTGTACGCAGGCAGCCCCTTCAGGACTATCCCAAGTTAAACATGTAGCCTGAAGTTACATGCCAGGTGTCACAAATGGAACTCTGGGGATAGCCTGCTAAGATTTGTTACAGCCAAGAGCGGCTTTCTTTGCTTAATATGCTATTATAAGGCAATGCATGAAAATTCATGGAAAGTTAAATATAAACTATGAAAGTTTAATTTAACAAAAAACAAACAAAAAAAAAGAAGACAATTTGGCAGTCATAAGCAAACCTTTTTGTCAGGCATGGATTTGTGGCAAAATGTTGCATACTGCCATCAACAACTATTTTTGTGAAACCAGTGCATAAAAAATTTGGCAACTAAACATCCATTGAACCCAATGTATTTTGTGTGCAAAAAAGACGCCACAAAAAATCCATTTATTTTAAGGTCTTTTGTGCAGAAAAAGTTGGTGCTAAAAAAATGACCATTAACCGCTAGTAGTAGTTTGCATAGAAAAAGTAGCTGTGGAAACTGTTGACTCCAATGTATTTTGGGAAGAAAACAAGTCTCTTCATAAAATCGCCCACTGACTTCAATGTGTTCCACAGTTTTGCATTTTTTTTGCCAAGCAAAATGGGACAGATTTGCTCATCACTACAGTTTGCACATATACAGCAAAAAAACAAATTCAAGATTTTTCTTTCTGTATTTCCTAGGGGTCATTAAAGGGATCCTGTCATGGGGAAAAATTTTTTTCAAAATGTATCAGTTAATAGTGCTGTTCCAGAAGAATTCTGCATTGAAATCCATTTCTCAAAAGAGCAAACAGATTTTTTTATATTTCATTTTGAAATCTGCCTTGGGCTAGACATATTGTCAATTTCCCAGCTGCCCCAAGTCATGTGACTTGTGCTCTGATAAACTTCAATCAGTCTTTACTTCTGTACTGCAAGTTGGAGTGAAATCACCCCCTCCCTTTCCCCCACCCAGCAGCCTAACAAAAGAACAATGGGAAGGTAACCAGATAACAGCTCCCTAACACAAGATAACAGCTGCCTGGTACATCTAAGAACGGCACTCAATACTAAAACCCATGTCCCACTGCGTACTATTCAGTTACATTGAGAAGGAAAAACAACAGCCTGCCAGAAAGCAGTTCCCTCCTGAAGTGCTGGCACAAGTCACATGACTGGGGCAGCTGGGAAATTGACAAAATGGCTAGCCCCATGTCACATTTCAAAACTGAATATAAAAAAATCTGTTTGCTCTTTTGAGAAATGGATTTCAGTGCAGAAGTCTATTGGAGCAGCACTATTAACTGATGCATTTAAAAAAAAAAACATGTTTTTCCATGACAGTTTCCCTTTAACTAACACAGGTGCAAGTTCAAAGCATTAAATGCATGTATCAGGAAATTACATCCATCCAAATGCTGTTCACAAAGATACATGCGTCAGTGTAGAAGACCTGACTATAAAACCTGTGCTCAAGTACTGAAGCCCTAAGGAGCATTGACCGAAGCCCATTTAAACCCATCCAAGGAGCACTTGCACCCACAGAAATTCAGTCCTGCTATGGCAGGTGGTAGTGCTTGCTGTCTCTCCTTAGCTTAATGGCATAATGATGCATACAGTATGCAGTCAGTGCTGTATTCATGGGAGAGACAAAGAATGGATAGCAAAGACTTGCACTACACTTTTGTAATTATGGCCCATTATGGCCCATGACCCACTATGCTTGCGGCAAACTGCTACTTGTTTTCACTTTGCTGAATAAGGTACAAGGAGCAGCTGCAAGTAATTTATAGATAGTCTAGGGAATAACACTGGATTGTAAATAAAATACAGCTATATTCATCAAGTTTTGCAGTTTCCACATTTAATTTGTTTTAGTAAATAAGCTTTAATGCTAACCAAAACTTGTTTGTATCTCTGCCGTACAACAATGTGTAATGTTTAATCAATTGCGGTAGGGTTTTAAACAGTGAATTTTGTGCTTCACAGAGAACTGTATACCTCTTGTGTTGGTTATTGGTTGTTTTAGTAAGTAATCTTTTCGGTTCAATGTATACACCCATTCATGTGTTGCCACATTAAAATCTTGATACCATGGATGGCAAATCTTCCAGAGAATGTATTGCCATTGCTTAACATTGTAATCACCAAAAGTAAATTTGATTTTCTTTCAGCTTGATAATTGGAATTTTCAGCAATTTTACCACCTTTAAATGTTTGGTTGTGGTCAATAATGGTAATACCATAAGGCATATGCCTTGCCTGATTTAGCTCCCTCTACTCAAGTGGAATATAAAAAGTTGTATATGAAGTGTTTCTTGTAACTGTAACCTATTGTACAGTCTAACATACTTTTTGAACTGGATGACTCCCAATGAATGGAATTTAAGAGGGTCTCATTACTTTTTAAAACCCAACATTTTACAAAATGTAGATATGTATATAATTTTAGATATCACAATTCTTTGACAGTAACAAAATAAATATTTATGCTATCTTCTTTTTATTCTTTCTGTCACTTAGCCATTTTCACTGGGAGTGAGCGAGGCTCAGCTCTATACATGGACAGATGGCCTTAGAAGAAAAGACTGGCATGACTATGAGAGTATCCAGAAGGAAGCATTGCGCTCAGGTAACAATGCCTACTAAATGTACATTTTGGCTTTCCTCTTATCAAGCATCAGCTTCTTACGATAGGTGTAAAAAGCTGTTGCACTCAAGGGACTTCTTGTAAAAAAAATGTTTTATTTAGATCAAGTTTCGACCCTCTTTGGGGCCTTTGACAAAGTCCCCAATGAGGGTCGAAATGTTGATCTAAATAAAACATTAATTTTTTTTACAAGAAGTCCCTTGAGTGCAACAGCTTTTTTTTTTCTTTATGTAAGTACACACAATCTCTGTTGGCACCAGGGCAATGTTTCAATTCGAAGTGTGTGCAGCAGTTTTCCAAATTTTATATATATATATATATATATACAAAAAACAAGAAAATTCCCCAGC
>CM044431.1:49787760-49807954 GCA_024363595.1 Xenopus borealis | reverse complement strand
ATTTGGAGGGGTTGAACTTGATGGACTTTGTCTTTTTTCAACCCAATTTATATAACTATGTAACTATGTAACAAGTAAATGAGCACTAAGGGTGCCTGAAGCCTTAATTCATTATAACAGGGTGCACAGTACATTAATTTAGCCACTTACTGTACGTCCACTGACAGCTTTGAAGAGTTCAGAAACATGCTGGAACATAATTTGTTGTAGGCCTTTATGTGACCAAAACGGAATTATAGATTGTATAGATGTAGATTATTCTTCAGAACAGGTTTTTGCTTTCTGTTTGCCTTGCTCGTTGTTATACACAGATACAATGTAATTACAGGTATGGGATCCATTATCTAGAAAACTACATTTTACTCAAATACTTTAAAAAAAATTTAAAAAGTGTTTTCTTTTTCCCTGTAATAAGAAAACAGTACCGTGTACTTGATCCAATTATAATATTAATCTTCATTGGAGGCAAAACAATTAAATTCAGAGATCCAAATTACAGAAAGACCCCTTATACGGGAAACCCCAGGTCCCAAGCTGGATAATAGGTCCCATGCCTGCATTTAGAGTTATTTACTGTTCATTGTCCTGATGTAATAAGCGGCAAATGGCAAAAAAATATTTCAAATAAAAACATGGTATGCAATATTGCTGGCAACTGCTATTTGTTTGAATGGACCAGTCAGAGAATTTATAAACAATGAAGAAAACAAATATTTAGGTGGCTCTACAGATGAAGATGAAGCATGTTTTTGACAGTCGTGTTAATAGTAAGGTGAAAGGTTTGTGCTAAAGCATAGACAGCAACAGGAAATACTGAAAATGAGTTTAGCCTGTGTGAACTATTATTATTGCTTATAACTACTGAGAGCTAGGAGTCATCTTGCTGTGTGCACACCATTAGGAATACAGCAGGGAATAGAGTAAATTGCAGTAATTGACAAGTTTAAATTGTGCCATTGTTGGTTATGTAAGAGAAGCCTGACCCTCCCTATCTTTTTTCCCTTTCAGTGATGTATTCAGAATGGGAAAAAGTACAACATAAAGTAGAATTTGCATTCTATATGTGTAGCAAATGGGTGTTTATCAACATATTTTAACTAACATTGTGAACTTGTGGTTAATCACCAATGGGAGAGCCATTGATTACAGATATGTGTGTAGGGAACCAATAGGATTAACTTTCACCTACTGCAGTAAGTATTGGTTAGTCATCTATGCCCTCTGGGAGGGGAGTATTCTTCATTTGAAGTTAACATCCATTTCTGGTTTTGTTCCTGTATAACGAGGCAGTGGACATGCAGTCTCTTTATGGATTCCACCATAGCAGGAAGTGGATAAACCGGAGGGCATGTGCTGGTTTGATTCTCATTGATGATGAATGAAATTTCAGAGTTAATGTCAGTGAGCAAAGTTGGTGTGAAATTTAAATGATAAAATCCCACTAACACCAATGTTCATTGACAGTTTGTAGGTCCCATTCTCTGGTTGTCATTTTGCCCATAATGGGTGTTTCCTTGCTGTTCTCTCTATGTATTGACCCTTGTTTGCATACTCAGTTTACTGAATAGGACTTTGTTCTGCATTAAGCCTTACTATGGTGTGCATTGGACTATATTCACTTTTATGTTTCTTCTGCTGAATATAAGCTAATTTTTATTATTAACTCCTGTTATTGGTTGTTGTGTTGCTTGACAAAGGAGGCGTGTCCTCCGAAACGTTGCACTTCCGCAGTAAAAAGTAGTTGCAAGGGTTGTCCCTGCACTTCAAATTCCTGTGTGCCGGTGTCTTTCTTCTATATATGATAGCCAGGACCAGAGAGCAAGAGCAGTGATGTATTCCACCAAGGAGACGTAGTGTGGGTTTAGTTATTCCTAATGCAAATTCTGTTTCAGTGGAGAGAGCTTAACTTAAAAGGGACATTAACAAGTATGTATCCTTGAGAAACTTCCACTGCAGGGGTTCTATTTGACTATGTTGGTGAAACTATGAATTAATCTTATTTTGTCCCTAAACTTGTGATGTGTCATATATACTGCCTGTGGTTGTGTTGGGTATTGCACCAAGCAAGTATTTGTGTTCAATAAATCTCCAGTTTATGGTTAAGATAACCAATGGCAGCCATTTTTTAAATACTTTATACTGTTACAGGACCTTAAGTTACAGTTCAACAACCTTTCCTCCAGACACTGTCAGCAAGGGCTCAGCTGAGATAGAGAGGGTCACAGTGTAACATTGTTCTGCTATTCAGTAGCTGTAATAAAGAAAGGATTCTATTAGATCCCCTTCTACTCATTGCATATGTTTACACTATTTAATTAATCTTCCAAAAGATAACCCTCTAAAAAATATATGCAGCATATACATTTTCAAGCAATATTACTAAAGGGCATACAGATAATAAATCTGACACAAGACCCACCAAAGAGGTGACAAAATGGCATAAGTACATGCACAGTAATATAAATGGGATTTTATGATTTAGGAATAGATTTCCCAGAGTGATAACAATATGTAATGGAGCTCATGTATCAGTTTCTCTTTGTTGGCTGACATATTGACAACACTGGCAACCCTGGACTATTTTTATAGATAAATAATAACTCACCTTAAAGAATGAGTTCAGGGATCTAGGCTTTATGCTTAAAGAAATATCTATCAATGTAATTTTTACCAAAATTTTGCTGGTGTCATTCGAAACTATAGGAAGACAACCAAGGCTAAATGTATGGCTAATGTAAGCAAGAAAGGGCTTGGGTTGCTTGAGAACTGAGCTGATTTTTTATTGGTGTACAAAATATATGTGTCACGTATGGCTAAGCTCCTTGGACACAGCTTGATCCTCTATCTTTAGCAGCCAACTTTGGCTTCGGGAGGAGCCCTCAGCTACTCATATGCCGCCCATTACCAAGGTTAGGATGGAAGGCAACAGTTCAAGGAGTAGACAAAAACATAGTCCTGCAGGCCGGAGCCAGTAAGGCGAAGTTCAAGCAGGGTCAGACAGGCAGTGGTCAGTGCAGGCAGCCAAGAGTTTTGCTCAGGACCGTATCCCTTCCACTGTACCAAGTACTGCAACTTAACTTGCACAATTTGGACTGACCTTCTACCAACACTGGAGGTGAAAAAGATTGCTATCTTACATGTATGGCTGGTTTTAAAAGAGAAACATGGAAAGAGTTAGAGATCTTAAAATTATCAGGAAGCTTGAGGCGGACAGAGGAACAATTTATAATTTCCACAATAGGATATGAACCAATCAACCTGGCTCCCAACTTGAGAGAAGGGACCTTAAGTTAAATATTCCTTGTGGACAACCAGAACAAGTGTCCCACCTGATACTTGGGTCCCTCCCTACGGGACCTTTGATCTTTTTTGAGCTGAAGTAGCTGCCAAAATTGAATCATGAACCCCAGACCGACTCTTAGAAAAATGTGTTAAAGAAGAGTTAACAGAGGGTATAGAGGATAAATGACCACAGTACAAAAATGCCTTAGGTTGCAAACCATTAACAATAAAACACAGAGATTGCCCAGTAGATGCATGAGATGCATTATTATAGGTAAGTTCTGCCCAAGGCAACATTTCAGGCCATGAGGATTGGTCATCAAAAACATAGCATCTTAGGAATTGTTCAGGGCACTGATTAACTCTTGCCATCTGACCATTGGTTTGAGGGTGGTAAGCAGTGGAAAAAAAATTGATCCCAACCAAAGTGCAAAAGGTTTGCCAGAATTTAGAAACAAATTGTACTGCCCTGTCAGAAACAATATTCACTGGATAACCATGCAACTTGAAAATGTTAGAAATAAACAATTCAGCCAAAGTTTTAGCAGAAGAAAGGTTAGCAAAAAATAAAGTCCATCTGGCCTGTCTCGAATTCAACCGTTTTGTTGACTCAATATTCAGAAGGTTGTTATGGTCAGTATAAGCCAGGATAGTATGTTTAGCCCTCTACAACAAGCGTCTCCATTCCTCAAAGGCCCATTTCGTAGCAAAATATAACTGGCCTCAGAAGAAGATAATTTCCTAGAAAAAAAAGTGCAATACCTTTTAGTTATTGTATGCCTTTGAAAAAGAACAGCACCTGCCCCAACCTCAGAGGCATCTACCTCCACAATAAAAGTTAGGGTTGTGTAAGGATGACAAAGAATAGGGGCAGACACAAATACTGGGATCTGCAACCTTCTTGGTCAGATTCGTAATTGGGGACAAAACACAGGAATTTTTTTAATGAACTGTCTGTAGTTCGCAAAAAATAAAACTTTGGGGTTGCATGTATTGAGAGGGGTTGTTTCCAATCCAATATAACCTTAACCTTCCCGGGATCCATCTGAAACCGCTTATCAGATATATTGAACCCCAAAAACCAAAGAACTACAAAGTACATTTCTCTAATTTAGTGAACAAATAGTTTCTTAACCTGAGTAGAACCTCATGCACATGTTCTCAGTGGTCACCCAAATTACAGGAAAAAAATTTAAATATCATCAAGATACACTACTACAAATAGCCAAAGTAAATCCCAGGAAATGTCATTGAGAAATTCCTGAAACACTGCGGGTGTATTGCATAGGCCAAACGGCATGACCAAATACTCATAGTGGCCCTCTCTGGTGTTAAAGGTCACTATCCACTCATCCCCTTCCCTAATACAAATGAGGTTATATGCACCTCTTTAATCAAGCTACAGTAAGTGTAGATGGTAGCATACTTTACTTGATCAAACAACTCAGAAATTAGCGGAAGGGGGTAGTGTTTTTTTTACAGTCATTTTCTTAAAGCCACAATAATCAATGCATGGGCCAAGGTCCCCATCTTTTTTGTGCCCACAAAAAAAAAGAAACCAGCCCCTGCAGGAGAATTGGAGGGTCTAATAAGTCCTCTTTCTAGATTTATTTTTAATATACTCTTTCATATTCTGAGCCTCAAGCTAAGAAAGAGGATATGTTCTCCCTCCAAAAGGAGTAGACCCTGGGGTTAAATCATTGGGACAGTCATAAAGCTTATGTGGGGGTAGCATTTCAGCTTATGTGAAATTGGCATAAGCAGAAGGTAATACCTCCAAGGAGGTAACTGCCACCATTTGAGGCGGAATTAAACAAGAATCTGTACCCAATCTATGTGGGGTTTTGTACCTGTTGCCAGGGTACCCCAAAATTAAAGGAGAAGAACCATCAATAACATGGAAAGATAATTCGTCAAAGTGCATATTGTTAGCACTCATGGTTAATGTCATATATTTTTGGGTTACCAGGCCTAACCCAAGTGGACTCATCAATTGCCAAAATTCTCATAGGAGGTATAAGGGGAATAATGGGAATATTATAAATTAAAAAGTACAAGTTGCTGTTTTATTATTACAGAAAAAAGGAAATATATTTAAACAATTTGGATTATTGGATAAAATGGATTCTATGGGAGATGGCCCTTCTGTAATTTGGTGCTTTCTGGATAATGGGTTTCCGGATAACAGATCCCATAATGGTATTAAAAGAGAAATCGAAATACATTTCTTTAGAATATTATTGTGGCTAACATTAAACATTTTTTCAATGCACTATTTGCTGGAACAGTCTTACAGTAGAGAGAACATTTTACCCATGACCTAGCACTATATTAAAAAGCAATTGATTCATTTATATTGAAATGATCATTAGTATTTCTAAAGGAAGCCTTTTAAAAAGCCAAGGATCATACATAATAGTGTTTAAGTCATTAGTTAAGGAAATGTATTAAGATGAATTATAGTTAGCGTATTGGGTAAAACAAATTGGAAGCCATTAGCTTACTGTTCATATTTTGTAAAGGGCAAGGGTGGAGTATAATGCATATTCTATTTCCTGTAAATGTTTGGTCTACGTATATGCTCTTTTTATGCGAATGAAGACAGAATAGCTCACTATCATAGTTAGATGCTACAAATTACTTATTAGCAGCTCTATCAGAAATTTATGCTAGTCACAGCAAATGGGTAAATGCTTTTATAACGTCTACTTAACAAAAATATGCATGGGAATTGGATTCAATATATTTGATTTGTAACTTGTCGGAAGACAAGTTATAATAATAATTAAATGTTTAACTTTCATTCATTCTGGTCAGCAGGCAACACAATTCCAGAACAGGTGTGGGACCTGTTATCGAGAATCATCAGGACTTGGGGTTTTCCAGATAAGGGATCTTTCCGTAATTTGGATGTTCATATCTTACATCTACTAAAAAATCAGTTAAACAAAAAAATTAACCCAATAGGATTGTTTTACCAGCAAAAGGGATTATTTATATCTGAGTTAGAGGCAAGTATAAGGTACTGTTTTATTATAATAGAGACAAAGGAAATCATTTTTAATAATGTTAATTATTTTATTAAAAACCGAGTCTATAGGAGATGGTCATACCATAAATTGGAACTTTCTGGATAAGGGGTTTCTGGATAATGGATCCTATACATGCACAGACTCAGTCTTTCCAGTCTTGCACATCTTTGATATCATGGTGCATCATGGATATGGAGCTGCAATACAATATCTTACCATTGCTCCTAGGTTTTGCACATCTGGGGACTGGTGCATTTGCAGTTTGGGGAGCATGCTGGTCTCCCAATTCACCTTACAGTGAGAGGGAACTGGGAAGGTTATAGCACTGATAACTCTTTCCCCCAGTTACGCAGTCTGCTGTCGCTGTTATTATGCCACTACATTTTATTTCAGCTAAACATCTTCCTGTCTGTCTGACTAATCTACTGTATGTCCATGGAGTCACCCATCTCGGCCTGGACGCAACAAAACAAACATCTTCAGTGGGGACTAGTTTTGCCAACAAATTTTTTGCCAAAGCAAAACGGGAAAGATTCGCCCATCACTGGTGGGGACCACTTTCACACCATTCTTTGGACAGACATTCACAGAAGTAATTCCAGAGAGGAAAAATAGGTGCTCTCTTAACTTTTTACAGTATTGAAATCAATTCAGTTTATATATATATATATATATATATATATATATATATATATATATATATATATATATATATAACATACTTTGATCTGGCTGCAAAATATTATTTGTGTTGGACTATAGAAATTCTTCTAATCACCCCAGATCAGTCAGTGTCTGTGGAAATGTAACATAGAAAGCTGGACTCAGTGTGGTGTGTGGACTCTTCCCTTTTATCAGCTGTAAAGTCTATTACTTGTCTCTTTTATCATTAAATGAGAGAATTCTAGTGTGCACTGCTATTTGGTGATAAGTAACTGGATATAAAAGAAAGTATGCACCTAGCAGATATAGAATTCTCATTTAAGCAGAAATCAATCTAATACAAGCAATTCTCCTCAACTTACAAAATAGTCTCTATTATCTGTAACAATTTCTAACACAGCTGCCAGTATCATGACAGCTTATCTGACATGGCACATATTTTATATCATCAATACTGGATTTGTTAAGTAAGCCTGGTATAATCACACTTTATAGATGACAGTAAGGTTTATTTTTGAACAATGTCAGTTTTAAATTATTTTGTTTCTGTCCACTATGTGATTGTACAGCAGGGCTATATATTGGATGCCCACAGCCAATTTATATTGCATTCTGTATGTTTGCACAACCATTTGGTAAAAGGAAATTAAATTAAAGCAACACATATTAAAAGTATTAATTTGCTTTATGAAAATACACTCAGCATGTATATTTCTTTTTATGAGAAGGTGAGTAGGGACCTCAATTCTGGGATGGCTGTGGATGTGATTTACTTAGACTTTGCTAAAGCATTTGATACATTGCCACACAGAAGGTTACTGGTTAAATTAAGGAATATTGGCCTGGAACATAGTGTTTGTACCTGGATAGAGAACTGGCTATGGGTTTTTGTAGGGGTTTTTGTAGATAACAAGTTGTCTAATTCTGGGCAGTGTCATTCTGTGGCTACTAAAGCAAAGAAAGTGCTGTCTTGCATAAAAAAGGCCATTAACTCAAGGGATGAAGGGATAAAATAATTATGCCTCTTTATAGGTCCTCGGTAATGCCTCATCTGGAGTATGCAGTGCAGTTTTGGACTCCAGTCCTTAAGAGGGATATAAATGAATGGGAGAGAGGGCAACTAAACTGGTTAGAGGGATGGAAGACTTAAATTATAAGGCTAGATTGTCAAGGCTGGGGTTGTTTTGTCTGGCCATTGTGAGGGGACATGCTTACTCTTTACAATTACATTAGAGGGCATTATAGACAAATAGCAGGGGACCTTTTTTTTTACCCAGAAAGAGGATCAGTGCATACTGCAAACATACATATATATATACAGTACGAGGGTTACCTACAAGGGTCCAAAGGTGTGTTCTTTAAGGAAAACTATACCCCAAGATGAATACTTGAGCAACAGATTAAACAGTTTATATAAAAATAAATGACATATTAAAGAATCTTATCAAACTGCTATATATATTTAAGTGAATATTGCTCTTTTACATCTCTTGCCTTAAACTACCATTTTGTGATGGTCTGTGTGCTGCCTCAGAGATCAACTGACCAGAAATACTACAACTCTAATGCGCAGATTTATCAAGGGTCAAATTCAAAAAGAAGCTAATTTGAATTTTTTTGGTCGAATTGGTGCATTTTTTATCAAATCGTTCTAATCTAAGTAATAGTGAATTTGATTAAAAATCCACCAATTGACTTCAAATAGGTTCTAGGAGGTCCCCCATAGGCTAAAACAGCAATTTGGCAGGTTTTAGATGGCAAATGGTCTAATTTGAATTTTGAAAGAGACAGTACATAAAAATTAGAATTTTTGATTTCTTTGCAAATTTAAATCGAATTTGCACTATTCCCTATTCGAAGTACACAAAAATAAGTAAAAATTAAATTTTTTTAAATTTGAATTTTAACTTCAACCCTTGATAAATCTGCCCCTTATTGTAACAAGAAGAAGTATGGAAGTGTCTGTTAATTGGCTCACATGACATAACAAGTACAGTTTGTTTGGTATGTTGTGTGCACCGTGAATCATCCAATCCCAGGGGGCTGCCTTTATTTTTTAAAATGGCAATTTTCTATTTATGATTAACCAATGGCACATACTACTAAAAAAGTATATTATTCTGAAAATGGTTTATTTACATGAAGCAGGGTTTTACATATGAGCTGTTTTATGCAATATCTGTTTATAGAGACCTACATTGTTTGAGGGTTATATTATTCCTTGAAGTTGAATTTGTTTGTAAGTTGCAACATATACATTTTTAGACAGATGTATGTCTTAAATTAGCTAATAAAAGCCCAGCAAAGCATAGTATATTACTGTAATAAACCCTGTTTGTAAGTGTGAATTGTATCTGAGTTTGGTGTACACTGTATGTAACTCGAGGACTCCCTGTATATGTATTTATGTGTGATATTTGTAGGCTTTATAGTCCTGAACTTTATGGTACATGGATATCCGCTTCACAACCTTAGTATCAATGGTAATTTTGAGGTGATAATAAACTGAATGTTCTCTAATGAGTTGCTTATAAAGAAAAAGCCACCACACGGATTTCATATCCTTCCCCCTAACCTTTGTGCCATTCAGATACACAAGTAGGAAATGCACATAGTTAAGGGGCATGTTTATTATGTTCTGTAAAAAACAGCAGGATACTAAACCACATATTGCCAGACTTCAACGTATAAGAAACAGCGTAAATGATTTACACATAATTATTATTTTTTTTTTTTTTCTAATCTGGTGGTCACATGGCATAAAATTACACACACTTTTACACAACTTTTTACACAGTTTTTTTGGTGAATTTAGTTTAACACAGCATATAAACTTGCCTATGACAAGAACTAAGTACAGCACAAGAACTAAGTACAGCACAAGAACTAAGTACAGCACTGTCTTCCACCTATCAGTGCTGCACTTTCTGCCTTTTGCTGGAATTTTAATTCAAAACAATGGGCAGAATGCAGCAATGTCCCTAATGCAAGTGCTGGGAACCAAGCAAAAGGGGCTCCATTTTGTGCCCATTAGTGCTGTTGGGGCTATAAAAATGAGGTATCAATGCCTGAAATATTAATATTACCTATTTATTTCACATGGCATGTCAGTGGTGTAAAACAGGGTCAAAGCTTGAGGGGTGCCAGGCATGTACCTTTCACTGCATACTACACCATTCTGGTCTGCAGTCCTGCTCATTGCTCTTGTTTGTACTCAAGGGGGCTAATGCATCTGGTCAGTGCACATGCGAGTGCACTCATGTACGAGCATGTGACGGAGGGGGGTGCCTGGCCAGACCCTGATGTAAAAAAACAATATTTTGCTACCTTTATTTTTGACAAAATGTCCATCCTTTTTTGCAGGGTGCATACTGACTTCAGAAGATGAGTGAGGTTATATGAGCAGATAAAACAGATTCAAACTTAGCATATGCCCCCCTTTTGACACAAGTGCATTCAGAAGGGCTGCCCATCAGTCTGCATTACATGGACCAGTTTCACAACCCCATTGGTCTCACAGTGTAATTCAACCGCTCCTTCATCTTGTTCCTTTGTGGTGTGATGGAGTCTGCAACTTATTTTCCAGAGAATCTTTGCTTCACCCACTTGAAATTAGAGAGAGACTTTGTCCCAGAAACTTCATAACATCACAGTGGCACAAGGTGAGGGTGGGTTACAATACACATTAAGCCTAAAGGGGATGAGAAATGGTTCAAAATGATACAATTCACACAGCTTTTTTTCAGAATAAACCCAAATTGATTGAGCTCATGTTAAAAATGGGGGGGAGGGGTAAGTTTTCTTATTATATAATATAGATAAATACAAAGTCTTGTTCTTGTTCTGATTTTATTGCTCAGTCTGCAACAGTGTTCACTTATTAGACAATAACTTAATTTAAAAAACAATAGAAAACTTGTAAATGATAGCAGATATGTCTTCAAATGTGTTTATTGTCTCCTATATATATATAAATCCAAGGTAATTGAGAGGTAATTGAGTGCACAGTGGGAACCTTCTTGTCGGTTATTTTAAAAGCATAATTTTATTTAAGTTAATTAAAACTGATCAACGTTTCGGTCCAAGTCTAGGACCTTTAGGTTAATTAAATTAAATTAAATTATGCTTTTAAAATAACTGACAAGAAGGTTCCCAGTGTGCACTCAATTACCTTGGATTTTTATAGATGAATTTTTGTAAGTAGAACCTGGGTATTTTGCTGTTCTCAGTGCAGTGGAGTGGAGTATATATATATATATATATATAAATCAGCCAAATCTTGAATCCTTTGTGAAAAATTCATGCAAATACTAAACCGAATCCATCTCCTAACTTGCTTATGTAAATTAGGGAAAAATGGGGATAGAGAACTGCATGTGGTTAAATATTTTGACTTCCTTGTTTGTGTTATGAAAAGTCGCTTGGATTTGGCCAAATCCGAATCCTGCCAAATCTTGGTCAAATCCCCAACTGGATTCTGGATTCAGTGCATCTCTAATTTTAACCCTCAGCCAGCAATCATAATTTAGTTTCATTGCAGTTGATAATAATCATAATTAAAGTCTCATTGCAGTTGATTTACCAGCTGATTATGATTTACTGCTCTTTAGTATGATAACTCAAATTTGTAATTTTGCACAAGCATTTTTGAAAAGTTTGCCAGACTTCAGACTTCAGCTGTCGATGACAAGCTTCTGTTGAGGAATATGCATTTAAAAGAATGAATAGAAATGCATTTTTGAAATAGTTTATTCATGCAATATTAAATGAAACATGATAGACAATTTTATATTGATTATTCTCGAAAATAACATTTGCAAACAAGGTGTCTGATTTCTAAGGTACTTGTAAACTCATTGTTATCCTGCATTCCAACTAATTGTTGTGTGTGTTAATGTTTAAAAATTTTACTGAGAAGCATGTGCTTAGGGAAAAAGGAAAAACATGTTGAATGTTAGGAAAGTTTACAAGAAGGACTCTACCCTAATTTGTACACAAATTGTAAACTCCATAAAACCAAATGATATAGAAAAAACGGATATACAATATTTTTTTGAGAGAGGTTTAAAAGAACGAGCAGTGTTATTTTGAGAAGATTGAGGATAATGGATATGGCATTAAAAAAGACGCATGCAGTACAGGGAAATTGAAAAATCAATAAGAGGAAAAAAAGAATAGGAGGATTGTAATAAGTACATGAGACGTAGAATGACTGCCTTGAGATGTTAGAAGAAGTTATCAAGCATTGGAATCAAGAAATATGAGAGAAATAAAGCCTGAAAAGAATAAGACAAGAAATGTTGTGTCTTATATACTGTATTCACTATTTTAGCCAAGAGGTTCAACGGTTTTATAACAGTAACTCATGACTTCAAAGTTTCCTACGGCATTATGACACTTCAGGGATTATTTACTAAAATCTGAATTTATCCCATATTTTATCCAAAAAAAAAATGAATGATTATTAATAAAAATTTGATTTCATTGGATCATGGAAAAACTGAAGAAAATGAAGAAAAAAACAAAATTTGCTCTAATTTTTTACGGCTTTTTCGAGAATTGCTCTAAGTTTTCAGGGTTTTTTTCCCGGAACACTTTAAATTTTCTAGTTTTTGTCAGAAAACTCTGAAAAAGTCCGCTTTTTGGGCTAAACCCAGTGCAAACCACAAAAACTTCAAATTGAGATACGTAGGTGCCTCTCCCATTGACTTATACAGGAACTCAGCATGTCTGAGATGGTGGATTTTCAAATTCAGGCTTTTTTCAGCATCAGGGTATAATTTGAAAATTTGTTTTTCGGAATTTTAGCATTTGGATTTTAATAAATAACTCTCTTCATGTGCTCAGTGTGCTCTGTGTTGCAGTACAGAAGCTAAGCTTATGGATTGTCAGAAATCATGAAAGCATTAGCATAAAGTGTGGTTGCATCTATTTAGAAAGCTTCTATTCTGCCCTGAAGCATATGTCTGGTGTTCATGGGATAATTAGTGGCTCAGGCAAATAATAGTGAATACTAGTGATGGGCGAATCTATCCCATTTCGCTTTGCCAAAAAATTTGCGAATTTCCAGCCAAATTGGTGAAATACTCACGAAACGAGTTTTTGACGCGTCACATCGTTTGCGTCGCGTCATTTGTGGCTGCGCCGCAAATGGCGAGTTGCGGTCAGGACAACTCTGATGGCTGCCGAGGGGACTCTTCTCTGGACTGTCTTGGCGAGGATGTGCCCTCTCTCCTGCCCCTGCTGCAGTTTATGTTCCCCTGGGCAGTCAGGATGCGCGCTGGTGGGAGGTTTGAATGCTGTGTGTCCTGCAGTGTTAGCCTCAGTGATTCCAGCTCTCAGCCACAAGGAAGGAAACTTCTCCGCTGGGACAGTCAGAAGCAAAGGCGTCCTGAACGGCAAAGAAATGGGATGTCAGCAACAGACAGCTAAGGAGGAGAAATCAAGTGTCGCTGGATGGATGGTCGCCCTTTTGCCTTTTCTGTATGTGACAGGAAGTGGAGTTTTTGTAAGTTATTTCTTAATAAAGTATAATTTGTCATGGTGTTTTATTTCGTTGTGTACTAATGAATTTTTGATGTTACTGTTCCTTTAACTCCAACTCTACTTTTCAAATGGTTATATTACAGTTATAAGGCGAAAAAAGGTGAACAAACACAAGGCGGTTGGCAGACTTTAGGAATTACTATGATTCCTACCAGCAGGCTAATCTGACCCTGAAGGTTGACCGCCTGGGTGATTCGTCTTGCTGGCACTAATAGCCCTATACTCCCTTTGTTGCTGTTACTTTTCTGCTAACTACCAATGTCTGGAGACTATGTTCCCAGCAGAAATCTAAGAAATTGGAAACTTACAGTATTTTTAATTATAGACTGAGCATGGTTGAATGCTCTTTTTGAATATTCTCTAATAACAGTACTTGTGGAAGATATATGTTTGGAGACAGATATTGTAGATGATATCATTAAATACTGCTGAAGAACACACAATTTGTCAGAAAACACAATGGCATAGCCTAAGAACAGAAAGTGACAAATCGATGGCAGAGTTGTAGTTTACATTAAAATCACAGCAAGGAAATTATTTTAACCCTTCATATAAATAATCTGAGATGAACAGGGTTTTATGTATTTATTTATTTATGAAATGCATACCTTATTTGTTGTGCAGATTATATAGTGCAGATTTAAAAGTGCACTGGTGAAATACTGGGAATTCCCTTGAATTTTCCAGTTTATAAATCTGTCCCTTAAAAACACTTGACATACTGTTTGTAAACAGAATTAAGGCCCTCACAGACTAGAAAATATAAAGCAATATGTTCTATCACAGCACCATATAAATAGAACCCCACATTATTGTAGAATGTCATTACAAATTAATCTTCTAAACTCTTCAAAGCTGCTTGTACCTAGGTGTTTGAGATCCAAGGACACAACCACAGATAGGTATTTTTTGTCTATTGAAAGACAAAAAAAGCATAAATATTAACAACTAAAAACCTCCACAGCCAGAAAAAAATCATAACATTTTACAAGTTCTAGCACTCAATTGGCTTAGCAAGGCCAAAAACCCTAGTCTTACAGTATAAAACCCTAGTCTTACAGTATAAAAGGATCTCAGCCCTTCCCCACTCCCTCAATACTTACAGATCCCTTCTGATAATTAATTCTTCATTCAATTACAGTGAGGCACAGCCATAAATTGATATCTATGAGATATATGCAGCATCAGACTGGGGGTCCGTGGCCCACTGGGCTTCTGCATCAGGGGCCTGCTGCCCAGCCACAACTCCCCTATGACACAACACCCTGTACTATTTCTTGTTGCAGTTGCAATTGGGGACAGGGTGGTAGGCCAGGAGGCAGGCAGGTCTCATCTCAGGCAAGTAGTGGGTCTGGGTCTGTGGACACACCAGGTTTTTCCCCATAGTCCCACCAGCCCAGTCTGTCTCAGGTTATAAATCATCTGATTAGCCTATGTATCAGCTCTTTTGTTTAATGCTACAATTTATTTTTTTAAATTGTTTATAAAGAACAAACAAAACAAAATAACAGATTTGTATTCTCTTTTGAATTAATTTGAATGTATTTTAACAAATTCAGTTAAAAAAGTTGTAAATGGACATATGTAATATTTATTAGAGCCCTTATTTGTCTTCAGGATTAGTTTTCAGGGATCATGTGACAGGCGGATTTTGCTGACAGCAGCAGCTGAACGAGTTCCTCTGAGCAATTGCATATTTCTTATTGCAAAACATTTAGCAAAAAGGATAAAGGGCTGACAACATTTTTTGATGGGAGTTATTTTCCAATACCTCCTGCTACATCTGTGCATTTTGTGCATAATCTTCATTGCTTCTTTTAGCAAGACATAACTGAAGTTTTGTAATATATTCTATGTTTTGTTTCAAGATGCATAAAGATTAGGGTTTCTACCTCACCCCTTTAAAACCGAACACATATGGAATCCACAGCCTGCATGGCTGCACATAAATCAGTTAAGTCTGATTTATGTGAAATGCTGTTTAGCCATGTAGGCTATAGATTCCATGTGTCCAGTTTCATGGGGTGACAACCCTAATAAGATGGAGTTGCAATGACATAGGAAGTGTGGTTAAATATAATAGCAGTAAATTGTTAATCTTTAGTACCAAAAAATAAAGGCTAACTGGAATTGTTCAGAGATCACCGGCATTCAGTGCATCTATTAAACCTTGATTGTTAAAGAATGATGCACATGGGAATGTTTAATTAGTGAAAGCAATCAGTGAGTTGTTGAAGACTTCCTAAGGAATCATCAAATGGTTGCAATATTTCTGAAATGAGCTCCAGGTGTATTAAACTTTTGAGTTTTGATGTGAAATGAAAGCCAATGTAAAAGGAATAAGGATACATTCTGCTGGCCGTGACAAGTGAAATTAGCTTCATAATAATCTCTTTTCAAAAAAGGGTATCTGGGCAGTAGCCAAATGTCTTTCTTTCTTTCTTATATATATATCTATATATATATATATATATATATATATATATATATATATATATATATATATATATATATACATACATATATATAGCTAGCAAAAAAAGCCCAGAACAAAGGGATGTGAATGAAGAAAATATCTTTTATCTCAAAAAAACTTGCAAAGTTTCAAGGCTACCGCATCTTTTTCAAGCAATTTACATCATATTGACATCACATCCTATTTAAAGACTAAGCTCTAACACACATAGCAAAACAGAACAGGTGTACATAATATTTCAATTAGCACTATAGAAATGGGGTTTATCAACAAAGTAAATCAGAAACATTTTATACATCTCATATTAGCACATCATGTTGCAGTGTGTATCAAATAACTCTTATACATCAATTCAATTAACCCCTATCTTAACAAATAATGGTTATATCATGTGTCAAGAAAAAGTAAAGGAAGACCATACTGTCCCAAATTACACCCCTAATTAAGCAGAATCCTCTATTTAGAATTTTTTTAAATTAAAATTTTTTTTTTTTAAACATTGTCAGTCAAGTGAAAGCATGAAGGTCATATTCCCTGTTGAGTCCCCAATGATGTAATATCCGCAGGGTTTGTATCCAGAATTTCTGGAGTTGTAAGAGAGGGGGCAACAGACTCTTACAACTCCAGAAAAGGGAGAAATTCCAAGACTAGGACTCCGCTCCAATTTGTATATATATTTTTTTTATATTTGATTTTTAAAAATCAGTGGTGAGCACAACTTTTCTTTGTGTGTTGTAGTTATACCGGAGCAGTAACCAGCTCCTTGTTGTAGCCCCCACCCTTCCCAGCTATAGTCAGGTGATCCCACTGGTGTCTAATAAAAGGGCAGATTGGGAAATTTACTCTGAAAGCAGCAAGTAAGTTGCGGGTAAAACTTAGTCCCTTTGTAAAATGTATAAGCAATGGAATTCTTAATGAATCAGATGAAAATTGAGTGTAGGACTGGCCAGATATGGGATGACTTTGACGTAGTTGGCCAGCTTAAATATATTGCAATATATGGACAAACAATCCCGTTGTTTGAAGGGTAGGCATTTTTTAGTAGCTGTATGCACAAAATGTCTTAATGTCTTAAATATATTGTTAATGGGTTGAGTGCAGAGGACCTCTTGTATTTGTCTATTCTTATTTTGTGGTCACAGCCTCATTGCACCCCCGCCTAATGGTTTTAAAAATCAGTGGTGAGCACAACTTTTCTTTGTGTGTTGTATATATATATATATATATATATATATATATATATATATATATATATATATATATATATATATATATATATATATATATATATATACATAGAGTCATTTCTAAAGAATAAATACAATAATATTGTTATAATGTATATTGCCTTTCATTTAATTGTCTCCTTGTGCATTATTTCATCAGTACATGGCCTACATTTCAGTCAAGAGACAATTAAATGTTAGTCCTTGGATATATTTTACATATCCACTGTTACAGTATATTGATATGTGTGCACTATTCACTGTGGTGCATATCTCTCACAGTGGGCACCTTTGTTTTTTTAAACAGGTGAAACACAATTAGCTTAATGTGTAAAGTTATTTACTGATACAGTGTTTACATGGCATTTCTTGATTGATTTACCAGGGTTAGCCTTTACCCTGTCTAAACTCTTGCTGTCATATGTAATAAAAGGTTACATTTTCCCAGTAGCAGTAACCCATAGTTAATAATAAGATGTTTGCTTTTAAACATGGGATCAGTGCATTATACTTGCTGGTGTCTATGGGTTACTGTCCATGGCCAGGCTTAATGCCTTTTATTACATAGCTCCTTGTTCTAGGACAGGGATCCCCAACCTTTTGAACCCGTGAGCAACATGCAGAAGTAAAAGTAGTTGGGGAGCAACACAAGCATGAAAAATGTTCTTGAGGTACCAAATAAGTGTTGCGATTGGCCATTTGCTAGCCCCTATGTGGACTGGAAGCCTACATGAGGTTCTTTTTGGCAGTACACTTGGTTTTTATGTAACCAAAACTTGCCTCCAAGACAGGAATTCAAAAATAATCACCTGCTTTGAGGCCAGTGGGAGCAACATCCAAGGGGTTGGTGAGCAACATGTTGCTCACGAGTTACTGGTTGGGGATCACTGTTCTAGGATATTACTGGTGTTCTGATGCTTCCCATGCTACTCCGTTGGAGCTTTAGGACCTTCATTAATAATTGATAGTCCATTAAATTTCTTACAATTTAAGAGTTACAAATAGCAATGCACAAGACAGGCATGATATGATTAAAACAATTGCTTATTTCATATATAGTTATCTGCCCCACTAAAGCAACCTTCTACTAACCAGCAATCAAACAGACCAACAGAATTTTTTTTCAAAATGCATCAGTTAATAGTGCTAATCCAGCATCATTCTGCATTGAAATCCATTTCTCAAAAGAGCAAACAGATTTTTTTTATATTTCATTTTGAAATCTGACATAGGGCTAGACATATTGTCAATTTCCCAGCTGCCCAAGTCATGTGACTCTTTACTGCTGCACTGTAAATTGTGTCATCCCCTCCCTTCCCTCTCCCCCCAACAGCCTAACAACAGAACAATGGGAAGGTAACTAGATAGCAGCTCCCTAACACAAGATACCAGCTGCCTGGTAGATCTAGGAACAGCACTCAATAGTAAAAACCCATGTCCTTCTGAGTTCCATTCAGTTACATTTAGAAGGAAAAACAACAGCCTGCCAGAAAGCAGTTCCCTCCTAAAGTGCTGGCACAAGTCACATGACCAGGGGCAGCTGGGAAATTGACAAAATGTCTTGCCCCATGTCAGATTTCAAAACTGACTATAAAAAATTCTGTTTGCTCTTTTGAGAAATGGATTTCAGTGCAGAAGTCTACTGGAGCAGCACTATTAACTGTTGCGTTTTGAAAAAAACATGTTTTCCCATGGCAGTATCCCTTTAAAACAAGACTTTCCTGGGCCTTTTAATACTTCAGTATAAAGCCAGGGTTAATATTTCCTTGGCCAGCTGGGATAGTATAAAATTAATTTACTGTCTTGCTGCTAGTTAACTGCTGCTGCACATTATTAGCACAAAACTAAATCTGAATGTTGTAATGTGCGTCCCCATGGTTATAGAATTTATCAGCATAACCAGTTTTCATAAAAATGTGTGCATTGAATACAAACAATGGGAAAACTAGGTCACTTTGCATGGATTTAATGAGGAGTTTGTGCGTTCCCTGTGGGATTGATTAACTTTGGAATCTTGCCTGTCATAGCAAAGCCTTGAATGGTAGACATTGATTTTTTTAAACCAAACCAGAAACAATGAGTAAAAGGTTAAACACGTAAAAAGCACTAGATTGCACGGTTCAGCTCACAAATACCACACAGTCCCAAAGCCATGTATTAAAAAAATCCTTTAAGCTTAAAGAAAAAATGTTGTTTTACAAATAGAGCAGAATAAATGAGATTATATATTGATTCTGAATCTAAACGTGTTTAAACACCTTCACGATATATATGACAAAATATAGTAGCTCACCTTATTAGTCTAATATTACTAATATTAAATATACAGCTGTGAAACTGCAAGATGATATTACTTGAAAGGTCTTGTAGTGTCTTCAGGGAAGATATATTCTATACAAGAACAGATAATAAAATAAAGGTCATGCTAGCAAAAGGTTTCATTGGGCTTAAGATTGGTCTCTTGCTGTTTTATTCACTGTATTTAAAGGAAAACTAAAACCTGTTTCTATGATTTGTAGCATCATTGGTTATGTGGTTCAATGTTACCCCAGATCTAACAGAGGTGTTAGTATCTCAGTAGTATTTCAGCAGTGACATAACATTTATTGGATTACCAGAAAAGATGCAAGTTGCATCATAACAAAATTAGGTGCATAAATTTGGGCACCCCAACAGAGATTTTACATCAATACTTAGTCGAGCCTCCTTTTGCACTGAAACAGCATCTAAACACCTCCTATAGCCTTTGATGAGTGTCTGGATTCTGGATGGCGTTATTTTTGACCATTCATCCAGAATAAAAATCTCTTCAGTTCAGATAAATTTGATGGTTGCTGAGCATGGACAGCCTGCTTCAAATCATCCCATACATTTTACATAATATTCAAGTCAGGGGAATGTGATGGTCATTACAGAATATTGTACTTGTTCCTCTGCATTAATGCTTTTGTAGATTTCGAAGTGTGTAT
>CM044431.1:49747724-49771605 GCA_024363595.1 Xenopus borealis | reverse complement strand
TTTATTAGACACCAGTGGGATCACCTGACTATAGCTGGGAAGGGGTGGGAGCTAAAACAAGGAGCAGGTCACAGCTCCTGTATGAACTATAACAAACAAGGGAAAGTGGTGTTCACTACAAGGTAACAGCTGAGTCATGTTTGCACCAAACAATGGGTGCTGATTGTATCAAACCAGGCTTTGGCTACATGTGTTGTGTTGGCACTAACACACAGAATAATGTCCCATGTCTTTCAGATGTGATTTATTTATAATTCTCTAAAAGACATTTCCATGACAGACTTTGTGTAAAACCTCTATTTTATTCTCAGTATCTGCACTAGGTTTGAGGAAGCTATTTAGTTGTCATTTCTCCATAAAGGGGATTGTTCCTGGGGCAAAAAGCATACTTGAAAACAGTCAACTTTGCTACAAACATTTAAGTGGGTATGAAATTTTTACTATATTTAAAATGTTCCCATGCTAACTGATGTATGTTTCTGTGGTCTGCATAATGATATATAGTGATGGCTGACATTGTCTTGATAATGTAGAATTATAGATGATTAGGAGCCATATGCTGATGAAAAGATGAGACAAAAATATTATGCCATAAGATGTAGTTGTTGAGGTTTGTCTGGATATACAGCAGTGATAAAACTACCACTCTTTTGTCATGGCAGGCAACAACAACAATAAATATTCTATTAATCTTTCTATTCAACAATATCCTTCGCAGGCTACTTGGTCTTCAGAGCAGACTGAGTCATATAAACATGGGAAAAGCCACATAGAGTGGGAACAGCTTTGTAACAATACCTTGTGGTCTAGTGGGGGTGCCACATCTCACATCACCGTGTTTGCTGTGAAATTCAAATATTTGAAAGCATCTCATCCTTTTATACACTATATATTTTTTTTTTAATTAGATTTCTAGCAGTTAGTACTGTAAATGAAATTTTCATCATCAGTGATCCTAAATATTTTTGTGCTAAGATTATTTTAATAATTCATGGAAATAACTCTTGTTGCATTTCATTAAAAACCTGAAGCATTACAAAATTAACTAAAATCAAGAGAAACATTGTAAATACCCCCCCCCCACACACACACAAACACACACACACAAACATGTAGACATAAAAACCTACGGCAGATTTGACTTTTTTGTTGCATATAAGTATTGTGGACAGCTGTGTCCATCCATGTTTGTGGCCTGTTGCACAATATTTGTATGTTAGTGGGCTGATCTGTTGGATATCATGAAGGGTCAGCCAGTGTATCACCATCTGTTTCCGTCAGGCTGGATCAAATACAGAAAATAAAAAACAAAGCTTCTGTTGGATTTTAAAAAGTATAGTAGATTTAGAGCAATTGACTGCTAGGGATAAAGGTGCCATTATACTTTAATATAGCTTTGAAAAGCTTTATAGAATAGAGAGCTAAAGCAAAGAACAATTTTAGTAACCCAGAGTAACCTGTCAACAAGAAACGTAATGTTGTGCCGTTTCCAGATACTATCTAAACCATTCAACTTTATATTCTAGTAGCAAACTGTGTAACTGTTGTTATAGTATACCCAAAGTAAGTGACAAGGGGAGAGTCAAGCACTGTGGTTGAAAAAGATACCCATGCTCTCCCTTTTTACCTGACTCCAATTAATGATTCCTTCTCCCAAGGACTCAATAACTACATTCATTTTAGGATAGAAAAGTCCACAGCTTTCATTACAGATACATTAATATCATCAGATCAGTTTTACAATCTATCATGCAAACAGTACTTCCAGCGGCATATGACTTTAGGTGTGGCTTTCAGGGTTCTCTCAGTTAGTCTCTCACCCATCCTGCACATAGGTTAGTGTGGTGTTCATACAAATGACCTGCAGGTGTCACTGTGCATACACAAGACTTTCTGTACAGCTTGAAAGTGAAAGTTGGAAGTACTGCTGTTATGTAATGGCTGCATGAACCTTTTAATAAAGCACTGTTATACCCTGCTCATCCTCGGCTACCAAACACAACAAATGGCGACAAAGATCACTTTTCTATCTCTGCAGCAGCCTGCAGATTTTCTACCAAACCCTGGTGAGCCTACCATACCTTTCACTGCTTGGATCCGTATGTTTGATAATTACATTATTGCTGCTGACCAAGGGGAGATTTCTGCAGCTAGAAAGCGTGCTTTACTTATTCATTGCCTGGGGGCAGAGGGACAGCGTATATTCTATACATTACCATCACCTGATGAGACTTATGAAACTGCTCTTATTGCTATAAAGAACTTTTTTGTGCCAAGAGTAAATGTGGTTGCTGAAAGATATAAATTCCTCCAACGTGGACAACGTAATGGCGAATCCACAGAACAATTTGTAGCAGCTTTAAGAGAGCTTGTTGTTACCTGTGCGTTTGGGAATCTAACAGATGAAATGCTAAGAGACCAAAAAACTATTAAAAAAAAATTCAAAATTCGACCAGGGAATAGTGGGGAGGTAAAATCCTATGAATTCGACTATCGAATTCGAAGAATTTTACCACAATTTGAATGATTGAACGATCGAATATAGAAAATTCGATCAATCATTCGAATATTCTAATAGAATTCAATAGAATATTCAAACGATTTTTTTTTTAATTTAAAGGGGAAGTATTCGACAATCGAATTTTCGAATATTCGAATAAAATTAAATGAGATCTATATTGGTGGCCAGCAATGGATGCAGATAAGGTAACTGCCATTCATTCTTGTGTTACTTGTCAGAATTATGACAAAACAGCTATCACACATACACCACCACTTCAACCAGTATCATTTCCTGATACAGCATCGGAAAAACTTGCTATTGATATTGTTGGCCCTTTTTCAGATGCTCCTATAGACTGTAGATTTGCTATAACCTTTATAGGCTGTTACAGTAAATGGCCAGAAATTGCATTTGTTTCTCATGTGACATCAGCTACAGTAATAACAATTTCTGTCTACAGTCTTCAGTAGAGACGGAAATCCAAAGGAGTTAATATCCGAAAATGGACCACAGTTTGTCTCATATGAGTTTGAATCCTTTCTGAGAAAGAGGAATATTGTGCATAGGAAATATTCAGTGTATTACCCACAATCGAATGGAGAAATCGAGCGATTCAACAGAAGTCTGAAAGAAGCACTACAGACAGTAAATCTTTCTGGGAAATCTTGGAAAGTATTTACAACAGAGTTCTTACATAACTACAGAGCAACATGTCATGCAACAACCCAGTCATCTCCAGCTGAATTATTACATGGCGGACAGATGCGCACTAAGTTACATGTTGCAGACATCAAACTTCCACAAAATACTGTTCCTGGAAACTCATCTACTGCTGACATTGTCAAACATCACCAAGCCAAATGCAAGGCTTATACTGATAGAAAACATGGCGCAAGAGAAGTGCACTTTCAGCCTGGATCTCTAGTCAGAATTAAGAACCCAGGAATACTGAAAGAAAGACAATCTGAATTTACTCCACCACTTGAAGTGAGACGCCAGCAAGGACCATACACATATGAACTGTCTGATGGACGCATATGGAATGCAAGTTGTCTTGCTCCTGCTAGATATGACTTTGCAGACGTTCCGTTTGATGAAGGACATTTTATTACTCCCAATGCCAACTGCAATAGGCTTGAAGAAAATGAACCTATAAGGCATACTGAGAGAATCAGTACCTGCAAGGACCAAGGTCTATGTCATGTGAAGAATGTATATATTGCTTTAAGAAACATACTGTTTAATTGTTACTGGTTATTATATTTGTCCAAATGCTTTCCTACTATGGGGGGAATATGTGGTGTTTATACAAATGGCCTGCAGGTGTCACTGTGTCAACATCACTACCAGTCAACTACTTAGCCGTAACAATCCCTGGCAATAGGCCCTAAAGGCAAGCATTCCACTTCCTGCTATAACAAATGGAAGTCCTGTGCACCAATATGAATCCTGACACATGGGTGCATGGGATACTGCTCCTGATGAGAGATGAGGTGCTGGGATCCTCTTCCTGTCTTCCAATTTGTCTTTCTCTTCCTTCCTAGACTTCTCACTTTCCTCCTTCTGTTATTCTACACTCCAGTCCAGGGTCCCAATTTGGTGTAGACTTAATAGTAGGGAATGCAGTTAAAAATGTATGAATTTGTTGGTCAGTATAATAATCAAATGTAGTTCTTGAGAGATCATAAAGAAAGAATTATATAATGTACTGTACTTTACTGTTCGTTTTTGTATAACCACAAAGACAGGCTGTTTTTTAGTGACAAAATCTTAGGTATTACAGAACTCTCTACTAACATTTAGGGGTAAGATGTTTGCCTTGTACTTTGCAGTCTATGGCAAATAGGTTTGAGGAATCCCTGGATTGGAGATTTTTGATGAGTTTTGATGCCATCTATCTGAATTTAAGGGGTACGTATTAGTGATGTGAATTCTTTTCATGTACATTCATTTCAGGTTGGGTTCCTGTCAGATTGCACCACAGCAGTGTACAGTAACTCTGTGCCTGACAATGATCACTGGTGCTATCTAGTATTGTACAAAACCCATCCCTCTCACCTATGATGTAGCCCAGGTTGAGATGGTGTGTTAGTATGGGTGCAGTTCCAAACATTCCTGAATTGCACATTAATAGCATGGGTCATATACATGGCTTATGTTAAAGGCATACTTGTTCATACTAACTGACCCATAGCCTAGCCCATTTTGACTAAGTAGGTGGAGGTCATATTAAGTATCTAGGGATTGGTAATAATAATGGAATGTGATCTGGAAAAAAAATGCTTGTTTTGAATGGCCACCCACAGACCTACAGTACAATCACAAATTACTGGATTGTATGACAGAAATATTCCTTGTGTGGATAGCTTTATATGATTAGGGTGAATCAAATAATTCAAATATTTTAAAATTATTTCCTTTTTCTCTTTAAAACTGTACTATTTACTTGACCCAAGCTTTGCTTGAATCCATATTGGTGGCAGAGCAATCTGATTTAGGGGTTTATTTACTAAACTCCAACTGTATCTGGTCGGGTTTTTTGGGCAAAACTCTAATTTTGTGGGGGGTTTTTCAATATACTTGAATTTTTCATTTTTTTCAGAAACTAGAATTTTTCAAAATGTATTTAAGACAGGTGCTGCAAAAAGCCAGAATCCAAAAATCCAACATCTCAGACCTGCCGAGGTTGTGTATAAGTCTATGGCAGAGGTCCCTATACTTTTGGTCTGCATGCCAATTAGCCTGAAAATCCAAACATTTCAGGCTTTTCTGGCAAAAATCCAAAAAAAAACCATACAATTCAGATTTTTTGCTATTTTTTATTGAATTTTTATTTGAACTGATTAAATTGAGCTTTATTATTAACAAATTAGGTAAAGTTGGGCATGGGAATTTGGTTGTGGTAGTTTTATTTATAAAAGTAGATACATTTGGATTTTAGTGAATAACCCTCCTCATGTTTAAATGTTATTCAGCAGACTAAAGGTATGATGATCTAAATTACAGAGAGATCCCTTATACGGAAAACCACAGGTCCCAAGCATTGTGTGATCCTATACCTGTATAATATTATTTGAAAGCATTGATAAAATGAACATTATTGAGCAGATCAAATCATTTCATTTTTTCAGGTAAAGGAGAGCATGGAAAGCCTTACCCCCTTATTGAAGAAGAACAAGATGACACTGTTTATAGAGAAAATGGTTTTAATATCTTTGTTAGCAACAAGATTGCACTGGAGCGCTCATTACCTGACATTCGCCATCCCAAGTAAGTTGATGAGTTGTAGTGCTAATATCAATTGTATTAAATGAAAAACCTTGTCTGGTATGCAGGTAAAATACAAGTGGACGTTGGATAAGAACACCAAAAAAAAAAAAAACAATTTTTCCAATAAAGTGATGCTTGTTGCTCTTTATTTTCAGTGAGGTATGAGCTGGCAGTTGGACACATTCCAAAATGATTACACTAAGGGGCAGATTTACTAATGGCCGAATTTCGAATAAAAAAGAAATTCGATATTCGACCATGGGAATAGCGGTGACGTAAAATCTTTCGAATTCGAATTCAAAGGATTTTACTGCAATTCGATTGATCAAACAATTGAATATAAAAAATTTGATGGATCGAATTTTTTGATACGATCTCAGCTAAGGATTGGCTATTCGGTAGCTTGATCCTGGCGAAGTAGGTGGTCGAATAAAAATTTAAAGGGGAAGTATTCGACCATCCAATATTCGAATATTCAAATAAAATGGTCGATGGTAGAATTTGCCTAATTTGCATATTCGAAGATTCTAATTCGAATTTATATTAAATTTGATCGAACTTCGAATTATTCACGTGAATTTTGTAAATCTGCTCCTAAATCTAAGCCAACTAGCAATTTAAATATTATGGGTTCTCATATAGCGTTTTATTGTATATTGTATATTTATTGTATATTCTTAAGCTTGATTAAAGAATTCTGAAAATTTGATCGAATGATTAGAATAATTTGAATAAAAATCAATTCGAATATTCGTATATTCAGTCAAATAACTTCCCCTTTAAAATTTTATTCGACTGCCTAGTTCACCAGTTTCAATCTACCGAATTGGGTTTCATTATTTTTGATTGAATAAAAAATTTTGAACGAATGGTTAAAATGGTTTGATTCGAACGATTTTATCGTTCGATTGAATATTTCCCAGAAAAGTCACTTGGGGGCTATTTTGTGTCAATCATGCATTTTATCTCAATTGCAAGTTTTTTTTTTTAGATCAAGGGGTTTTTATTTTGTCCAATATTTTTTTTCAGAAATTTGTAAAAACTGCATCATGGCAGGTTTTAGGAGGCAAGATTTGAATTTTATATGATTGTCTTTTGAAAAAAATGCAGAAAAAAAGCCAAAAAAAATTGATACATGTGAAATATAATGTCAGTTGAGAAAAATGTACGTGAACCAAGTCATACTACAATCCCAAAAAATATGAACAATCCCCTAAATTACTGGGGTGGTTATAATTGGAAGTTGGTGTCTAGGAACCATAGTTGTTTTATTAGCTGTATTAAACCTGTTATATACAGCAAATTAATCTTTACAGTGTTGCTATGTAAAGATCTTTGCAGCATAAATATATGGCAACGGCTTGAATATACAGATGCAGTCACTTGGATGTCACGACGCATTTAACTCACAATCCAAAGTGACTGCATCTGTATGTTCTATGGCACAAAAGAGGTTAAAGATACACATTTCCAGCTGATGAAAAAAGATTAAACCATTTCTGGAACTAAACTATAAAGGAGTATCAAGAGTGGCACTGTTGATGAGTGGTATTTGACTTGTGCAACTTTTTAATTGATGTCACTGTTCTTAATAGCTAATTGTAGAAATGTATGTTGTTTCTTTGGTACCAAGCATAAATGTTAGAAAAGAATCACTTTGAATTTAGAAAAAAAGAGTTATGCATTGTAGCTTGTTTTGAAAGACCTCTGTGTTACATGTTTAATCTCAATACTGAGCTACAGTACTTTATAAAAAGATGAAAGGAACGTACATTTATTTAATAGACTTGACCTTTTACATTTTTCAAAAAGATTTGAATGTGCTTTTGTCAAGAAACACTTTTTACTTGAATCCACTAGTTTTAAAGCACTTGATCTAGCAGCAGGTCAAGTAATATCCTTTAGTATACTCCCTGTAGAGCATGGTGCTACATGGTATTCTATTTATAGCCTTCATTTTATTCTTTTATAAAGGTTAAAAACATTTTCTTTTTGTATGTTGAGCTGATTTTATGCTGTAAAATATGAATTTAATAAAAGAAATACATTTTCTTATTCTTAAGTTTTTTGTTGTTTCTGAAAGGGAACACGTACTCAATGGTTTCTCTAAAAAAATAGGTCTTGTGAAGAAGACTATGTCAAGGAATTAGGTACATGAATATTATTCTGATCCAATTGATATTTGCATTTCTGGTGTTTTGTTTAGGTGGCTGATAATTTGTTGTCAAGGCCATGTCGCCTGCAGGGTGAAAAGTTGGTACTGCAGTTAATATCACATAACAAACTGGGAAAGGTCAGCTTTCAAACTGTCATCAAACATAAAAACAATTTCTTAGAGTAAATGTGGATAAAACCCTTAGAGTTATTGTTTTCTCACTGTGAGCAGATGTGTGATTTTATAAGGAGGAGATAAGAAAATTGGAGGTGGTCTGTTTTTATGTGAACTTGACTTTCCAGCTGAACTCCCAAGTACCCAAAGTCAATCATCTTTGAATGAACATTTTCTAGGTGTAGTAATCCATCAGACAATATTGTTCAGAAAGCTATATGTTGGCAGCATTTTTATATTCAGATAACTAGTCAAAGCCCTGAAAACTCCAGCTCCTATTGTGTGGAAATACTGCCAGTGTCAAAGGATCTGGATCAGACATAACACAGAGCATTAGCTTGGCTGCTATAATAGCTCTTGCTGTAAAATATAGCTGAAGTTTTTACCTTATTTGGAAGGAGAAATATTTGGAAAATGAATGAATGAATACTACACTCTTCATAAATCCAACAAAGGTGTATTCAAAATGGAAAATGAAAGAAGAGCATGTCAAAGATAGCTTCATTTTGCTTAATAGTGGAAAGAACCTTTAGCAGTATACCATGATATATGGATAGCTATAATTTGAGGATACATTTTATGGCTGGGTTGCCAAACCTGAAAATTTCAGACTAACCCTGCAGCATAATACAAACATCATTGACAGACTATATATTCCATCCACAAATATCTGGCTCAATGGTACAACATCTCTAAGTTAAACCATTGGATGGCTACCTATGTGATTACTATCTTGTTGTGTTTTGGATATTAAGCACAAATACCACCATTTACCACTGCCTCTGTACCACTATAAATTCAGACAACCTTGGTTCTTGTCCATAAATGAAGCACTTTATTCAGAATTCCAGGCATAATGTGTCCATAGCTTTTTATGTTGCATAGGGTATGGCCTTTAGAAGACTTTTCTACCTTCCTTGTTATACCTTTGCCTTCCAACTGACCACACAAGGAAAGTGTTCTGAGAGGCTGACAACAAGATGATGGCATTATAATATCATTGTTATATCAGACTTATTATTGTAAAATTGCTTTTGTTATTCTACCAAATGTGCCAACTTTTGAAATGTTTCAGGTGGCTTCTTATTGTATTTGGTGTTAGATAATCTTAATTTTAACATATCCATTAGTTTATTAAAACAGGCATTATGGCTGATTTGTTGCCAGACCCTTTTTGAACACTTAGTACTTTTTCACTTTAGTGGCCTTTCCTGGGGGGGTCTTTTAGCTTACCCATGAAAAAATATATTTATTTGAAATATATAAAGATATAGACTTCTAAGTGTCTAAAAATGAAAAAGAAAATTATATATATATATTATAATCATAATACAAACACATATCAAAAACATAATTTATTTTATGCATGATAACACAGCAGAAGTTCTGTCTTCTAAACATGCCATGGGCATTTTTTTTATGGACATTTCACCACTGCATTGGTCAAAATCTCCAAGCAGTACACTACCAAAGTTCCAAAGCACGGCTCCACAAAACATTACTGGAAAGAATGGATTCTGATGAATCCAAATTGGGTTAATATATTTTTCTACTCCAAACTACCAAGTTGCAATTCTTTCCTAAAGTTATAATTTCTTATAACATTTTTGAAAAATTACCTCAATGCTTCCAGTTTACAGCATCATATCTCCCACATATCAATAGTTAACCAGATAAAACACCTTAAATATGAACACCAGGGGTCAGCTGAATAGTTTGATATGCATACGTTTACCTAAGTATGTGTCATATAGGGGCCCAAAAGGAAGACACCCCATACAAACTATCAATTCTATAATTCCAGATACTGCAAAATAAACACATTTACAGTATTTTATGAGCATCTAAGGTACAAAAAATACAATGATGCCAGAAAAATAAAACAGTAGAACCCCCATTTTACATACCCTGAATTTAAGTTTTCCCTTATTTTATATTTTTGTTTTATGGTCCCACCTAAATATTATGCATAATGCAATTCCCTGATTTTACATCTTTAAACTTCAATATTACAAATAGCCCCTTCACCTAGTTAATTTTTACTCTTCAATAGTGGCACTTATTTAATCTCATGGAATGTCTTAAATAATTTCTTTATTATGAAATTGGTTCCCCTGGGCTGCATATTTGGTGCTCTGCGAGTCCTGTGCCTCTGCTACAGTATATCAAAGAACAGTAGTCTAGCATGCCTCTATCCAGCAGTGGTAGAGACCACATTGTACTCCCTCCTGGGTACCACTAAATATGAAAAAAATATCTATTTAAGGGGATAATGCCCTTCCTATGGATTGATGTCTAGAATTGTGCTACATTCTTGGTTAGTTCATACCAGGGATCTATAAAAAGGAATAATTTTCATTGCTCTTTTTTTTATAAAGTAAAGTACTTTCTTTATATGACTGACACAGCTTAATATTGTAGAGTATTTTATTCAGTATAACCTCTGTTCCCCCTAAGCTATGTGCTTGTGCAAGCACACACAAATTTGGGGCCAGTGCGCACAATAGATTGTGGTGTGCACAAAGAATTTTGAGTTACAATACATAATTTTAGACCTGCATACAATGTTTTTACAGGTTTAGAAAGTATGCACAAGTTATTTTTGTGCAGACAGCCAAGAAAAAAAAATAGAGGGAACATTAATGTTGACATTTCCCAACATGCTTCCATTTAGTTCAGAGATTGGATATATTTGAGCTCTTTAGAATGGTTTCACTTTAATGCACATAATTTGTACACAGAGATAGTTGGGTTGACTGCATTTAAACACTATTGGGGGAATGTAATTAAAGTCACTAAAAACAAAACATTGTGCACCAATAAGAGTAAAAATCCACATCTCACAATGCAATATTGTTCCTTAAACGGTTATTGCATTGTGATTCGTTATTGCGCAGTGCGAATTGTAATTGCGCACTCTTAAGAAGTGCTTGAAGGTGTAGTAATCTTTTGGAACAAACATTATGATTTTTTCAGTAAGAAGTTTTATTACATTGACAGCGCATTAGCGTAAAGTACAAAATCGGCAAACGGGTTCGCAAAAGGTATATTGCATTCGCACAAATCAGAATTTGTTCACACAAAGGCTTAACTTTTCATATTGCGAATAGTTTTTTTGCGTTACTGACTTATATTACATTCACCTATATGACTAGACAAGAATTGGTATGGTATATAACATGCATACACAAAGATGTTTCTTTGGACTGCAGAATCTTGGTTTTATGCATTTATGGAACTCATCTGTGGCTTCTAATATTCCTATAAATGACAGTCATTGGTATATTATCCAAAAGATAATTCAATTTTCTCTTTTTATGTGACAGTTGAAAAAAAAGATGATAAAAGAATGCCTGTTCCATTTCTAATCAACTGAGGCAGTCACATTCAATAATTCTATTTTTTATTCCTTATTACGTTTTACCAATGCAGCGTGAGCAAACTACCAAACTTCCAAAGGCGTTATCAATAATTGTCTCTTTAGTACTTGGTTAGAATTGATTAAATATATTGACAACTCATCTTGTATGCAAGTCCTGTAGAAGTAATTAACTGCTCAGTGTTCCAGTCATAGAGTTAATAATTTTTTGATTTTTAATATAAGGAATAGTTATTCCAATCACACAGCAATTCCGTGTATCTGCCTTGGTAATATCTTCAGTGCTTTAGACCATAAACCATGACTACTCTTAAAAAGGTTTTTTTGCACCCTGCTATGACAATTTTAGCAGTTCAACTCTCACATGCACTTCACATAAAATAAATCAGCAGGCGGTGTGATCAATAGAAATAAATCGTAGTGTGGGAAGAAAAATGGGATTCTGAATGAAGAAAGCAGATGCAGGGCATTAATCTGTAAAGACTACAGCCCAGAATATTTCTTCTAGTGGTTAATTAACCTCCAATTACACTTAATAAGTATGGGACTGTTCACATACCTTTAGTTTTTTTTACTCTGTAAGGCTAATGAAGACTAAAACATTAGGGGTTTATCAAAATCTGAATTTTTCTGACTTTGTAAAAAAAAAGTCTGACCAAACTAGAATCCATGTTTGAATCTTATTTATTATTTACAAAAAAGCATTTCATTGTATTGGAGACAAACAGAAAAAACAAATGAGCAAAAATATGAATCGTACTGTTTTTCTGAGTTTTTTCCCGAATTACTTTCTGGATTTTTCCTAAAAAGAGTGAATTGTCCAGATTTTTGCACAAAAAGTCCAAAATAGTTGGATATTTGGGCTAATTCCAGAGCAGACCACAGTAAATTCCAAATAGGATAGCTACCTCTCCCACTGACTTATGTACAACCTCGGTAGGTCTAAGATATCAAGTTTTCCGACTTGGACTTTTTCTCCACTCAGGGTATAATAAATCTTGAAAAAAAATTTTGTTTTTTGGCATTCAGACTTTAATAAACATGCCCTTAGATGTTTGCCTGGAAGGGTACTACAAAGAAGATAAGTGAAACCATTTTTAAAAAAATGTTTTTTCTAAAAATTTACTCTTTGATAAATGACCTTCCCTTAATTCTGAGCTTTAATAAATGGTGTCAATATACAGCCATTTAGCACAAGCTAATTTATGCTTCTGTTCATAAATGGGCCTTTTGGAAGAGAGGAGAAGAATTCTGGCCACAGTGTTTAATACAGATTATAGAGGGGAGAGGTGGGAGTTAGGGAGGCCAGTTAATAGAAGGTTACAGTAATCTAGTCAGGATAGTATGAGAGCATGCATGATGGTCTTGGCCGTAGCAAGTGAAAGAAAGGGACGGATTTAGGCAATATTGCATAAAAAAATTGACAGGTTTTGACAGTGATGTTAATATGATCAGAGGAGTCAAAAATTTACAGCAAAAATTGTGAGATAAAAATTCAAGTAATCGTCTGATGCATTTCGTGCCTACTGGGGCACTTACTCATAGGCTCCTGAGTAAGTGGGCTCCTGAGTAAGTGCCCAGTAGGCACGAAACGTGCCAGGCAATTATTCATATGTTGTAATTAAATTACTTAATTTTTACATAATACCCTGGTCTTCATTTTTTCGAGAAAACTCACAATTTTTGCTGTTTTGGACTTTTTGCACCATGGACTGGCATGAGCTGTGAGTATTTTTCTCCCCTTTATTGTTTGCCTTGGATATTTGTAATCTTGGTTTATAATGGTGCATCATTGGCATTGCACACCAATCTTCTTATAATTTTGAGTCAAAGATTAACCCCAGAGAGTCTGCTAAGTTCACAGGGTTAATGAGCATGCCATCAACAGAGATAGTGTAACAAAATCTCACCCTAGTGGTCTAGTGGTGCGGCAGGGACGCCTCTTCTGTGCCAGCTCCTTCTTAGAGTGAGTGCGGCGCGCACTTCCACTTATTATAGGTGCATGCGCATTGGCATGATTATGTCAGCGTGCAATGGTGTGAAATTTAAATGTATTTAAAGGGACACTTTGTGCCGTGTCATTGCCCGTGATAGGTTTAATCCTGGTGCCTTGTACCTTGTGCTGTGAAGCTTCTAGTTTGTCCTGAGTTCCCGTGTTTGACCCTGCCTGGCTTTTGATTACTCTGACCTCTGAAACCTGAACCTTGCCTGAAAACCGACCTTGATTCTGCTTAACCCTTCTCATTGACTTCCTGGTTTGACTCCCACCTGATACCTTACTCCGATTCTGTCTCATCCCATCTAATTGATTACCCGGTTTGACCCTTTGTCTGCCTGATCATCCTAGCCATCTGCCTGCTTCGACTCAGCCTGTCTGACTATGTATCTGCTTACTTCTGCTTGTACCGTGACCTTTGGCCTTATAGACTCTAACTACAGTCATGCCCCTCTGCCTATCCAAAACCCTTATCTTGCACCTCTCGTTTAAGTCCAGGTGATTTCCGAGTTAGCTGAGGGCTGTTCCTGAGGCCCAAAGGTGGTCACACTACTGGTGAAGCACGAGCCAAGACCAGGGTGCTTGATGTTTGTTCTGGTGTTGGGTGCCGACCATGACAGATAGTAAATAGGGGAGAAGAACAAGGCTTAGGTCGAAAGATGATTAGTTCAGTTTTTGTTAGGCTGAGTTTGAGTTGGCGTTGCTTCATCCAGTTGGAGATTGCTAGGAGACAGTTATAGATTTGAGGCTCTGTTTCAACTGTTACTGAAGGGGTGGATAAGTATATTTGTGTAACAACTCACCCTGGTGGTCTAGTGGTGTGGCAGGGACTCATGCTGTGCCATGCCCCCCACACAGCTCCTTTTCTCCTGTGCATGCGCATGGAAAGGCACAAAATCTAAAGGCATCTAAAGAGACCTTTTGGATTTTCTCATTGCCCGTTATAGGATCTTTTTCCTGGTACTTCTGTGTTGTTAAGCTTCTGTATTTTGATATCTGACCCCTGTCTGTTTTTTGACGATCCTGACTTCTGTAATACTGATCCTGCCTGGTAACCGACTCTTCTGTATCTATATCCCTTCTGACTGATCTCCTAGTTTGACCCTTGTCTGTCTGACTCTGCTTGTACTCTTGCCTGCACCGACCTGGCCTTATTTGATTACTCTTTCTGTCTACGATTTATACTGTGACCTTCTGCCCAAAAGACTTTGCTTTACATTCGTGCCCCTTTGCTTGTCCAGAACCTTTTGCTTTTCACCTCTCTTATTAAGACCTGGCGGCATCCAATTATCCGAGAAATCTGTCACAGGGATTGCTAAAGCCATTGCCTATTCCTGACAGAGCCTGGTCCCATCTGTCTATGGATTTTGTGGTTGTCCTCCCTCCTTCTCAAGGGAAAACTGTGATTTGGGTGGTGGTGGATAGGTTCAGCAAAATGAGTCACTTCATTGTACAGAATATCAGGAGAGGGGGTCTGGCTCAGCGGTGGTCAGTTAGGGTCAGGGCCCACTGGGGTTTTTCCTGGTGTCCTGCCAGGCCAGTCCGATCCTGATCCCATGAGTCAAAATGCTATTGGAATACTTGCCTCAGTGGCATAATGATGTGCAGTCTGATGTGCATTAACTGCCAAGAAAATTAATTTTGTAACACCAGTTCCACCTGTACAGTCAGAGAGAGAAATTTCCAGAAAGAAAACAGATAAGTGTTCTGATGTTGCTCAGGGAGGAGATGGGAAAGCGTAAGTTAGTGTAATTGACCATCAGTTAGCGATCAGTTGTTACTAGGGTCGCCACCCAGCTAGTATGTCACCAGTCTAGCTGACAAAAAGAGGTTAAAAATAGATCTTAGAAATGGCTTCACAGCTTTGTACAACCGCAAATTTAAGAAAAGTCTGAATCATCTGACTCTACAGATAGGGCATGCTACATAGTCTGTGAAAGAACTAAAAAAGCAAAACCTCAGCCCAGTTCAATCTCCCCAACCCTGCCCCCCACCCTAATAAAAATGCAAAAGACAAGAAGATGGTTACACTTGGTAATGTTTATTGACAATTGTGTATCACAGTTAACTATGAATCTTCCTTTATCTTCAGAAGGTTTTTAATGTAATCTTTTCACTGTGTTGAAAGTGTGTTTGCAAGTGTTTGAAATCTCAATACCAATGTAACATTATAAAGTTTTGCAAACCTTGGCAACACATCCCAGTGTACTTTTGTAGTCTGAGCCAGAGCCCAGTGTATCTAATAAAACTGAAAAGGAAGTTAAAAAAAAATGTGCTTTGGGCATGTACAATTTGCATGACTAATGAAAAATATTACATTCTGAAATGTGATTTTTCATTATTATATTTAGGACTAATTATTGCAGTTTATTACATAAACTTTTATTAAATTATGTCCTTAGACAGTGATTCGTGTGTATTCTGTTCAGAAGTAAGTGAGATCCAAAGTAACAAACAAGGGTCATTTTTTTATGCACATCAGAGTGTGAAAAATCTGTACTGTTTAACTGCTCAATAGTATTTATAGCTATTTTAATATCTGAAAGACTTTTTGAAAAAATAGTAGACAATGTCTAACACCCTCCAAAAGCAATGTGATGCAGTTCAATGCCAATTATGAGATATTTTACAAATTCATCTCGTTACTTTGCAAAAAAGTCTACATAAATTTTGTAAGTTTTTTCTTTTTTCTGAACTTTACCCCCTTCACCAGAGTAAACTTCACCAGGGCAGAGCAGGCGAAGTGCAATTCTAACAATCCTTTTATGGATGTAGATCACAATGGGACAAAATCACTAAAAAGTAGACCCTGCATTGGTTAAGTATGGGCATGCCTGCCCTACACATAAGGCCACAGCAGAATAATGCGCCATATGGTAGAAAATATATGGGGGAAACAGGGTACCCAAAAAAAATGTATGCCTTTTGCAGCTTAACACCCTGAAAATATGAAAAGACACCAGCGTTTCTTGGACTTAGAAAATATTCCACTCAAAAAGTACAATGTAAGTAACTGAAGATTGAGGTTGTTCTATGCACTCCAAAGCACTTCACCATGTCCACATTTTACTGAATTTGCTGAATTAAGTCAATTCCCAGACCAAAAATTTGCCTGGAGTTAGAATGCAAAGCAACACGAACATCTCCATCTCCTTCACTAGCAAAGTGATGCATGTGCCCGTTGGCAAAGTGACTGGAATGCTGGCAATTATTCACTTCGCCCTTTAGTAAATTTACCCCATATTGTATAACATAACACAAACACAATGAAGATCATTGCAGCCTGGGTGAATGTCTAGCACATTTCTATTTTTGACCTTGACCTGTTTGCCAGGCCAACAGTTAAAGGGGGTGTTCACATTTGAGTTCACGTTTAGTATGATGTGAGACAATTTGTTATTGGTTTTAATTTTTTATCTGTGGTTTTTGAATGATTTAGTTTTGTATTCAACAGCTCCAGTTTGCAATTTCAGTAATCTGGTTACTAGAGTCCATATTACCCTAGCAACTATTGTTTTAATTTAAAAGGTGAACCCCCCCCCCTTTACTGAAGCTCAAGTTGAATTCATTTTCAAATCACTTGTCCCTGTACTAGTTTGTGGAGCCTTGTTTTTAATACCTCGGCAGGTATTTCACATATTCCAGCTCCTATGCTCTCCTGTGTTGGGGTTGGACCTACCTGTATATATAAGCCCTTAGATGTTACTGCTTTGAACACTGATAGGTTTATTAATACTGACTAAAACAGTGAAGGCATTAGCTAATTTGACAACATGTTCTGCTTGATAGCTATTTTGATACTAGAATTTTTCTGCTCAAGCAAGTGTCTGTGCTAACCTTGTTTGTGTGCCTGGCCCCATATTGGAATACTGATCACATTTCTGGGTGACTTTGTAACAGCAAATAATCAGTAAAGACAAGTAATCAATCTGACACCAAGGAGAGCTTGGTTACTGTGTTCAAACAACAGAACATCAATGATTTAATATGTTGACTATGTAAAGCTTCAGTAGTATTCTGGAGTTGTTCTCTTAAAGGGAATCTGTCATGGGAAAACATGTATTTTTTTTTTTTAATGCATCAGTTAATAGCACTGCTCCAGTAGGCTCCTGCACTGAAATCCATTTCTCAAAAGAGCAAACAGATTTTTTTATATTTCATTTTTGAAATCTGACATGGGGCTAGCCATTTTGTCAATTTCCCAGCTGCCCCAGTCATGTGACCTGTGCCAGCACTGTAGGAGGGAACTGCTTTCTGGCAAGCTGTTGTTTTTCGTTCTCAATGTATCTACGCAGTTGGAAATGGGTTTTACTATTGAGTGCTGTTCTTAGATCTACCAGGCAGCTGTTATCTTGTGTTGGGGAGCCGTTATCTGGTTACCTTCCCATTGTTCTTTTGTTAGGCTGCTGGGTGGGGTAAAAGGAGGGGGTGATATCACTCCAACTTGCAGTACAGCAGTAAAGAGTGATTTAAGTTTATCAGAGCACAAGTCAATTGACAATATGTCTAGCCCCATGTCAGATTTCAAAATAAAAAAATCTGTTTGCTCTTTTGAGAAATGGATTTCAATGCAGAATTCTTCTGGAACAGAACTATTAACTGATGCATTTTGAAAAAAAAAATTTTTTCCCATGACAGGATCCCTTTAAATGTAACACAATTTTGAGGGCCAGAGCTCTTTACCAAATCTGAAAATTATTATAAATGCCTATGAAATCATTTAGCAACTATCAGCAGTACTTGTATTATTAATGCAAATTCCTCTTTGCTATAAATTGATTTTTGACAGCTAAAATCGGCCATGTTACAGCTGTTGTATCCTACAATGAAAAGTAGAGTGTTTGCTTTTTAAACTAGGCAGATGCATGGTTGATATAATATGCAACCATTATAAGATCCAGCATTACAGCTATAATAGCTAATAAGACTGCCAACAGAGATGCAAATCAGCAATATAACTACATTTCCTTTTATCTGGCAATAGATAACTTTTTCCTTTTTTCATTGTGATTATCATCTTATGAATATGTTTATGCATACTGATTTTAAGAGAAGTATCCAGGGCAAAAGCACTGGGAGGAAATGAAATTTTAATCTGCACTTTGCAATATGAGAATCCTTGTTTTTATGTACAAAAGGCAAAACTATTGGAATTCTAACATAGAGGGTGTTTTCCTAGTTGCTGCTGGAGGTTAATGTCAGGATCGTATTGGTGTATCAGCAAAACACACCAGATGGTAACACTTCTGTGGATGCCATTTTGGCACAACAATTCATTCATAAATGCCATTTGTGTAACACAAATGGAAAAAAATAACTGTGTTTACAAAATAATTGCAAGTGAATAGCATATTTTTTTCCAGTTCTACATACAAGTAAGATCCTACATTATTCATTTGAATAAAACAGACTCTCACTTATTTTATATTCTGAATTTTGGCTGAGTTGTTATTTTTTGCCAATCTGTTGGTTCCTTGTTTCTTGAAATATTATAATCATAAATAGCAGAAAGATCACTCAGTTAACTTTGTCTATAACAAAATTCACTCTTCTAAATTCACTACTAATTTAAATGAGTGACAAATCATCATCTGGGAACAATAATGACCATAGCTTTATTGATATCACAATAGTTAAAAAATATTAACATCAAATATAAATCAATGCAATTATTCATCTTTAAGCATCAAGTACAGGTGGCAATAGATAACAAATATTGTAATGCAAAATAGAAGTGCACGTTATACTCAAGCCCCTGTCTATCTCCCCTTCCATTACTGAACAACAGTAAACTTTATATTCACCTGGATCAGATTACGTGTTCTCAGACCCCATGTTTGCTGCACTAATTTATTGTTCTGCTGTACAGTGCCGTGCCTTCAAGGAGCGCTATACAAATAAAAATATACATACATGCACACACATTTCCAAAATTTCCACTATTACATATTTCCAGAGCTATCAACTAACATAGTCATACGATTTTGGGGCACCATCACCTAGAATTAACCTCTTTCATTTCCTTTACCCACACTAACGGTTACCCACCATAGGAGTTTAACCATTACTCAAAACCTTTACTCAAAACATTAAGTACTATAATAGATCTTCCTGGCAGATTGATAAAGGCCCCACCATCAGCTGTGATGAGCACATGTCTAAAGCTATCCTAGGAATTAGTGTACCCCTTCCCTCTAAGGCCACATACAGTATATCCCATTCTAGGGTGGTTGCGTGGGGACAATCACTTTACCACTTCTCAGCCTAAAAGGGTGGTGAGATATAGAGTCCTATACCATAACAGATCTCCTTGGCAGATTGAAGAGGGCCCCATCTTCAGCTATGATGAGCACATTCCCTCTAAGGCCACATAAGTGACAACTATCAAAACATTAAACTAAAACAAAAACAAACCTACCCATTCACATTAACGATCCCCAACCTAAAATGATGGTGAGACAACTACAGTATCTCTAAGCATATACAGTATAAACCCCAGCTCCACCTCCCTTTGGCTATAGCCTAGCCCCATAATATGAACTGATCTCATCATTCCCATCTAGATAATCTACAATTTATTGGAGCATATGACCTCTGTCAACTCACTGAATCAGACCTAAAGTTGTCCATGGCAGGAATATGTACTATGTACTGTATGTGTGTACTATGCGAAACCCATCTCCCTTAAGTATGAAAAAATCTTTATGTTTAACTAGAATATGGGCTGCAGCACACAAAATGAATTATCCTTCCAACACCTTCGCTACTACTCCTCAATAACCTGAATACATTGAAGTGATTTTGAAAAGCTCTAATATGAAGATTCATCCTTAAATAGGCCTCCACAAGGGTTTTAAATGAATTTACAATTTGTTAAGCTCTAAATGAGGGACACAATATAAAATGGTGCATATAATATTTCCACTGTACAAATACAAATAAAATACCATTCTAAAAAGTGCAGTCAACCTTTAATGAAGAAATATAATTCATGCCCACACCAATTGGTTACCTGTTTAATTGCTTTTTTTCTTAATGTATTGGAGAGATTCTGTCTGATTAATTATGTAATATAATACAATGAATATTCAGAAATGTGTGTTTGATAGCCAAGAAATGAGTGACCATTTCAAATCTCAGCCTTAGTTCCAAAAATGTGTCTGTTTCTCTACAAAATTCTAATAAGCTATAAAGATATTCTGCTGTATTTTATCTTGATGTTCTCAGTGAAAAAACTATATATATATATATATATATATATATATATATATATATATATATATATATATATATATATATAGGTATATATATATATATACCACATGAAAAGGGTTGAATGTCATTTTACAAGGAATTTGGAAGCTTGAGTTGTTATGCGGAATAACAATTTTTCAAGCAGCTGGGATGATAAGACAATGAGAAACATGCTTAGTTAGAATTTCTGTTTCAATAGCTAGTATTATGCTGTATTTGTAATGGCACAGGGGCACATCATAATCATTCCATTGTTATACCTGCTAAGTGCAAAACTATTCCTTCATTTGCACTTGTGTGCGGTTCCTCAAAGTGCAAAGTCATTTCAACTCTCTATCCATCCCATTACATCTGATTGTAAATACATACGACCCCATTAATGTATTCCAGCTGATAACTCAAACTCGATTATGTTGTTTAATATTAGCAGTTTTCTTAAATTCAAAATCTTCAGCACTTTGACACCAATGCCTGCATCATGCTCATGCTCCAGCAAATTGACATCATCATGATCTTTACTAGTTAAAAAGTAAACACATGCTTCCTGTTGTAAAGCAAAAGGATATATTCAAATAGCCATAATATATTATTACATGTATGGGATATGTTATCTGAAAACCTGTAATTTAGAAAGCTCTGAACCATCTGCCAAAGACTCCCTTTTAAAGTGGACCCGTCACCCCAAAAAAAAAATTCAAAATCATATTTTATCACATTGGTCAAGCAAAATGAACATTAATTACACTATATAAATTATTTTAATCTTGTTTCCTTCAGTCTGGGAATTCATAATTATAGCAAGCAGGCAGGAGCCATTTTGTGGACACTGTTATTAAGGCAAGTCTTGCGTTATCTCAGAATCTTGTTTGTGCACCAGAATGGGGGACCCGATGTCTATCCCCATGTCCTGGCTACACAATTAAATGGTTAAGAGAACTGGGGGAATGTGTGGGGAGCAGTGACATGTAGAAAGTGCTGAATGGAAAGTGAAAGTAATTCTCTGCCCCGCCTCTATGCCTAAGGCATAGAGGAGTGGCAGACAATATTTGATTGACAGCTGAGATTTTTAAACAAGCTTAAAACAGCTATGAATGCTTTAATAAAAATTTGAAATTGGATTTCATGTTTAATTTGAAAAGGACTTTTATTATACAGATTTTTGTGTCTGGATGACGGGTCCACTTTAAATAAATCACTCAAGTTTTAAAAAAATTATTCCCTTTTTCCCTGTAATTATAAAACAGCACATTCTACTTGATCCCGACTAAGATGTAATTAATCCTATTGGAGGCAAAACAATAATATTGGGTTCATTTAATGTTTACATTATTTTATAGTACATTTAGGAGCAGATTTATCCATTGTTGAGTTGCGTTTTCCTAAAGGGAAAAACACTGTTGATTTTTCAATATTTATTATACATTGAAGCTGGAAATATCTCAAATCTGAAAATACTCCAGCTAATACCTGTAGAGGTCCCTTCAACCATTTCAATATATTAATAGCCTTCATTATGTTTGAGTTTTTTTGGTGGGTTTGCTTGAAAACTCAATTAATTTGACAAAACTACACTAATTTTTGAGTTGTTCAACCTGTATTCCATGATTACAGTTTATTCCTTTCAAGTTTTCTCTTACATCCCAAAATTATCAAGATGTGACTTAATTTGAGGTATAAAACCCCCCAGAAACCTATAAAACCTTTGATGAATAACCCCCCTTAAATTATTAAATTATGGTAATCCAATTTACAGATAGATCCCTTTTCCAGAAAGGACCAGGTCCTAAGCATTCTGGATAACAGGCTCAATACCTGAAAATAGCCACTTCCATTTTACAGGACTTTTAATGGAATAACATTTCTTCTTTACATCAAGCTTAATAACTGTAAATTATTCATTTTGTTTATGAAATACGCCCAGTCATTTTGTCTGCTTCATGAAATCCTTGTTTTTAGCAAACACAGGAATAGAATTAGTTTCAGATCCAACAAGTTAAAAGCTATTATGATGGACAAATCTGTGCTCTTTAGCTTCACTGAAAATGTGTGAAATGGTGAAAATCCATGAGGTGCATTGAAGTCAATGGGCATTTTTCATGCATTTGGACAAAACATTTTGCCATCACTAGGGCTCATCACAATTAAAGCCTTAGGACATGATAATAATTGTAAGAATAATAACAAAATGATAACTATTAGAACAAGTACATAACTATACATACCAGTACCCTGATCATACTGTAGTTGCAACAGCCACAGTGTTCGATTTGTATCTTACAGGGATCATGGAAGTGTCATTAAGAAATCTTGTTTATAGAAGATTGCACCTGCTAACATTTGTGACACACTACCTTGCTCTCTGCATTTAATTGTAATGGGGAAGGAGCCCAAGTTAAAGAACTGTACAGAGTCATAAATACTATAAATTATGCTCTCATACAAAACCCACCTACTGCAGACTGAGCACACATTTAGTTGTTAGGGTTTTTCTTGGAAATCCAAACTGACGTGCTGTTACGTTTATGCTGTTTATAGCTATCAGTGAATGGTAGGACTAAAATTGTTCTCAGGTGGTGTCTTTGTGGCAGTAATAGGGTGTGTTTGAATGGCATCTTTCTTATAGAAAGCAAGTAAATACAAGCTCTGCAAAGTGAAGGAAAAAAAAAAGAGGTCTTCAGAAAGCCTTGGATAACTGACATTATCCATGGCAAAGGCCATAAAATAAAAGAAAATATCTCCAGTTATTTAAATCCTTTGTGTATGAGTTATATTTACCGATTACTTGCAATAACAATAGTACAAACAGGCTGCTGACTGGAAAAAGCAACTAAAAACAAACAAATCGACTGAAAAGGATAAGTATTTGTTATTAACTGTTATTTTATAGTAAGGTGGTATATTTAAATACTGTGGGTTTCATTTTTAAAAAAAATTTTCTGTATTTGGTGCTAAATAGCAGAGTTTGATGTGCTATTATGCTTACAGCAAGTTTGTCACAACCTGTTTTACTTTGCAGTTAGTTTTCCCTCAGTTTGAGGGGGTGGGGTATGATTAGTTGCACCTGAACAACTGACAATCTTGAAAGGAGTCTTTTGCTCACTGAGCAGGACCTAGCGGGGTCAGATAGTTTAGGGGGAACAGAAGAGCAGC
>CM044431.1:49706783-49731973 GCA_024363595.1 Xenopus borealis | reverse complement strand
CGAACACCCGATGTTCGCGCGAACTAGTTCGCCGGCGAACAGTTCGCGCCATCCCTAGCTATCACTAGTATGGCTTTGCTTCTGGCATTAAATAAAGACAAACTCCTCCATCTTTATTAAACCCTCTGACTCTCCTAAAAAGTGTGTAACCATATAAATTCACAGCCAGTAATATGTTTTTCCCACCACATCTCTGTAATATCTGTTTTATCATCGTTTGTACATGCAGTTCACCCTGTACCCTCTTTTTTTGCACTTTGCACACTGCATGGGTCATTGTAAATTGGCTCTAATATGTACTAATTTATTAATCAAATTAGCCTGACTGGGAGTGAGTTGCCATACTACCCAACTGCCAAATAATGAGCCAATGAGGAAAGAAAGCCTCCAAATAATCTGATTTCTAAAATCAGAACAGTGTAAATATAACAAATTTTTGTGTTCCACATTGTATTAAATAAAGAAAAAAAACAAATATCGTTAACATCTAACATCTTAAAAGGATTTAATAGAGTTTCATTTTTGTATAGACAGGTTTTGTACAATTATCAAAAAGACTGCTTTTTTATATGGCCATAAACATGTCTGCAACTCTGCTGCTTCATCAAGGTCACATAAAAAATGAGACTAGAAATTGCAGGAACACACATTTTAGAAAGGATAAAAAGATGCTATCAGTTGGAAGGTCAGTTTAACATGTAAAGTGGGAAAAAACTACCAACAAGCTTTTATTCATTCCGCAAATTCAAACTATTTTGCATATTTAGAAAACTCACTAAATGTTTGTAAAACATGCTATATAATGGCTTATTTTGAGAAACTTGGCAATTGATTTTTATTTTTTGTATAGTTTTTAAATTTTTCCATTCCTCTTCTGCCTCTTTTCAGCTTTCAAATAGGAGTCACTCACCCCGGCAGGCATACATGATTGCTCTGTGAGGCTTCAATTTTATTGTTACTTTTTAATACTTGTCTGTTCTATTTAGGCCCTCTCCTATTCTCCATATTCATGTATGTTGTTACTAGGGTACATTTATGAGGGTGAATTATAGCTATAATAGTTTTTTTTTCCTAGGGAAATAATGTTGGGCCATCTTCCAAATTTTCACCATAGTTTTCATGAAAGGAGTACTAAACTCTAGTTCCAGAATATTGTCTATAGATAGTTGCGCTTCCAAAGTAGTAGCTGCAATGTGTCAGGATAGAGTGTACCTCAGCCAGACATTTACTAGCTTTGTCGCTAAATAATAAATAAATAGATATGGGACAACCAATCCTCCCATATAAGCAGAGTGTTGTAGTGTCATCAATGTTATCCTGGAGGTAGAGGTGACCCAATAGAATGTGGTAATCAGGGCCTTAAGTTTACGGAAGAGGCTATTGGGTGTTAATACTGGAGCCTGGTGGAACATATAAGTACATCTGGGGAGCTGTATCATTTTAAATTGATTAATCCAACAAAGAAGTGTGAACGGGAGGATGCTTCAGGCTATAGTTTTGTTTTCTAACACCATTAATAAAGGTACTAGGTTAAGATCCAAATATGTTCCCAGGTATAAGGGTTCTATTGTAATAGCAAATAATAGGGGTGAGGGGGCATCCCTACATGGTAAAACTGGTTTGATCGGGGGAGCTCAATTTAGTGATAACCTGGTTCAGCCTATGTGCAAGGATTTTGGCAAATATTATTATTATTATAAGTATTATGTATTTTTATACCGCCAACATATTTCCTACCATTGTAAGTATTTTTGCATCCCCATTTATGAGGGATATACAATAGGTCTGTTTGACGTGCACTTGAAGGGGTCTTTACCTTATTTTAGTATTAAAGTAATCAGTGCCTCACTTGTAGAAGCCCTCCGAATGTTTCGAGTTTTTAGCACTCAGACTTTAATATATTGCCATCTGAGTCTCTGGTTGCAAACCAGGGAAGATTTTCCAATACTTTTTCTAGCTACAACCTCTCTCATACCCCAGAACCCCTTAAACCCTTTGCAGTTAAGCTCAGTAAAAGGAATTAGCTATATTTAACCCTAGCTATATTTAAACAGGCCATTTACATACCTCTATGGGATATACTTATGGTGTTATAAAGAAATGAAATATCACATATTCCTGTTTCAATACTCAATACTTAAGGGTGTATGGAAATAAGTGGTGCTAATGGCTTAAAGAGCTAGCAACCATTCATCTGGTAGTATTATCTGGTTATCTGTTTGAAAGCAAACATCTGTTTTTATTGCTATGACTAGATCTGGGCAACTGTCTTTTTTTACATTAACCTTCTATTGCTTACACTATAAAATAATCAGTGGAATTTACAGTTATTCAAGTTTAATATTTTGGGTTAGTGAAAATAATGGTAAACACCTGTGTTGCAAGATAAGGGAAAACATATCTTTTCAGAGCAGAGGTTCTTTTAAGAAAGATGTTTAAAAATACTGAAGATCTAATCAACGTTGCCAAGAATGTTATATAAGAGTGGCGTAGGTTGGGCAGCACAATGTGCTGTATCGGCATGGACCTTTGGGTTATGTGATTTTTAGCAAAACCTACTCTGTTAGAGCATCCCAGAAAAGCCATGAAAAATTTATGAAGCCATTCACCTTGTCTTGCTGTTCTTTCTGTGATTGCTAAAACATAATGACTATCTACAGTAACTCTGAGTACTGTAAATGTAAATCATGGTATGCCAAAGATGTAAGATTGCATGTAATTAAGTTCTTGCTTAAAATTCTTTGGTAGTAATGAAAGACCCACTGAAATGTTAATGGTACAGTACAAAGCCTCAGGTACTTAAATTTAAAATCAGTTCAGCTTGAGGACATATAATTCTGCAAATACCTTTTTATAAATGCCTTTAACCCCCCAAGGCCATATACATTTACAATTCACTGCCAAGACCAAATTTTTAGGCACCTCTTTAAAGAAACTTGTAGATAATTCAGACCACTGCAACAGGGATTAAGACCAGAACACTTCGCTATTCCTTTTTATAGTGATCTGTTAGAGAATAACGTACCCCTATGGGCTGCTATAAGAAAGTGATATTTCTCTTGCTCATCACTTTTTCTCTGAGTAGAGGGAAACAACATGAATACAAATACAGCAAGTTAGTATAGCCCAAAGAAACACAATAGTTTATCTTTACACCTCAAGCATATCAGTAATCCTAAAAATAAGTAATCAAACAAACTTTATCAGTTAATAATTAAATAAACACAGAGGAAAGGAAATTGCCAACATTTTGATTATGTTATCTGATTAGGTCCATTTTTAGGAACATACATTGATAAGGCAGAAAAAAACTAGAATGCTAGGTATAGAATCATATGCCATAAATTAGTGGTCCCCAAGGCTGCCCCCTCTCTCCTGCTCTGTGCGTAAAACTTCAGCATTGGATTGAGTCAAAGGTGGGCTGCATTGTGAAAGCAAATGAGTGTTATAGTGCTCTACTCACTAGTGAAGCGAATTTCCAGGTTAAAACACTGAAATTTACAAGAGGTGGCAAGGTTCTGACCTTGCCTCATGGCAAGATTGGCCCTGCAGTTAACCAGTCAGGTAATTGGTCTAGAATGCAATCCAAAATGATTGAAATTATGAGCTGAATGAAAATGTAAACTTCAGAGACACAAAGCTTAAATAATTGTGTAAATAATTGGCTGCTCTAAACTGGCTCTAAACCCAAATAAATTAATTCATGCAAACTAACTCAATGTTTTGGATGGTGAGATATTTGGATTTCAGACTGCCAATGTCTGTCTTATCGCTCAACTGAGTATCAGATGCATCTCTAGCATTAACTGAGCCCAGGAAGTGCTTACAAATAGCATAGACAGATAGGGTAATTTTTATTAACATTGGAGACAAACATTGCTGGTGATGTTGCCTATAGCAACCAATCAGATATTTGCTTTTGTTTTCTAACTTGAAGGTGACTTTTGAAATCTAATTGCTGATTGGTTGCTATGGGTAAAACCATTGGTGATTTTGGTCTCCATTGTAAATAAATACCTATTAATGTAGCTGAAACACTTTTGGCCTTCAAAAAGAGCTGCTGATTGTAAGACTGTCTAGCTGTATAAAACTGCTTATATTTTAGAAATCATGTGAAATAGAAAAAAAATGTGAATTGCAAAAATTTTCAGAAAAGTACTCTAATATCATATCCCGTTTACGAACATGAATCAAATGAGTGAACTGTTGCTTTGCTTTCATACAGTTTATCAACAACATTTTAGACATTGTTGTAGCAGTGGATGGGGTCTATTTTGATTTTGCTAAAGTGTTTGATAAAGTACCATAAAGAAGGCTACGTAATAAATTAAGGAATATTGACATGGAACATAATATTGGTAGTTTAAAGACAACTGGCTGACGCATAGAATACAAACAGTGGTGGTGCATGGAACATATTTTAATTGAACCAGTGTTGCTACTTAAAAACTGCAGAGGTCTGTCTTTGGTCCTTTGCTATTTCAACTTGTTCATAAATGACCTCGAGGTGATATTGTATGTATTTTTACTGATGTACTAAATAGTGTAAACTCTCTAAAATTTGCAAAGAGTTTGCCTGAACTGGAGAACTTGGCAGGAAATTGACAGATAAGGTTCATTGTTGATAAATGCAACGTTATGCACTTTCATAGAAATAACATAAATGCAAGTTATACACTAAATGGTAATGTGGTTGGGGCCTCCTTTGTTGAGAAGGATCTGAGGATGTTTGTGAATAACAAACTATAACTGTAGGCATTGTCAATGAGTGACTACTAGAGCAAATAAAGTGTAGTCTTACATTAAAAAAGGGTATTGACTTCAGGGAAAGAAACATCATCATGCCTCTATGGATCTCTGGTAAGGCCTCACTTTGAATATACAGTGCAATTTTGGGCCCCAGTCCTTAAGGAGTATATTAATGAGCTTGAAAGAGTGTAAAACAATTAACTGGTAATTGGAATGGTACAATTAAATTATAAGCAAAAGTCAAAATTGGGGTATAACATCCTGGGGCAAATTTGCTAAAGGTCGAAGTAACCATTGCTAAACCAGAAATACAATCTGCAGGGAGATTGCTAATTCACTAACAGACATAGAGGACAATTGGCTCACAAAAGAGCTCATAGCAAGTTTTGCCCCCATTTACTAGGAGGATTTTTGTTCAGGTGAAAAATTGTTACCCCGCAAAATTCAAAACAGTGGGAATTTTACAGTGTGTTACCCCTTTCTCCAGAGGCTGCTTCACCAGGTTAAATCATATCCTGTATGCTGAAAAGTCATAAAAAAAGACAAAACGCAGGTGTTTTTTGAGATTTTAAAGTGGGATTGTGTTTAAAAGTTGTAACTGTTAAATATATTTGTTTCATATATATTTGGAGTGTCCTGCCTCCTTTGTTTTAGGGTGTGCTCGTGTCTAGGACAAAAGACAATCTCATTGTCTTTATTTTATTTCCTTGGACATTTTTAATAATATGTGGCACTTCAAGCATTATCACCAACATCATTAATAAAGACATATATATGACCTGTATGTACCCACCCTATTCAAACTGACATAAGCGTAGGTGTGTTAACAAAGTTTCGCTAGGCAGGAATGAACACTAGGAAAGTTCCCCATGAAATTCTCGCTTTGAATTTACCCCTGTCTCTCTGTTAGTTTCCAGGTAAAATAGTGAATTCAGCTATTGTTAATGCAACCGCATTTGCCATCAGAGTTAGCCATCAGGTGTACCAATAACATTCCCAAATCTGTTCTAATTTACTGCCTATTTTGTATCATGTTTTTACACTTGTTTCTGGTGTAAAAACATTTTTTTTCTGTTTTGTATAATGTTTCTGGTACTGACCCAGTCTGTCTGACTATGGGGCAGATTTATCAAGGCTTGAGTTTTGAAGTGCAAAAACTTCGAATTCGAAAAGACCAACCAAAATTAATTTGAAATTTTTTTTATCAAATAGTTCAGTTTTTGATCGAATAGGTCTGGATTCAATCGATCGATTTGAATATTTTGCGCATTTATTTCAAAGTTTTTCCCAATAACAGACAGTACATGAAATTAGAATTTTCGATTTTTTTTGCAAATTGTAATTGAATTTGGAATATTCTCTAGTTGAAATACATAAAAATACATTGAAATCCACATTTTTTTATTAGAATTTTCACTTGGACCCTTGATAAATTGAACCTATTTGGTTTGAAATAGGTCAATTTTTTAATCGAAAAAGGCCTTTAAAAAACTTTGAGGGTCTAATTTTGAAGTTTTTTTACTTCGAAAATTCAACCCCATACTGTAGCAGTTTATTATAATATTAATATGTAATACTTTATTAAGATCAAAGGATGTGCCTTCACTGCTTTGATTTAAAGAACTGAACTTTCATGTGAAGCAGAGAAAATAATTCATGTGCAGGCAATGAGGCCGTGAAATGCCCTGCTGGGTGATGTAATGGCAGATTCTTTTAATGCCTTTTAGAGTGGTTTGAATGACTTCTTGGAAAAGCATAATAAAAAAAGCAATTGTGTTGTCAATATCTACAATTAGTTCAGTATTGGTATATGTATTTATTTATTTTAATAATATGTCAGTACAAGTATGTGCATATGCACTTGGGGCAGATGTTTCACAGGTCGAAGTGAAAATTCAAATAAAAATATTTGAATTTCAAGTATTTTTGTGTAATTGGATTTGAATTTGCAAAACATTAAAAAATTCGAATTTCAGATTTATCATGTACAGTCTCTTTAAAAATTCGAATCGACCATTCACCATCTAAAACCTGCCGAATTGCTGTTTTAGCCTATGGGGGACCTCCTAGAACCCATATGGAGTCTATTGATGGAATAAAAAAATTCGGGAAAAACTGTGAATCGTATGCGCTATAAATTCTAATTGATTGATTTGAATTTGATCAAATACGGACCTATTTGATAGAAAACAGACCTATTCGATAAAAAAATTCAAATTCATTTCGGTTGGTCTTTTTGAATTCAAAGTTTTTGCACTTCAAAATTTGAGCCTTGATAAATCTGCCCTTTGGAGTCATTTAGAGAGGTTGGACTAAATGGTCATCTAGATTTCATACCTTGTGGAGTATACTTGGATTATTCTTTCTCAAAATTTTCTGAAATTACATGGATAAAAAGAATTTACATTACTCATCTTTAACACAAAATGTTTTAAATAAAAATGTTCAACCAAACTAGAATCCACAATTTACACTTATCTATCATTAAAACATATGAATATATAGTTCAAAACCCAGCACAGACCATAATACCTTAAAATTGCAAATAGGACTTCTGCCATTGATTTCTACAAGCCTTGAAGACAGCTTTGAAGATAGAGAATTTTCAGATTCAGACTTTTTGTATGCTTGGGGTATAATACATCTCTTAAAATTCTAAATATTTCCATTTTAATGCATTCAGACCTTAATAAATAACCCCAAAATAAATGTTTTCAGGCATTACTGTATATCCACCAAGGCAATTTCACATTTTCAATTTTTGTCATCAAAATGTAATTCTTGTAAAAAAAGAATTGTTATTAAATGGGGTGTACAGTGAATCCTATTTAAACCTCAAATTCAAAATAGTTTATCACACTTATTTATACTTTTATGACAGTCAGGAAAGCACTTTAATGAATTGGAATATTGTTTTAGCTATTGTATGCCAATTTATTTGAATAAATCTGACTGCTTTGAGTGATCCAGGGGCAGTGCTGACCTTTAATATTCTACCAATTATGAAAATCTCAGACTTACATCACGATCATTTGTTACAATGTTTATCTCTGGGGAGTTTGGCCAATCTTTAAAAATAATTTCCCAAGTTACAGTAATACATATTGGTAAATAATTTGTAAATCAACAAGCAGTATCTATCTTTACTGTTACTATGTAAGTAAAAAATAGAAGCAATAGTAAACTATGACTTGATAGTGAACTATGACTTGATCCTCAACTTTATTGTGAGACTTCAGAATCCAACAAGTGGAATACATTGATAGAAGTAATCCTTTACTTACAACAGATTAAAATCTTGATACTGGTCCCAACCAAATCAATATAAAACATTTATATTGTGGAGAGAATACCAAACATTTTCAGGGAAAGAATAAAAGCCTTCGATTTTGTGTAATTCTAGCAGCATATATTCCCAGATATATTATTTACTCAGAGGGGCATTGTACTGTACATTTACAATTCAATAAATACTGCTGTTTTTTGGAGAATCAGTTATTTTTAATTACGTACACATAAAATCTGTTTTAAGAGAGGAGGGAAGAAATTCATCATTTTATTTCCTTTATTATATATTTTTTTGTTTTTCTTTCACTATGCTATGATCGACAACAAAATACTAATTTCCTTCAAAGCTTAGACAAATGTCATTGTTTTGTACCTTCCCTATACTTGTCATCCATTTGTGCAGCTTTTAGGGATATGCTTGTCTTAGAAATAAAACAATTATATTGACTGAAAAATCTATGATAAAATGGCTTGTATCTCATGTAAGCCATCTAATTAATTTTACACACATACTGGATTTAGCCCTGGCAAGTAGACTTGAAGTAAAATCAATCTCATCATGTTTAAATAACACTACAAAATGTGTAGAGTCTATTATGAACTCTCTGAAAACAAGCACCTTTGAATGGCAAGAGTTTCATTTTACTTCATATTATTTTTTAGTTTTTAAAGGTTTTTTCACCACATGCATTATTTTTGTGAAACCATGGAAACTCTGCTTATTGAGTTAAGTAAAACTTAATTTCAATTCATGTACTTTGTTATTTACATACATTAGGTTCTTGTAAATATAAATAAAACATGTTGAAGGAATTTGCTGCATTTGGCACCAGAAAAGACATTGTATCTGATTTTAATTAAGGGTAAGGCCAATATGTTCATCTAGCACCGGCAGATCAATTCTCCAAAAACAGAGACAAGAAAGGAAACCAATAAGTTGGCCCATGACACGGACCACGAAGCAGATAACTTAATTGATTGGCAATCTACTTTAATTCCCAGAGCATTATTTTTTGTAATCATTTTAGGGTATTCATTTGCATTGAAAAAATGTATGTTCAAGATGTTATCCAAACTAGTCAAGCTGTTTGTCAACTAACAATGTATCATTTGTACTCAAATTCACAAAAGAATAGTAAGGTACATTAAAGTACTCATTTTTATCTGTAGATTTATTACACCTTTTTCAAATTTATTACCTGAAAATCTTACTTTAATATGGGGATGCACTGGATCCAGGATTTGGTTCAGGATTTGGCAAGGATTCAGCTTGTTTCAGCAGGACTCTGCCGAATCCTTATGCCTGGCCGAACCGAAATCCACAACCTAATTTGTATATGCCAATTAGGGGCAGGGAGGGAAATCTGCCACTGTGTTTTCTAGTTGTTTTCTAGTTCTAGATTTAAACTAGTGGGAGCTTCTTGTAGCTAGTCTTTGGCGTTAACCTAGGGGTAGACATCAAATTTATCGAATGTAAGTGTTTTTTTAATCAAAAACAGAATTGGTCTGTTTTTGATCGAATTAAAATCGTTGTTCAAACTATTTCCTCCAAAAAAAATTTAGATTTTTCAAAAATTTCAAAAAGACTCCTTAAGGGTTAGTGGAGGTCCCGCATAGGTTAAAACAGCAATTCGGCAGGTTTAAGGTGGCGAAGGGTCGAATTTGAATTCTTTAAAGAGACAGTACTTCCATTTTCAAATCAAATTTTGGCCTATTCGATAGCCGAAGTACCCAAGAATTACTATGAAATTCAAATTTTTTGGTTTGAATTTTTACTTCTACCCTTGATTAGTCTGCCCCTTAGTTAACACCTAGGGCCAGATTTATCAAGGTTCAAATTTCAAAGAGAAAAAATTTTGAAATTTGGGCATCTAATTTTTTAAAAAGTGTTTTTCCCAATCGAAAACGGACTGGTTGCAATTGAATAGGTTCATTTTCAATCAAATTAAAATCATTCTAATTTTTCGATTCAAACGATTTCCTTCCAAAGAAACATCAATTCCGCAGGTTTGAGGTGGCAAAAGGGTCGAATTTGAATTTTTTAATTTTTCCAGTTCAAATCGAATCTTGGCCTATTTGATCAAAGTCAAAATACCCAAAAACTACGCAAAAATTATTTAGAAATTGGAAATTTTTTAGTTCAAATTTTCACTTTTACCATTGATAAATCTGCCCCCTAGTTTCTCATAGCCTTTAAGAAGGGACATTTTTGTTTTTCAACAGGAACTCATTCCATTATAGAGACATTTGCATACCTAAACTTCATAACAACTTTATAAGAAGAAGTATACCAATCCTACAAGCTGAAGTTTCACTGTTCAAAACAAAGTGTTTAAAAATGATTGCTTGATGATATCTATTTTACCTGCTAAAAATCATTAAGCAGAAATTTAACAGTAAAGATTGTAGCCCACCTATTTAAAATATTTATTTCCTCTATTAATCATATATGCTTCACATAATACAAAAACTCCTAATAGATTAAATAGGCTTCACATAATACAAAAACTCCTAATAGATTAAGCAGGGACAAATACATATTCAGTAAACAAAGAGAAGCCAGTAGTACATTCATTCTTGATGAGGCATGGAGCAAATTTACATTTAACAAAAATAAAATCAGAGAGAGAAAAACCGAACAAAAACTTGGAACGTTTTAGAAACATTGCCAAAGAAAAGATAAAGAAAGAAAAAGAACAAGAACATATTTAGCAACTGCTTTTTAGCTATAGTGTCTCTGCTTAAAAGTGAATTGTTCACAAATAATTGCCTATTAGCTGACGTAATGGGTCATTTGTTGAACAGAACGAATGAAACAGCAATATTTTTTTTAAAAAGCATAATTTACTTTATTTTTACAATTTGTTGTTCTTCAACATACACTCATTCAACTGATTCCAGTACAAACAAAATCTAACAAAATAGCTGCCTTCTGCACAAATTCTGAATGTAGAGAGACATTATGTCTGGTGATTTTAATAGAGTGATCTCTAATACATCCTCTAGGCAAAAGGAGCTCCCCTATAAGATATATTGGATCTAACTGTCAATGATTATCTGACACCCAGCTCCTGCATGAAGTGAGAAGGAAGAGATACAGATGCTGAGAGAGGGATGGTGAAGATAATTAATTGATTGTATTAATTGATTGATTGTATTTAGAAAGTTTCTTATTTCAGTATGATGACATTTAAACTAAATTTAAATGTTCATGATAGTTCCCATTTAAGAATGATGAATCAAAAGTGTAAACCATTTAAGGATAATTTAAAAACTAAAACAGAGTTACAGAGATAGACAAAGTGATTGTATGATTTCCCAGTTGTAATTAGTTATTAGATTATTTCAGAAACAGTAAAGAATTTTTAATTTATTGTATTTAGAAAGTTTCTTATTTCAGTATACTTAAGGTTATTTTAAATATTCGTTTTTGTGACAGTTCCCCTTTAAAGGAACAGTTCGTGGTAAAAATAAAAACTGGGTAAAAAGATAGGTTGTGCAAAATAAAAAAAGTTTCTAATATAGTTAGGTAGCCAAACATGTAATGTATCAAGGCTGGAGTGACTGTATGTCTAACAGAACAGAACACAACTTCCTGATTTTTAGCGCTTTAAAGTCTTTTTAGTCAGTCAGCAACTTGAAGGGGGGCCACATGGGACATTACTGTTCAGTGAGTTGCCATTGATCTTCAGCATGCAGCTCAGATTCAAAAGCAACAGTTATGACCACATGGCCCTGCCTCAAGTCACTGATTGGATATTGCCTGGAAACCAGGGTAACCAGTCAGTGTAAACCAAGAGAGCTGAAAAGCAGAAAGTAGTGTTCTGTTCTGTTAGGTTAGACTTACAGTCACTCCAGCCTTTATACATTACATGTTTGGCTAACTAACTAATCTATTTACCCTGTTTATACTTTTATATGAACAATTTCTTTAAGAATGATCCTTAATAGTGATGGGCAAATCTACCCCGTTTCGCTTCGCCTGCGAATTTTCTGCAGGCGACTTTTCGCTGGCGTTTCGCGAATCGCGGCAATTCACCACAAATTTTCGCCTGGCGAATAAATTCGCCCATCACTAATCCTTAACTGAATAATTAATTGTATTACACCTGTACATAGGAGTACAAAATCATTCTGAATTATTTATGAATAGGATTCAGTGCAAATTCAGGTGCTTCAGTAGCATCAATAATGAGTTTCTGGTGCTTTTTATTTGGTTTAGGGGTACATTACTCACACCCAGTCTGTAGCAAATGCCTTTTCTCTTCTTCTGTACCTCTTCAGAAAACTACAAGAGAACACATGTATCTGCAATCTATCTACTTTGAGATTCGACTATTTCTGAGATGGTGGATTACTCATGCAGGCAAACTAACCCAACTCAAACTGGAGGTGGTTCTAAAGGCTGTTTATTTACCATGCCTTCACTACTTTGTAGTTCTAGAGTAAGTTACCAGATAACTTTAAATAATCCAAGGCACCTCTAGAAAATGTGTCAAGAAATGTTTTATTTAAAGGAATTCAGTTTTTAATTGATGAAGTTATGGTTACATCCTGTTTCATGAGCTTTTTCTGAAGTTTCCTGCTACTGGGTCCACTCTTTAACAGGGTCAATCTTTACCAAGTAGTTCAAGGAGAAAAATGGTTGCTTATCGTTTCCCTTTTATAAACTTTGTGGCCATCCAGGAACTCCTACTCATTGCATACTTCTATGGGTAAGTAGCTGAGATGGCACACATTTATTAACAAGATTTTAATGGATATTAGTGATGAGCAGGTCTTTCCTATTTCACTTCACTGGGAAAATTCTCACAATGGATACAAAATTAATAAAATGCTTTGAAGTCAATTGGAGTTTCAAGTTTTTGCACAATCCAAATGCATGCCAGTGGATTTTTTCTCTCTCTTCAAATGCATTAAAGTGAATTTTTCTCCTCAAAACATTTTGTACAGAGGAATTAGTGCTGGTGTTTTGCAAACAAAATTTGATAGAAAAGCATAATTTTGCTGCAGATTTTTTTTGCATTACTACAAATCTATTTATTTATATATCTCTACATATATGGTAGGTTTTGCACAGTGTACAATATATAAAAACAATAATTGTAGCATTCAGGAAACATATGTGCCTGTGAAGTGCTATGAAATTGGTTACATCAGCCAGGTCAGACTTGTTCTCTTTGCAATAAGTTACCTCTAAGCAAATGACAATAATATTGCAATCTTAACACCTGGGATTTTTTTCCAAGTTTATCACTCTTTTTCAGAAGGCTTCTATTTAAACAATAACAGACTGAGGTGTGTAGATGTAAATTTTTTATTAGCTGTATGAAAATACCTAACTGAGAAGAAGGACAATACTTTGTAAAACTAATATATGAAAATTTGATTATTTTAGTTTTATTAATTTAAGTCATTAGAATGTTGGTATGAAGCAAATCAAAATGAGGACATAATTGTTATTTTGAAAAGGGCTCAATGAAAAGAAAAAAGGTGGATCATTTGCAATGTTCCTGTTATGTTAGAATGACTAGGTACAATGTGTGTACATCTAGTTCATACTATGATAATACACTGCTTGTTTCAGTGGGAGAAAGAGAGTGGCTTTGGAGTAAGTTAGTTAAAAAACAGTAACATCAAAAAATACGTAATAAAGTAATTAAAATATAATGTACTGCTGCACTGGGAAAACTGATCTGTTTGCTTCAGAAACTCTACTATATTACAAAGTACATTTTTTATAAATAGGCCTAATAAAAAAATCTAGCTATGTATTCACCAATGATACCAATTAAACTATGTTTAGAATAATTTGATATTCCTAAATAAAACATTTCAAGCAAGATGCATATTTTACAGTATGAAATATTCAGTTATCTTTGTTTTATTAGTAATGTCAAATAAAGTTTTGAAAAATCATTAAGTCAAACCACAACAAAAAGTGTAGAGAAAGAAATTCTCTGAGAGTGCTTCTGTAACCTTATTCTCTGTTAGACACTTTGTCTTATAATTGCTGTAGTTTTGCATTTGGTAAAGGGCACAGTGGTGTTCCCACATTTCACATTGTTTCCTTTTATCTAACCCCTTCCCTCCATATCACTCAGATCTTGAGCAAACAATAGTACATGAGGGGAAATATCCCTTAACTTTCTCTGCATGGAAGTTTCTTCTTTTAAAGGAACTTTTCAGTATAAAAATAAAATTGGGTAAGTAGATAGGTTGTGTAAAATAAAAATGTTTCTAATAGTTAGCAAAAAAATTAATTTATAAAGGATGGAGTGACTGGATGCTTCACATAATAGCCAGAGCTTCCCTACTTCCTTACAACTGCCATTACATAGAAGTACAAAGGCTGAGTATACAATCTAAGCACAATAGCACAATTAAGTGAGACTGATGTAGCCAAATTTAAGTCCTATTAAGTGAATACAAACCAATTCATGAAGGAGCATAATTAGTATCAGATTTATATTTTAACCAGTACATCAATAAAATCATATTACAAGGTAAATTTATCAGTAGATTTTCATTAGTCGCATTATGGGTGAATCTGCAAGTACAGCTGCTTCAGGGAAAGAATACAGATTCATAGCTCTAGGTGATAAAAACAACTTTTTAGAAAATGTTACCTCCTTTCTAGTGATGACCAAATCTGCTGGAAAATTTGTGAAACTGAAAAAAAACTGGGAAACTTTTGTGTTGCACATATGTTGTAGGGTGACAAAGTCTATGTTGTGCGTAATTTTTGTAGCAATCTACATTAGAGTCAATGGTCGGGTTTTTTCATGGCACATTGTTTCTGCTTTGAGGCTACCAATAGAAAATGGGAAAGCAAAATCTCATGTATTTTTCACTCTGTATATTGCTACACACATGCCCTGCATTGTTAGAGGATCTCCTATCCACTACCATGTTGTCAATAGCTTAAAAACAGGATGTCTGTGATTTTTGACATCACATTTGGTTGACTGGTAACTACTGATAACTAACTGGTAACTACTATAATATGTTGTTGTTTAAGCAGAAAATACCATCTATAGTTTATACTTTATATTACTACTAGCTTATGAACACAGGCATAACTAGTAATAAATGTGACCACCAACAGATAGTATCTGGTACTGTGTATCCCACATTAAAATGAATATACCATATATCCATGTGTATGTCCTTATGTGGGACATTCGGACAGGAGAAGGAGAGGAGAAGGATAACATGACGTATGCATTTGTCATGTCTTTTTTGCTGACAGCAAATGTGAATAGGGCAAATTCTCGCTACTCCTTTTGTCTAATTATAGTCCCCCTTAACCATTTCCCCATTGTAAAATATCCTAGCTTTGTCAACAAAATGCTGTATATACTGTATGTCAGTGCCAACATTGCTTCTTTGTTATCAGCTTTGAAGAAGGAACTGCAATGTTCTGAAAGCTTGCTGTGATTATAATCTTAGTTAGCCTATAAAGGTATCGCCTTCACACCACTTTTGTTATGCTTCATATCAAAAGTTCTACCCTATAACTTTTTGAACTCCTAACACAGTACAAAAAATGTTACCTCAGCCTTTCTTCATAACCAAGATCTGCTATATTCTTTATTAACTTATTAGATGAAATCACTTTGTTTTAGTAATGGCCCTGTTGAGTATTAGAGACCAAATCTTACTGTATTTCTGGTGCCTTAGTAGGGTTATGTTAGAAGAATTTTGTCCCTTTTAATTCATACATTTGTACACAATAAATTAAAGGGATACTGTCATTGGAAAAATGTTTTTTTCAAAATGCATCAATTAACAGTACTGCTCCAGCAGAATTATGCACTGAAATCAATTTCTCAAAAGAGCAAACAGATTTTTTTATATTTCATATTGAAATCTGACATGAGGCTAGACATTTTGTCAATTACCCAGCTTACCCAAGGAATATGGCTTCTGCTCTGATAAACTTCAGTCACTCTTTTCTGCAGTACTGCAAGTTGGAGTGATATCACTCCCCCTCTCGTTCCCCACCAGCAGCCTAACAACAGAACAATGGGAAGGTAACCAGGTAACAGCTCCTTAACACAAGATAACAGCTGTCTGGTAGATCTAAGAACAGCACTCAAAAGTAAAAACCCATGTCCCACTGTGACGCCTTCAGTTACATTAAGAAGGAAAAACAACAGCCTGGCAGAAAGCAGTTCCATCCTAAAGTGCTGGAACACATCACATGACCAGGGGCAGCTGGGAAATTGACAAAATGTCTAGCCCCATGTAAGATTAAAAATTGAGAAATGGATTTCAGTGCAGAAGTCTGCTGGAGTAGCACTGCTAATTGATGCATTTTGAAAAAAAAACAGGTTTTCCCATGACAGTATCCCTTTAAGAAAACTCCAGTGATTAATTACCTTGTTTATAAAGTTCACTGAAAAATATATTCTATAAACAAACCTGTGTATTGATTTCTTTTTCTCAAGGTCATTGCTTATTTAGTTAATATACTAATATATATATCAAAATGCTGTGCTGGGTTGTGCAAATCATAGCCCTCTAAAAGCATGATATGATAGATCTAACAATGATAACTCAACTGACTGCATCTTGTAAGCCTGTAAATTCTGGAATTTTCTTGTATTATAAAGTATCACCTGTCCCTCCCTCTACATTGCTGGGCCATTTGGCAAATGAACTATCTTTGTTCTCCTGAGTTACTTGGCCACTGTGATGTCTCTGAAGAATTGAACTGAATACTTGATTGGCAAGTGTCTTAGGTCTAAAGGTGGCCATAGACACACAGATAATATCGTACGAAACGAATTTTCGTACGATATTCGGTGTGTGTATGGTGGGAAATGAGCCGACCGATATCGTCAGAAGATTAAGATATTTGTCGGCTGGTTGATCAGGCTGGATGGAAAATTTTGATCGGATGCCTTTGAAAACACCCTGAACATCGGCCATTGTTTGTGCTGAATCGTCAGATACAAGTAGAATTCTATTGTTTCTACCTGTATATTTGACGATTCAGCTCTACACGTGTGTGATGAAACGAACGATCTTTCTTGGAAAGATCTTTTCCGAGAAAGATCGTAATTGTTACGTCTATGGCCAGCTTTAGGTAGCTGGCTATGATCAGAGTATACTCAATTGTTAGTACAAAACAACAGAAAATTGTCATAATATATATGTCATAATATATATACTCTACTCAATATAATGTTTTGCATCCCTTTATCAACATTTACTGTATGTATGCCTTTCCAAGTTTTTTATGAAATAATTTTAATTTTGTTTTCATTGTGACATGCCACTCGCCTGCACGTACTTTTTGGTGGAATTAGCATTTGGTAGGCAGGTTGCTCAGGGACACCAAGGCCACAGCCAAACCCACAGCCCAAAAAATAAAAGCATGTAAACAAAATATAAATTGGTATGCAGTAGACCACAGGATAGTATCACACTGTTACTATTTCACAATACTATCCTGTGATCTACAGCCTACTAATGTATATTTTGTTTACATGCTTTTATTTTTTGGGCTGTAGGTTTTCATGCACGTGTTATTGTATTCTGGTTTGCATCAACATTGTATAGTGATGTCAATATTGTTCTTTCACACCTATGGGGCTTTAACATGGTTGCTTTCAGTTATTGCACTTTGAGAAAGGCTAGGGAGCTAGCGAAACATATTTTTTTGCCAAAATAAACATCTTTATTTCTTTATAATACTTGTGAGTGTAACATCAAGTTAGTTCACAAAATCCCCCACATCTACATGTTTCGGCTGAGAACCGAAAAACATGGGGATTTTGTGAACATTTTAATAAATTCATTTGGTTTTTATATATCCGTGAGTACTCCTACTTTCTTTTATCTACAGCAATGAGGAGCACTCGGGACTTGATCTGCAACATGGTGAGTCCTGTGTAAGGTGTAAGGACTATATATATATATATATATATATATGTACATGCGGGTTGTTTTGAAAATAAATAAATGCCCATTGACTACAAAGCATTTGGCAAGATACAAAATGTCTATTGACTCTGAAGCAATAGATTTGAGAAAAAAATGTGTCAGAAAACACCCAGTGAAGTGAAACAGGGCAATTTTGCTCTTCACTATTATAAAAGTAACAAGGTTCTCACCTACTTGCTTGATTACATTTTGCACAAAAAACACTGAGGAAAGAAATGCCCTCCATTTTTAGGTGCAATAAAACAAAATGACAAAAAACATGCAGTGAGTTGAATGCATTTGGCAAAAAAGTTTTTTTTGCAAACCAAAACAGGATAGTTACACTTATCATTATTATAAAAGTGACAAGGTTCTCATCCATTGAATCCATTACATTTGGCACTAGAAAAAACCTGAGAAATAAAACCAAACACCCACATTGTTACTTGTTAACTTGGCTTCTATACCTTGGGTATAAGGGGTTAAACTAGTTAATGATTATTTATTTCAGAAAATTTGTTTGTTATTTTATTTGCTAATGCATACCTTGTCCATGCCTTAACACTGTCATCACTTAGTGATGCAACAGGAAAAACTACTGGAGGAAAGCCCAAGTATTCTTCCCATGAATTACATGTACATACAGTATGGACTGTTTTGTATAAGATGGTGGAGCAATAAGATGAAGGACTGCAGTATCCAATTTGTGGCTTTGTTTGACCTGGGATATGATGGGACACACTTGTCAAGACCTGCCAGTTCAGGTTATCAACCAACTGAAATTTGTTTTTTGCACTTCGAAATTCGACCCTTGATAAAACTTTTGAGCTATTTTTGTGTACTTTGACTAGGAAATAGCCAAAATTCGATTCCAATTTGCAAAACAATTGAAAATTTGAATTTAGAAATGTATCATGTACTGTCTCTTTAAAAATCCATGGAACCTATTTGGAGTCAATTGGGGGACTTTGGAAATTCTTGGGGGAAAACTTCTAATCAAATTCGATCAAATGCAATATTACTTCCATTGGATCAATTCAATTTTGATTGAATAAGGACCTATTAGATAAAAATGGACCTATTCGAATGAAAAAAAAAATTCAAATTTATTACGGTTGGTCTTTTTGAATTCAAATTTCCAAGTTTTTGCACTTTGAAATTCCACCCTTGATAAATCTGCCCCTAATAAACAGTAAGGCTTGTTATATGATGTAACTCTGTTAATCATACATTTTCTTGCAGGGGTGTGGGCTTTAGACAAAATTTATTAAATTATTCTAACTTTTTTTAGAATTGACTGCATTATGGTAGTTACAGGAGCTTATAGGATTAGATAAATATTTCATCTTGTGCAGATTTATGTGTCTAGTCCTATCTTTACTTAATTTTGTTTCTAACAATCTTCTCATGTTGAAGTAACACATGCATCTGAATCAAATATAAAAAAATAAACATGTGTATAAAGAGATCAGTTCACGCTTACAATTTGATGTAAGTAATTTATAATAATAATACCAAGTATACTCTTTGCATCTGATTATACAGTATCTAACTGCTGTTTCCGTGGAGCCCTTTCATCATTATAGAAAACATTAAATAAATTAGTCTGTGACCATATTTGTTAAGCTAAACATAATGAAAAAAAATCTCCTTGTTTTTAATGAAGGCATATGTCCATATGATTGCATTTCCCTTTGGTGCAGAAAGGCCATGCTGTGGTATTGCTTGAGTACTTAGTTAGCCAATTGCTAACAGCAGTTTAATTTCTTGATTTCAAGTAAGGTATAATTATATTGCTTCATTTGCTGAGCAAATCATAGCCGAGATTGTCTAAATCAGCCTGATTGTGTAATAAAGAGCTAATTACAAACAGCGGTGTTCTTGCAGCAAATTTACTGTAACTGCTAATACCAGGTTGGCTACAGTGTTACAATGGTTCATTAGTACATTAACGAAGCTAGCAGAGGAGCTGTGCTAAAAAACATGCCTACCAAGTGATCAGCACCATTTGTCACAATGATTGCATTTTTAACTTGTAATTACAAAGAACATACCATTTTTATTTAGTCTGCAGAAATCTTTAAATGCAACATATCTCAATATCAATTTAAACATGTATACTGTAGATGCCCACCTGTAGAATTTGTCTAAATTTGTAGAATGCAAATCTCAGGTATGGAAATGGGTTACCTGGGTTAGAATTAGCAGAATATAAACTCTGCAGACTGTATTCTGAAAGGTGTGAAAACACAATTTTAGATTTCTGAACCGTAAAACCCTTTTGTTTGGTGCTTTCTAATCTGTGTGTGTGTTTGTGAGAAAGAAGTGGAATAGCAGTGCTGAAAAGTAGCAGTGAAGTAATGAGTAAAAGATAAAAAGCCATGTTCTATAGATTGAATAAACTAGTGCAGAAACCAGTTACATAAATAAAGACACATACATTTCTTATGCAATATTACTTTATCTCTCCACATTGAAATTCACAAGAGTAAGTAGAAAAATACATTCTTAACTTAATGGTAGTGGCAGTCAAATGCCCTTTGTGCTGATACCTCTTCAACTCAAGATTCAACTCTGTGGAAAGTCAGGATTCAAAAAATCTTGAAAAAAAACACCAAATTTAAGAGAACAATCAACTTATAGTAGTCAGCTGTGTGCTTATTAGAATCCTATTTATTGAGTGTCTACAACAATAAACCATGTCCCATTGCAACACAGTTTGCTTTTTGTATATGAAAATATAAAGCTTTCTATTGTCTGCTAAACTGACAGTTATACAGTACAAAGTCATTTGCTAGCTGGAGCCCACAACATAAGCCATCAGATCATTTTAGAGTCCATCACACAGCAATGGACTGGGTCTATTTAGAATTGAGAGGGAGGAGTTATGTCCCTGGGATGCACTGGGAGTTTATTACTGGCCAAGCCTGCTAGGTGTTCTGAGCCTTTAAAAGGAGATGCACCATGAAGGTGGATTGTGCTGAAGTACCTAAGGTAGGCTGCCTCAATAGTTTAAGAAGATAAAACTAGAGAGTATGAGGTCAGACACATTTATAGTTCAGTCTAGGAGTCAGGCTAAAGGTAGTTATCAGAACAGCCTGATGCTCCAACTGGAGCACCTCTGTGAGGGAGTTGTTTTGGGGACTGGATACCATCAGCTGAGTACTACTGCTGACTGTTATTAACACCCTACCTACTGTATACCTAATACCATCAAGAAAAGTAACTATTGAAACTCTGTGAAATGACTGCATTTATGCCATCTTGCGCTGTGAAATGACTGCATTTATGCCATCTTGAGTTCCAGCAAATAAATAGTTTTCTGTGTGTATTCAAAGATGTTCAGAGTTCATGAAGTCAATGTGGAAAATGCTTCCTCCATTCACTTCTATCAGCGCAAGTCCTGAGCATTACAGGGAACTGTTATTTGCTACACATATGTGGGGAAGGAAAATGCAGTGTCCCTTGTGTCAACCAGTATTCGTTATTAGAGTCCAAAAAGCATTGCACATTAAATACAGACCAGAGGCTTATTTCCTGTTGTGCCTTCCACAGTTGTGCCAACAGATTTCCTTAGGCTATGCCATTTAGAGTGTGTATCTACCTACTTATTCTCACCAATAATACAATTCTGCTGTGCACCATAAGACACTGAATATATTAGATGGAAGTTGTGCAGTGCTAGTTTTTAAGAAACATCTTAACATTCTTGATTTACTTTGAAATCACAGCCTTTTAGTTCATTGCATAGTTTTAATTGCTGCCCTTTCCTCCTGGGTGTAATTCTGTCTACAGGAACACAAAGGCATATGAATAAACGGTTATTAAATTATAAATTGACTTTCTTTTTAAAAGTTGCTGTTGTATGGAAAGATAGCTACAGTATGAGTGTAAGAGCTGATAAACTAAATACTTTTAGAAAAGTTCTTTAGTGGAAAAAAAACTGTTGAAAGCAAATTCTTATATACTTATATTATGCAGGAATGAAGGATGAAGAGGACTGAGGAAACTGAAATGGCATTGTTTAAGCATATATTATATTAATAAACGCATACTATATTGTTAAATATACTACTGTTTTTTCCATATACATTGAAGAAATACCTTGTCTAACTTATTGTTTAATAACTGCTCATATCAACTATCGTCCAATGAAATTCCACAACATTTTATGGCTAGTATTTGGAGATTTCCAGAAGTTTTCCCATATTCTTCTTTTGCTTTTGATGGACTTCTCCATTGCCTTGCACTGTCTTTACTCTTTATACCTAAAATTCAAATTAGGCAAGCAGGACCACATTTATGTGATAAAATGTAATTAAAGGCACCATTTACCCATGCTACTACTATCCATAGCAACCAATGGAACAGTTGCTCATTTAATGCTAACTGTTGAGTGGTTGCTATGGATTACTAGAACCATGGCAAACTGTTAATTTAACATTTATATCAGTACTCTCAATGAGTAGTGCCTCAATCTGGAGGGGTAAAATTAAATATGCAGAGATTAACGGGGGGGTTAGAAAATACTGGAGTATAAAGTACTGAAAAATATTTGCAGCATTAACTGCTAATCCCTACTCATTGTTCTATTATTATCATCAAAGACAATTAGTTTTTTTTTTTTTTTTCTTCAAATATTTTTTTTATAGCAACTATACCCTATACTGGAGTATTAATTATATTCCCTAGGTGGAAATTTTTTTAGTATAATTAATCTCCAGATCATATTTGCTCTTCAGTTTCCAATTCCAAACCTTTAACTCCAAAACTTTAACTCAAACTTTAACTCCAAAACATGAACTCAAAATGCTGAAATAATTTATATTTTAAAAAAAACATGTACAGTTCTCTGCTTCAGTCCAATTCAATAGAAAACCATTAGTGACACCACTATACAATATCGTAGTGCCACTACGATACTTCATAGTTTCCAGCAGATTTACTTTTACGTTTGCCAAATGTAAATAGATCACACTACTGAAATACAGCTGTCCAATCTCAACAAATTGACTTGTTCATTAAAACAAGTAAATGGGCTAAAATTCTGTTTACACTGCATATAATTCACTCAATATAAAACTCAAAATATATAAAACAATATAAAACGTCATTATTGAACCAATAAATGTATTTTTTTTTTGTAATATTGGTGTGTCGACAGCCATTTCAGGTCATTGTCACAAGTTCATGGTCACCAAGCATAATAAAACTTATTCTGCTGAGAAAAATAACAACATGAAACTATTGGGATATGTAGCAAACAGCAATGCAAAGCAATACAAAAATACACCTTATTTTGCTATATCTAACTTTGTTCTGGAAGCATTTTGTGCGAGGCAAACGTGGTTTAGGTTTTGCAATACAGTGAAAGGAAACTATATTTAGGAAGTTGGCATTTTCTTCTTAAAAGTATGTGTTGAGGATAATTGCTTTAGATCTGACATGATCATCCCTTGACCTCAGGCCAGTTGAAATTGTCTATTTCACCATTGATTTCCCTATTCATATCAAGATTGGATTTACTCTGAGATCTGAGATTTCAATCTTTACAACTTGTCTGAATAGAACCTTTGTCTTGCTTTTGTTTATTTGTCTGTGGTTGATTATTTCTAATTCACTTTCACTAAATAGAATATTCTAGGTAACTTTTACTGGACACCACCTTTTATCAGGGGTGATGATTTAAATTGGTTTTTACTCATTTGCAGACTTTAAAAAGAGTTCTGCCTCCTACCGTATTTACACAAAGGTCAGTTGAGCACCTTTTTCTCAAAGTGTTGATGAACATTGTTCAAACTGTTATTTAAGGGCATCCAAGTTAGCTAGTAAAACCAATTATTATTATTTTCTGTATAAAAATAAAAGACTGTGCAATATATATCCCATGGAACAAATGTCATCTTCATTTGTTTAAAGCTCATTTTGCCGGGTGTTGTTCCACTTTCTCACATAACCCTGACTGCAAATTACCACTCAACCAATGTTCAAGAGTCAGTGATAAGTCAGTCAATAAGAAGAGTGGCCATGTTTGTTTTATACAAACAAATTAATATCAGTATTGTGTGATAGTGCTTCTGTGTGGTGATGTTATTAGACTTAATTTACTCACAAGCTTCCCATTGCCTGACTTGTGAAACATTTGTAAGCTTAATAGTCGGTAATGCCAAATGGAGGAAAGAAACTCTTTTTGTCAAACCAAAACTACAGCATTTGAAATAAAAGATGCAATTGTGTAAGTCACAAAGCATGCAGTTACAAGTAGTATTTGTAACTGTAAAGTTTTTTGCTTTCTACCATAAACTGCTAGCATCACTCCCACCATTGTTAAAGTATATCTGACATTCCTGATATTTAGATACTGTACTAACAACTATAAGGGTTCATTTACAAAGTGCCATATGAATGCAATATTGAAAGCACTTTGATGCTATTCAAAAATGTTCTTGCACCTATTAAGACTCCTTTAAACTTAAATGGGGGTATGTAATAAAAGGCACTAAATTTGCCAGGTAATGGTATTAGATATAATTTACTGATCACCTGTGTAAAAGTAACCATCTTATTTGGCTGATATTGTTCACTGCTCCTGGGCAAACTCTGTGCCTTTCATTACATATGGGGGTTAGTGTTTTTAATCCACTTGAAATCTGCAGTGGATTTTTATGATTCATAATGTTAGAGACCAGTAATTTTGCTCAGGTCTAACACACCATAGAGCCGAAAAACGTGCTACTGTTCAAATTCACACACCTGTACAGGCAAAAAGATATATCTTCAGAAAGAAAACTAAGAAATGTTCTCATGTTGCTCTGTCTTGGACTTTATAGCAGGTGGTGCTTGTTGTTACACATTTCCTTTTATATATATAAAAGGGTTTGGTGTTTAATCCTTTTTTCTTTTTTTGAGTTTTTTTGCTTCTCATTATGTATTTTTTCTTTGACTTTAACCATACATTGTGGAGACAGGGGCTCACACCCTAACAATTAATACTTGTATGTGGCTTACACATTTTTTTCTGTGTGGGTAATTATTTTGCTATGATACTAAATTTATATTAACTGGAATGGTTGGGTGTTTCTATGTAAGGGAGATTTCTATGCAGGTTTTGCACACTAAAGAGAATTTAGCATGTTGGAATGCACTATTCGGTTATTGTGTATATTAATTTGAATAGCATGGTGAATCATGATTGATGTTTGTTAATTTATTTATTTACT
>CM044431.1:49683511-49704701 GCA_024363595.1 Xenopus borealis | reverse complement strand
CGGTAGAAACCTTCAAATTCGACCACAATTCGATTGGTCGAATTCGAGGGTAAATTCACCTTTGAATTCGACCAAGAGTAAGTCCCTATGTCCCTTGAAGTTTTTCTCTGCATTTTTTTCAAACAAAATGCATTGAAGTCCCTGGGTGTATTTTTTATAGCTACTTTCTTCACAAAAATACAACATCTGAGTCAATATTTCACAAAAACTTTGGATTCACTGCATATTTGCCTGCCAAAGATTTTTTCTCATCACTAGTATTGATTTAGGTATTGTTGCTACTTTTAGCTTTACTGCAAAATACCTATGCATGTACTAGATACGGGACTAGTGATGGGCGATTTTATTCGCCAGGGACGAATTCGTGGTGAATTCCCGCGATTCGCGAATCACCAGCGAAATTTTGCTTGGCGAAAATTCGCCAAAAACTACGCGACGTGCGCCGAAACTGACGCGACGTGCCGAAAATGACGCAACGAGCGTCTGAAGCGCCGCGCGTCAAAAGCGTCCCGCGACTCGTTTCGCAAATTTTTCACCGATTCGCGAATTTCTCTGGAAACTCGAGAATTTTACAGCGAAGTGAATCTCGGGAGATTCGCCCATCACTATACGGGACTAGTAATGTAAAATGTGGCCATTCCTTAATTCAGTTAACCATTCAAATGATCGATTGTAAAATGTATTCAGCTCCATCTTTACATTAATACAAGCCTATGTTTATAACACCTATGCACAAACTATTTATTATTGCCTTTTAGTCAACCAAATACATTTATGGTTAAAAAATACAAACTATTTTAAAATGAAAGATGCCCAAAACTATGAAATATTAGTGTTTTAATCAGGATTGCTTTTTGAAGGTCAAAGGAAAAGTCATTTACACCCCTGCAGTCAAGAGAATTAAATTAAACTCAAACCACTGCCAACGCTTGATAGAAATTCCCAGGGGCTTAGACTCACTTCAGATTCAAAGTTTAAAGAAGTTCTCTGGGCTCTTTTTTATCTTTAAATATTTACCTTCAGTTTCCTTGAAAAAATAGTATTGTACTGAAATGAGAAACATAACTTTATAAGTGAATGAAAACTTTACAGTATACAAGTATCGAGAAAGCTTTGAATTATGGAAAGAAGGTAAGCAAGTGTTGTAAAAAAAACATTTCTAATACAAACATTTTCTATATTACAAAAACTTGGGAGATGGGCATTTTGCTACTAAAACGTCAGAAAAAAATTACATTGCAGATCTGAACATCTAAAGCTGAAGTCCTGAGTATGGTCTCAACCAACACACTATCTCCAAGGAGTTTGTATGCTATAGTTGTAGGTTTACACCTGTTTCCTTGACAAACCAACAACATACAGGCACATGATGTAACTGACCCTATAGTTTAAATCCCATCTAAAGATAGAAAATTTATAGGGCATTTTTAATTTATCAGCTTGTATATTGCTGGTGAGTTTATAATACTTTGCTCTGGCTATTAATTTACCAGCTAGGCAGGTTAAATATCAACCAGGTGAAAACCCTAGTGTGAATGTGATTGGGACAATATTGTATGCTTCATTTTGGCAGGGTCTGGTGAAAATAATGACAATCTCTCTGTAAAGTGTTATATAAAGATAACTGTGATAAAATATGAACTGGGAAAAAAGCAAGGCAGATGTTGGGAATCAAACTTTAATAAATAAGCACCTTTTACATTGTGGAATTTCAATTAATGATCTGTTCTTCAACATTCATATAATAATTAGTGATGGGCGAATTTATTCGCCAGGGGCGAATTCGCGGCGAAATCCCGCGATTCGCTGCTGGTGAATAAATTCGCAAAACGCCAGTGAAATTTGGCCTGGCGAAAATTCACCGAAAAAAACGAGTCACGCGCGTCGAAGTTGACCCGACGCACGTCAAAAGCGTGCCGCGACTCATTTCGCAAATTTTTCGCCAATTCGCGAATTTCCAGAGAAGCGAAACTGGAGAGATTCGCCCATCACTAATAATAATTATCAGGAGTTTGGACAATATGTCACATGGGTAATAAAGTACATATGCAGCCACTTAGATTTGTGAGTTAAATGCGTCATGACTCAGGGCTGTCAGGAATGTGCCACCCGGAGTCTTACCTGCAGCTCCGGGTGGGGCGTCCTCTTCGCTCCAGCATCGCTCCCACAATGGCGATGCCCATGGCTGCCACGTGGGTAGCGGCGCCGGCGTAATTACGCCACGGCTCCGCGACTCTGCGGCGCGGTGACGTCACGCGCCTGCGCCGTTTTGCCGAAAAAACTGAATATTTAAAGGCGCATTGGACGCTATTATGGCGCCCAATTATAGGACTTGTTGTATAGGACTAGTTTTGTTCCTGGGTGTTGGTTTTGATCCTGTTGCTGTATTTTTTACCTTAGTTCCTTGTTTTTGACTATTTGCGTGGACTTTGTTTTATTTTTGCCTGGCAATACAACCATTTTCCTGGACTTTGTCTCATTTCCTACCTGATCCTTGCTAGTATTACACTATTGGTCTGTTAACCCCTAAGCTTTCTCCTTGGTTCACTACTCCCCTAGGGTGCCTACTAGGCCTTCCCTGACAAGGGCTAATTGAAGAAACTGTGTTATATAAAGTTATCTTAACTCATTTAATGCATTTAACCTTTTCATTAGCATACCAAAGCACCATTGTTTTTAATGGTGAACTCTTTAATTGGATGGGATGCTGTGACACAATATTCTGTGCTAAGTGGCATAAATGGGATAGATGAGTTAAGTTTTTCTGTGTCAAATGCACAATCCAAAGTGGCTTCATCTGTAGTTGGTTGATAAACCTTCATTTTATAATTCCTATTCAATCTGTTTAGTGTACTCAAAGGAATAGAGTTCCCAGTCTGCATTAAAATTAATTAAAATCTTTAATCAAAACGCCATTACTGTATAATACAGGGACAGTTGCCATATCACATGCTACATGTCTGGTAAAGCAATTTGTAGTTTGAACTTCTGCACTGAGAGCGTTGACTTAAAGTAGAAACAAAAGCTTTCCAAAATGCATAATATTAGTAGTTATGTAGTAGTTATATAGTAGGGATACATCAAAGCCCTATTTTAAGTATTTGGTCGGACCCAAAATCTTTCCAGAAGTATTCCCAAACCAAATCCTAACCCAAATTTGCATGTGCAAATTAGGATACAGAAGGAGGAAAGAAATTAACTTAATCAACTGACCTAAAGTAACTGCAGGCTGCATCAATTAGCTCAGCAGACACATGCCTAAAGAATCATATGTAGAAGTTGTTTTGATGTTGAGCTCCAGAAATTAAGCCATTCAGCGTCAGAATTGTGGAGAAAATACTGCATTGTGGGTAAAAAAACTTGTCAATTTGAACTTGCACTTTGCACACTGCACTTGTGTTTATAATACAATTTGATGTAAAACATGGGTTTCAGATTGCATATTAAATCCCTGTGTCATGAATGCTTATTCTAAAATTACTGTACGTACAGTAGAATATTATCTAAAAAGATAGTCAGGGAGTTATTTACTAAAACTCTAATTTTTTCATAATATCAATAAAACTCGACCAAACGCTCATCCACTAATTTACCTTATTTATTACTAAAATAACTTGAAAAATTTGGTTGTGGAAATGTGCAAAATCTGACTATAACTTTTTCAAACTATAAGCAAGTAATCTTTCTCTAACATTCAACTTTGCAAAACTTTTCACTGTGTTTTCAAATGCATACTACAAATGAATTTAATATTGTATAGTGTCCATTTGACTTTTTGGAATTTTGCTTATGACTGCTTTACTACTCATCATTTCTACCCACGTGATTAGTAGGATTAGGAGAATAACAAGACATATTTATATTGAAAATGTAAATTTTACGCCAGTTTTTATTATGGTTGCCATTTGTCATCAAAGTCACACACTGATAAGAAGCAATGCAATGATTTCAAAATAAAAGGTCAATGTTTTGGCTAAACATGCTAATCCATTTTAGTGCAGGTTTTATATTTTTATCAGGATGATAAACAACTTCATTCATATTGTTATCATCAATAAACAGAGAAACAGTATAATTTATAATGTAAAAAAGGGCAAATCTGTAGTACAGATATTTGCTATTAGTTTGTCACGTTAGCTTTTCTTTTTAAAGTGGACCCGTCACCCCAAAAAAATATTCAAAATCATATTTTATCACATTAGTCAAGCAAAATTAACATAAATTACACTATATAAATTATTTTAATATTGTTTTCTTCAGTCTGGGAATTCAAAATTATAGCAAGCAGGCATGAGCCATTTTGTTGACACTTTTATTAAGTCAAGCCTTGCATCATCTCAGAATCTTGTTTGAGCACCAGAATGGGGGACCCAATGTCTATCCCCATGCCCTGGATACACAATTAAATGATTAAGAGAACTTGGGGAAAGTGTGGGGAGACCAGCGACATCTAGGAAGTGCTGAATGGAAAGTGAAAGTAATTATCTGCCCCGCCTCTATGCCTAAGGCATAGAGGAGTGGCAGACAATATTTGATTGACAGCTGAGATTTTTAAATGAGCTTAAAACAGCTATGAATGCTTTAATAAAAATTTGAAATTGGATTTCATGTTTAATTTGAAAAGGACTTTTGTTATACAGATTTTTGTGTCTGGGTGACGGGTCCACTTTAATGCTCCAAACTTTATATAGCAAACCAGACAAAACAGAAAACTAGACTTACCAATGGCTCACATTTGACACATTTGTCACTAAACAGCCTGGAACTACAGAGACCTTTTACACTATTGCCTACAGTGCAATTTAGTGCAGAACTAATACCTAACAAATTTACAGGATTTTCATTACACTCATAGTAGGGCTTTGACCATAAAAGTAGGTTTGTGAAGCAGAACATGTTTCATAGGCAAATATCTGCAGTATAGTAAGACTACAATTGTATAATCAAAGGAAACCCTGACACATCATTAAAAGTCTAAATGGTGACGAGCAGTAATATTAGATCAATCAGAATATATAAATATTAACATTTGCACAGAAGCTGAAGACTAACCCAAGAAAGTTTGGCTTGAAACCTCATTGTTGTGATATGCTGGGGTATCTATAGTAATTACTGTGTATAACTGTTAAGATTGAATTGATATTTTCTGTTTCCAACTTCACTAGAGCATCACACAAAAACAATTTATACAGAACAATGTTAAAAATAACTTAAAGGCTTAAGCCTTTTAACATACTTGTAAAGTTGCATCAACTGTCATAACACTGCAGAAATACACTCCACATTTAAATGTTCTTTCCCTAAAGAAAATGTTTGTGACGGTAAATATTATACACCCAAACAGTAGCCTGGAAATGTTTGATCCTGCTGGCCTGCTAAATGGAACGTTTATGTATTTGAGGTATTCTAAAAATGAACTTATGAGTTAATGTATAAGAACTTAATTTGTGTACTGTACATTGTACATTGCCTTCTAAAATTGTTAGTAAATAGCAAGCTGATTTCTGGGCATTTTCTTCACATGGGTAATAATACTTGTGTTTTTTAAATGAATAATGCAGAAGCTAGAGGACCAAGATTTGCATTATACTTCAGCTTGTTAATAATAATGTTCATTAGCACAGTGAAAAAGCATTCTGATATGGGAAGTGTTGCTGTCATATTTAATAAAAAAAGAGGTGTATTTAACGTCGCTTTCCTTTGTAATTTTAAACTCTTCAACATACTGAATTCTAAGTAGCCAAGTCAAAGAAATATGTTTCATTACATTAAAATTTCACCTACTTTAAATAGCAATGAAATGGTACCAACTGAATTCATTCTTTGATGTTGTTTTTGTTTCATCTTCTAGAAATGCCTAATGTATGAATTAATCTCCTAATGGGGAAGGAAAGACTAGCTCTACATAAGCTTCAGGATAGAAGTGTATGCCAAGTCACTTGTGGAAAAGACTGAAAGGCAGAATAAGGAATAATGTTTGAAGTTATTAACATCAGTTTCACTATTTGTAGCATCTTTGAAAGCTCTGAGCCAACCTCTGAATAGGCTTTAATTATATTACATATATAGGATTCTTAGCCATATATTAGTGATGGGCGAAACGGCCGCGTTTCGCTTCGCCGAAAAATTCGCGAATTTCCAGAGAAATTAGCAAATTTTTCGCTGATTCGCGAAACGAGTCGCGCGTCGTTTTTGACACGCGTCTTATGGAGCAATGCATTTATATATGTGGTTATAAAAATAATACATTTTATTGGATTAAGAGATTTGACTCTGAGCTGCTGAGCTGAAGAGAAGAGCTGAGAATATATTTGATGTGGTCTTTTTCAAGCTTTACTCTTTGTCATGGCATGTTTGGGTTTCCAGGAATATTCAAAGGTTTGGTTTATTTTGAGTGATGTTGATAAAATGTCCTTTAAATGGCTTTTTTAAAGGACATTTTAAATATGTCAATTTGGTGCTTTGGTATGCTAATGAAAAGGTTAAATGAATTAAATGAGTTAAGATAACTTTAGAAAAATGGATAAATTGTTTTCCCAACATTGGTTCACATAATTTTTCTGAGTTTTGCCAGACATTTTGCATGTCCTACAACAGTATAACATGTATTTTATAATTAAGTTGAAAAATAAACAATATACATGTTAGTCTGTGGAATTCCACTAATTTATTTGTACAAAATGTTCCATTATTTGAATCTCTTCATTTAAATTTCAGCACAAAATTATTTTAATAAAACAGTACTAAGTTTAGCATAATGTGGAGTAGTTCTCCACAATTTTTAAAATGTTTTGGTCGAAGTGGCCAAAAAAGGTATTGTAAAATTCTAATTCGATTATTCATTAAAATTCGATCGAATTTCGAATCCTTCACATGAATTTAGTAAATTTGTCCCATAGTATACTACTAGTATACTGCTACACACATGCCCTGCATTATTTAAAAAAAACACATATATTTATGTGCGCAACTAGAAGTCTGCTGCTGGTGGAGGAGGTTAATCCCTGAATTAGTTAATAAAGTCCAGGGCTTCCTGGAGTTCCCTCCTCATTGTGCCAACCTGCACAGCCAGAGCAGACACCATGTTGAAGAAGAGGTGTTGCATGTTGCAGCATCAACTGACTGAACTGCTGGCATGCCCGCCTCTTCTGGTGATGCAGGAGGTGCAACAGGTTGAGCCTCCTTTTCTGCAGCGGGATCATCCACTAACGACTCAGCTGCCAATTAAAGAATTCCAGTTTGAGTAATACCACAATTGCATTTGTTCAGTATGAATTACACAGGATGAGGTGTGTCATGCAACCATGAAAATTAAATATCATCTAGAAGGATGGCATTGGCAGGTATGGGGCAGGCAACACCATTAAGATTTTTTTTGCAGCAGAAAATCTCTTTTTGATTTACTTGTTCTCTGCTGTTATATGATAGTTTACCGTTACTGATGTTACACTAGTCACCTAAACACACTTTTGCTCAAAAATAGCAAAATAAATAGGATTTATTGTAGTTAAGAAGGCACATCGATGTATTCTGTTTAAATAAATCTTCCTTTATTTGCTATCTATACGACAGTACTAAAAGTAAAATTATTAGCCTTACTGCAGGCATAAACACATTTGCTCCAAAATAGCCAAATAAATAGGAATCAAGTGGATTTATTGTTATTAAGAAGAGAAGTATATTTATTTTGTTTAAGTAAATCTACCTTCGACTTCAACTCTCAGCTGATCAACGAGGTCTGTGTGCTGCCGCTTCAGATCGCTCCAGATCCTTTGAACTGCATGCAGCCTCAGATGGATATTGAACTGCCTGCGGAGCTTGCACCTTAGCCGCTTCATTATGTCCCGTCTTAGTGACTGGGTCCCAGGGGGGATATTGTCATATCCATCCCTGTGCAGGAATATGATGAAGTACTCCCATCTGCTCATCATTCATCAGGCCTGGATCTGCCATCTCTCTAGAGAAAAAGTTTTTCACTCCTGCAAAAGGGCAGGGAATTGATTAAACTGTTGACGCCCATTGTTGACACACGTGTAATGTGATGCAAGCACATGCCTAATTTTGACTCTTCAGGGGTGGCTCATCCATAGCAGAGGAGGAGGAAGTGGGTGTGTGGGGTTTGCCCTGTACCCCATGGGGAGGCACCTGTAGAACGAGTGACCCTTCCTGCCCTCTTCAAACCTTCTGCCGGCAGAGCTGGTACACTGCTACTGTCTGGTCCTCTGCCTGGCATGTGAAAAATGCCCACACTGCTGAAGTGAAGGCCACTGCCTTGCCTGCTGGGGAGGGCTGGGGATGGTCCCCACCTGTACGCCCATAGGCTTTGGACTGAGGTGCAGTGCTGCCCTGTTGCTTGCCCTCCCCAGCAGTGGTTGGTGGAGCTGGCTCTTCATCCTCATCATCATCAACAACACACAGTTCCCCCCCTGAACTGCTGCTGTTATCCTCCTGCGCCGGCTCCCAGGGTCTTTCCCTGTCATCATCCTCACCCTGCCTCACACATGACATCCATTCCCACATCCAGCATGCTGGTGTCTGACACCACACACGCAGCCTGCTGCCCTGCCATTAGGGGACCCTGCCCAATATCCCCTACTGATGAGGGTTGTGCCATGACCCCCTTTTCCTCATTAGACTTGAATGCCCCCCCATTCCTGCCTGATCATCAAAAATATCCTGGGTGTCTGCGCCCAAGCCCACCTTAGGATCAAGTAATAGGAGGGATGGAGTGTCCCCCAGCTCTGAGCTAGCAGGTGATGCCACCTCCTGCTGCTCACTGGTGCCCACTGCAGACGAGGTAGCCTGTGTCAGCCAGTCTACCACAAACGTATGGGTTGGGAAGCAGTGGAAAAAAAATCTGGCACAGTCCTACATGTGCCAGTTGTCCCACTGTGACCCAGAGCCACCTGCTACTGTGGCACTCGCTGCTGCTGTGATAACAGCTGCTGTGATTTCAGCTGGTGCTGCACTACAGTGCCCAGACTGGGCATGGTACGTGGGCTGGGCTGAGTAATGACTGTCTCTGCACCTCCTTATAAAGACAGTGGGAGGGCTCAAATCTGATTGGCTGCTGTTGGTGGTGGCGGTCCCTTTGTTGTGCGTTTTTTTCAGACGCAAGCGTCAAATTCGACATACGAAAAAATTTGCCACCGGTGAAACGCGCAAATTCGCTGCGAATCTGACCATGGTGACTTTTTTTGCCCATCACTACCCATAGCAATATGTATTTCATAAAAGTCAAACAAATGACACATAAATAGCTTTGTGTTGTGTAGGATATGGCTTTGTCAAGGTTAAATTGACTATTTCATGTGTATTCTACTTATCAAGAAGATGCCAATATTGCAGTAAATTGATTTGTATTCTTCTTTTGTGTATTTTTGCACAAATTCAACCAGCCAAAGAAAACAAAGAGCGCAGACAACAGAAAATGATAGTCATTGTCCCTAGCTCATTGGCCTCATCTTGTTTCTATTGTATTCCAATAAAAGAACACAGACTTTAAGGTTTGGAGCTGCTAGCTCTTTGCGGTATGCATACCAAGTCTGACCCATGTAATGCTGGCAGTTGTTCTTGGGCCTTTACAAATAATTTTTGCATTACAATATTTTGCCTCCTTTTACTCTGCCTGATAATATGTAATATGGGGGTTATCACTTGTATTTTTTTTTAAACGATTCTAATGTTTTTGCACTAAAAATCCTGATTTTGAATAATGTTCAATGTAGAAGTCAGTGGGAGCTGTCTTAGGCAAAATGTAGACTATTTATTGAAGTGTTTTTTTAGATTCTTTTGAGCTTGCCCATCCATTAAAAATGACGAATATACTTGGGGGCAGATTTACTAAATTCACATGAAGAATTCGAAGTTTGATCGAATTTTTTAAAAATTCGAATAATCGAATAATTTGAATATTCGAATAAAATTTTATTTGAATATTCGACTATTCGATGGTTGAAGTACTTCCCCTTTAAAATTTTATTCGACCACCTAGTTCGCCAGATCCAAGCTGCCGAATTGGGTATCATTATTTTTGATTGAATAAAAAAAATTTGATCAATTGAAAAAATCAATCGAATTGCGGTAAAGTCCTTCAAAATCCACTATTCCCATGGTCGAATTTAAAAATGTTTTTAATTCGAAATTCGACCAATAGTAAATCTTACAGTTTAAAATTTAATTGAGCAAGTAAAATACATTATTGAAGGATGGGAGTAGATGCTGTTGACTAGTGATGGGCGAAACGGCCGCGTTTAGCTTCGCCGGTCGCGTCGTTTTTGACGCGTCGCGTCGTTTCCGACGCGCGTCGCATCGTTTTCGGCACGTCGCGTCAAATATGAAAATCCTGAGAGTGCCAGTACCCACAGACTATATCTATTATTCTTTTACTAGAGCACCCAGGTTGTTTGATTTACTTCAAGGTGAGCAGCCGGCATCTACCATTCTATATATAGATAAATATCTATTAATATATAGTACTTTTTCCACTTGCGTTACACATGAAGAAGCAGCTTCTGCCTTCCTGGGATGGTGTACAAATGTTGCACCGTACTCTGTATGTGTTGATGCTTGCATTTTGCAGCCCTGCTTTCCAAAGGGTGAGCGATGAGTAGCATGTGTGTTTTTGATGCTTTATCCCCAAAATACCTTATTCCAGCACACAGACTAGTGAGAGCTAGGGGCCCCAAGGAATGAATAAGCCCGGTACAGGGCTTTCTTATGGTTAAATGCACTTTGCACAAAATGCACAACCTGTACAATCTATTGCTTTGGGGCCAGTGTTCTGTGTGGGCCTCAAAGGGCAATAATACTGTAAATGAGTCCTCAAAAGTACAATTTAGCAATTCTTGTTTTGAATGACTTGACGTTTCTCGCAATAAGCCAATGCCTTATACTTGAAGGTAACTAATCTGGTATACATCTTGATTAAGTACAAAATGAGAAATTGAGAAATCCCATGTCTTAACCATACACTATAACAGATTCCTTTCCTATACATGTAATAATGAACATGAATGTGTGCTGATGGTGCTTATTATTTAAAAATCCATCTTTTCAGAAAGGTTTACTTTTGTGCTATTGGTTCAAAGTACAGCAATAATCAGTTAAAAGTATTTCAGTTGGCAGAAGCTTCCAGAACGAAACATAAAAATACAAAGTTTAATGAATCATAGTTGAATACACTTATTGTACATGATATGCAGTAATGAGCAAGATTTTCCCCAAGAGCATTCAAGCACATTACCTTGGAATGATTTAGCATAAGCTGAAAATACAATGAGAATGGCAGCGTATACTGTTCCATTTAGTGCTAACCTTTTATTCATTTTTCAAATTTATTGCATTAGGGGCTATTGCTTTTTGCGTTTTTAAAATATTTAAATTTAAAGCTTCTGTCTGTAGACTAAAACAAAGGTTATAAAAATAAAACATAAGACAAAGTTTAAGCTTTTGTCTGCAGATATGTACTGTATGTACTTCAACATTTAGGGGGTTATTTACTAAAATCCAAATTTCTCTCATAATAGTAATAAAAAAAGCTTGATGAAACTCCCATGCCGGATTTTAGCTTATCTATTAATAAAGAAAACTCAATTTTATTGGATCATGAAATAGCTCAATAAAATTGAGGGAAAACCAGAATTGTACAAATTTTACAGGATTTTTCCAGAATCAATTGATTTTTTTTTACTTTTTGCCCCTACAACCCTGAAAATGCTATGTGCTATGATATATGTTGGAGCTATATAAATACATGTTAATAATAATACCAAAAACAGAAATTTTAGAACTGCAACTCTAGGGTTTAGTACCTATGCTCATATGTTTAGTCAGTAAACCAGTGGAGCAACTACTATACGGCATGGAACAAGGGTCAGTGTGGAGATCTGTACCAGTGACTAACACATAGGGGCAGATTTGCAAAAGGGCAAAGTGGGCATCGCTAGCATAATTCGGCTGGAAATCCAATCTGCAGGTACATAACCAATTCAACAGGCACAGGTGACAATTCTCTGGCAAACCGGACCATCGCTAGCGTCCATTCTCATTCTATTTCCAGGCGACCTTTTCACTCAGGCGAATGGTCTTTTATCTACAAATGAAAAAGTGGGAATTTTACTGAAGATTACCTCTTTCACCAGAGTTGACTTCACCACCTCAGACCAGGCAAACTGCAAAAATGAAGTTAAATCTTCCTCAATCTGATGTCAGTTACATAATTTCCTGTCTGCCGTGAAAGCATTAAAGTTGAAAAATGCTGGCAATTTTTCCTTTTTTAAAGTGGGATTGCCTGCAAAAGTCCTAACTTAAAGTTTTTTTGGCTTAACATTTTTCCAAAGACATTTTCAAACATATAGAGTATTAATTTTACAGTGGGCTCATGTGTAGTGCATAATATCAACTATTTTGTCTTTATTAAGGTTACTAGCAAATTTTCGATAGGCACAAAGAAATGCTAGAGCATCTTCGCTATGAAATGCTCACACTGCTGAAGTAACACTAGAGAAAAATTTGCCAGTTTGCAGTGCCCATGATGCAACTTTGCATATTAGTGAATTAGCATAGTGGTAGTGAATTTGCGCCTGGCAAAGGGGAGCGAGGTGTACAAAGTCGTTAGTGAATCTGCCCCATATTCTTTGGATGAGCAATAGCATTGTGTGATTAGCTGTTCCAGTGACCCTTCTCTTTTAAACTCTAGTCTTCCCTTCTTCCGTCATCTCCACATACAGTGTACATGCTTGATCTGGCTGTCTCACAACAGAGAATGCTAAGGGAACATGAGTACTAAGGGACAGACTTACTAAATTGTGAAGGGTTTAACACTAGCAATGTATCACCAGAAATACCATCTGCAGGTACATCACCAATTTACTGACAGGTAAAGTAGCAAACTGGACTGTCACTAACGTTCGTTTACACTCTATCGCCAGGAGACTTTTTGCTCTATCGAACGGTCATTACTCCGCAAATTCAGTAAAGTGTGAATTTGAACATCACCTCTTTCGCCAGAGTTGATTTTGTCACCTCAGACTGAGCGAAGTGCTACATCCTCCTCAATCTTATGTCAGCTACATCATGCCTGAAATGCAGTAAAGCTGTAAAAATGCTGGCAACTTGTCCTTTTTTTAAGCAGGATTGCATGCAAAAGTCCTAACAATTTTTTTGGAGTTAACATTTTTCCCCAGACATTTAAGGGGCATGGAACATTTGTTTTAGGGTGGGCTCATGTGTAGGGCTCATGTGTAGGGCATATGGTCAGGTTCCTTGGACATTTGTGATAAAAAGTGGCCACTTCAAGCAGTTGCACCAACATCTCTAATAATAACATTTATATGACTTTAATGTACCCGCCTTATTCAAATTGCCTTACGCATAAGAGGAATAACGAAGTTTAAATAGGCAGAACAGATTGCTAGCATAATTTCAATTTGAAGCACTATAAAAAAAAGTCACCAGTGTTCGGCACCCAGGACGCAACTTCCCATTTTAGTGAATTAGTGCAGTGGTAACTAATTTTTGCCTGGCGAAGTGACACCAAATGGAACAAAGTGGTATGAAGCATGTGAAGTGTTCGTTGGTGACAATTCACGCTTTAGTGGATCTGTCCCTAAGTCCCTACTGGGCGCACAGTCTCCCAGGATCCTAACCCCAATCACTACCACCACTAGTCCCCTTGCTACCTACAGCGATGTGACTTTTCATTTGCATTGGCCCCGATATGTGTTCTGCTATCAGTTCTTTTTTGGCCAAACATGCCTACTTGTGCTCTTCCTTTTATAAACTTCTAATCCCCACCCCCATTCATACAGTTAATTGTATTTAGTTATATACTGATACTCACATTATATTCACATTGAAGGAAGCATAACATTATCTCACTGTATAAACAGTATATGTTTTCTCTTATGTACAGCATAAACGGTATATATGGAGCTTGGAGTGCTCTACCCTTTACGTATAACCCTATAACAGGGTATCAGCCCCTACTCTGTATGTACATAGGCTAAAATAAACCACGGATCACTTGCTTCACCACAAACAGTGTGCTGCCAGTTTGTTCTATACAATTCTCTTATGTACAGCATAAAGACATGGCCCCAATTCACAGAAACCAGTGGCCTGATTAACCCTTTGAACTTTATTTCCGTTCTGGTTCAACTCAACTGTCTTGAAAAGCAAAGTGGCCATGAAACACATTTCATTTCTCAGGTTGGATCTGATCACAACAGTTAACAGTACCTATAAGAAAGCTGTAGGCTCAAACATACACTGCTGGGACTTTCTCTCAGCATAGACAGGCCAAAATAATTCGCATAAAAATGATATTTGAATCAGTAGATTTGGTAGCTCTATTGAATGGTCTCCTGACTTTCCCAGCTATTACAATTATTATTATTTTGTTCACAAGTTTAAATTGCTCTGAAAATGGCTAGTGTTGCATATGTTAAGAGCATCAGTGATATGAGCTTGCTAGTCAAAATGGACCTTTAGACTTACAATCTATGATTCATATATATTTTTCTCCTATTGACACATAGTAATTTTAGCTATTTTTTTTGTACCCGTGAGTGCAATGCCATTAGCAAAATCTACATTGTGAACAGCAAAATGAAGCAGAATAAAGACATAAAGACAACATGGGGAACATGATAGAACCATTTCTAATCTTGCTTGGATTGCAAAGGCATTTTCAATCTAATGAGCAATATTTTATCATTTTATGTGTGACTGTGTCTCAGGCACAAGTCCAAGGGCACAAATAGCAACAAGGCTGACCTGCCCTTACATAGACATTGCACACTTCTTCATTAGAATATACTGAAAAATGTAAATATTAATTGCTTACTTTGCCAAGAAATCTTTGCATTCTGTTATTTACTGTATTGCAAATGTTATTGAGTCAGAAAATCATTTGTTTCATCAATTATTATCTTGTAAATATAAAATAAAGTCAATGGACTTAATATTTTATGATAAAATACTAAGACAGGAGCTATTGCTGTGCAGATAAAGAAATGAAGAGCACTTAAGAAGATATATATGGTCCAAGGAGTTTACTTGCCCATGCCTGATTTACCGTTTTGAGCCCCAAATTAGAAAACAGTAAATTTTAAATGAATTAAAGTCTAAATGACTGCTTTAATTGTCAATAGTTCTAAATATATTTAATACTTTAATAGTAATGTAAAGTTCATAGGATGAAATTCTATTTTTACTAATGACAAATGTATGCCAGTAGCCACCAGTAGTGATGGGCGAATCTCCCCCGTTTCCAGCGAAATTCGCGAATTGGCGAAAAAATTCGCGAAACGAAACGAGTCGCGTTTTTGACGCGCGTCATGTCGTTTTCGTTGCGTGTCACATCGTTTTTGGACGTGCGTCGCACCGTATTTGGCGCGTCGTTTACAACTTTTTTTTGGCGAATTTTTTTTGGCTAATTTTCGCTGGCGTTTCGCGAATTTATTCGCCAGTGGCGAATCGCGGGAATTTGACGCAAATTCGCCTCTGGCGAATAAATTCACCCATCACTAGCCACCAGGACCAGTTACGATATTGCAACAACAATTGTGATTATAACAGCTTAATCATATATATTCAATAGCAAATTATAGCTCATAGTACAAGTTGATCCAGGGACTAGTCTGATTTTTGGACTCCCCTGAGGCAAATTGTAAAGGCTTCAGATGTGGGTTTTTCTGCTAGCAGGTAGGCAGGGAAAAAAAAAGTTAAAAGGTTGAACTTGATGGACGTGTCTTTTTTCAACCTAACTTACTATTTATTCAATGATTATTTATGCTGTAATGGCATCTGAATGTGTCACCTTGCACATGCAAACTGTCTACTTTGATGTAGACCGCTTAACTTCAGAACACTTTTTGTCTGTATACAAAATTCTGTTGGTAATTATCTTAATTCAGATACATTTTTGCCAGATCCAACAGTAATGGACAGATTTATTAAGGTTCGAGTTGTGTTTTCCATGAAAATTTTTAGTTTTTTTAATCGAAAATTTATTTATTTTTAAATCAGTTTTTTGGTTCATTAGCTCAAATAAAAAATACACCTTCTAAAAAATGTCGAGGTCATATAGAAGTTAATGGCAGAGGTCCCATGAAGCTTTTGAAGTTGTTAATAGCCTTCATAATCAAGTTTTTTTTTGTGGGTTTTGCTTGAAAACTTGATCAATTTGAGACATTCAATGTTTTTTTTGCAGAAAAACTTGATCAATTCAATTGTTTGGGTTGTTTACCCCCAAAATTGCTCATTCAAATTTTTTTTCAGTTAGGGGCAGATTTACTAAATTCATGTGAAGGATTCAAAATTCGATCAAATTGCAAAATTATGATTTTTTTGAATTTTCTAAATTTAAATTTGTCCACTTTGATCATAGAATTTGCAAAATTCGATCGTATTGAATGATTTGAATAAATCAAATAAAAGTCTTTTCAATCATTCGACCATTCGATGATCGAAGTACTTGCCCTTTTTTTTTATTCGATGGCCCAATTCACCAGATTACACATACTGAATTGCTATATATGTCTATGGGAAGCTCCCATAGGCATTTGTCAAAGTTTACTTATATCGAATAAAAATTGTACGATCGAACACTTTGATTGTTTAATTCATATGATTTTTTCGTGAGATCAAACAAAATAAAAAAACCGGTAAAATCCTTCAAATTCGATGTTCGATTTTGTCGGATTTTACTTCAAAAATCGTACTAGGGTCGAATTCAAGGGGCCATTTTGAGGCACATGCATGCATCCCCTGATCCTACATTACAATGCTCCGAATTACGGAAAGGGTGTCTCCTATAGGCTCTATTATAATCCAGATTTTTTAAAATGATTAACTTTTTCGCTGTAATAATAAAACAGTACCTTGTACTTGATCAACCTAAGATATAAGTAATCCTTATTGGAAGCAGAACTAGTCTATTGGGTTTATTTAATGTTCACATGATTTTCTAGTAGACATATGGTATAAAGATCCAAATCACAGAAATATCTGTTATTAGGAAAGCCCCAGGTGAATTAAAGTTGATTTAAAAAAAATTTAATTTCAAAGTAATTTTGGGCTACTTCATCTGTCGAATAGCCCAACATTTGATTTGAACTGAAAAAATGTGAAAATTCGAATTTCGAAGTACTGTAAAAAAAACTTTGAATTCAACATTTCGCCACCTTAAAGCTGCCAAATTACCATTTTAGCCTATGGGGGACCTCCTATAATCCTACCAAGATTTTTTGTCCTGGAAAATCGAAGGACTTTTTTTGAAAATTGTTTGAATCAAACGATGCATTCAAACAATTCAAACTAGTTTTATTGGATCGAAAACGGACCTATTCGGTCCATCGATCAAAAATGCCCTTTAAAAAAAGTAGATGGTAAATCTGCCCCATACTTGTTTCCCTCTTTGGAATGCAGGCTCTGCCTAAGTGATAATGTAATATGTAATAATTAGTGAAACCTGTTTGTGTCAAGACTGAGTAAAATTTTAAAAGGTAAAAAGAGTCAATTATCTGTACTGGTTATAATAGTATAAGATACAACCATAATCATGAACATGCAGAAAGGTGTCAGAATTGCTAATATAAAGAAAACAATACTGTTGTTTTAATTTAAAGTTTTGTTGAATATTAATGTAGGAACTGAGGATATAAAATCAGCAAGACTTCTTTATACCATATATATATTTATAAATATATTTCTTTTAGTTCCTTATCCCTTTAAATGAATTATATAAATATGTACCAGTAAATAAGATGTTTTAAATTTTGATGTTTTGTAAACTGTATTTTTTCTACTAAAAATATCAATCAAATATATTTGAATATTATAATTAAAACATATTAAAACATGTTAAAACAAATGCAAGTATATAAGACATTATATTGCTAAATTAATCACATGGTTTTTCAATACCATGGTTTATTTATTATTAATTTGACATTTACTTGCTATGGGTATCAAATGAAGAAAGCATTACAGGAAATGAATTAACATGCTTAAACTAATGGTTTGGTTGCAGATTGTGAATTCATCAGTGCTTTCATAATAAGTATGCAGAATAACACAGACATGACTGATAGTCTTGTGTAAGGAGGTCTTTATCTGTAATTTATTCCCCTGGCTACTATAAGCCATGTCTACAAAAGGATATTAAGACACCAATAGAATATAAACAAATGTGCAACGTTCTGTAATTAATGAAAGATCTTACATGCTGTACATCTGTTTATTAAACAGTGTAGTTTTGCTTTGCACTAGAAAGTAATATCAGATGTTTCAATTACAGTATATCATAACATTAATCTATGTTCAAAGGTACAGTACCTACAAATGTGTTTGGATTCAGGGAAGGACTACGACGGTTTGCAAGTTAATACACTAATAGACACTCCATAGTTTAAACTCCCCTTGGGTCCTTTTTATATTTGATACAAACTTGTTTTTTACCTACACAAATTGGAGTACAGATGTATTGTATGTATTAATATGCAGCTTATATGTTTGCCTTCAAATGTATTTATTCACCGGGTCATGGTACACAGTTTTAACTGAATAAACCTCTCTGGCACAATGTTTTAAAAAATACTCAAAGTCAAGTAATTTTAGACTGATTCTACAAGATACTGTGCAACTATTTTTCTTAGTTGTTATTGGTGGGGTTACTCCTGTGTTGGTATGCATAACCCTGGTCCTTATCCATTTTGCCATATGTTTGCACGAAGAACGAAGCTTGTAGTCTCCCAACGTGTTGGCTATTCATAGGAAGCTGAGCTAGCTTCAATTTCAATGTCAAAATTCAATTTTTGTTTCTTCTACAGTCTTGCTCTTACAGGAGTAGGGTGTCTGATATTATTTGACAGTTAGATCCAATATATATTATGGGGATGCCCTTTGCCTAGAAGATATATTAGAGCTCACTCTATTAAAATCACCAGGCATCATGTCTCTGTACATGCAGGATATGTGCAAAAAGCAGTTATTTTATTTTATTTTCTTTGTACTGGAATCAGTTATTGGAGTGGGCTCTAATTCATCTGCTAGGAAAGAAACACCTCCTATGAGATAGATTGGATCTAACTCTCAATGGGGCAAATTCACTAAGCAGCGAAAATGCACTAGCGATGGCTTCGCCACAATTCGCCGCACTTCACCAGGTGAATTTTCAGGCTATCACCCTAAAAAAAAGTAAAAGACACCAGTGTTTTTTTGGGACTTAGAAAAAATGTTTTTTTTTTTTTTTTTTTTTAAACTTATATCTATTGTATTGAACTTCGCCGGGTCTGACCTGGCGAAGTAAAGTCTAGCTCAAGAGGTAACATTCACCCAACTCCTGCATGAAGACAAAGTGAAGAGAGAGGGATAGTGATGACAAACTTGACTATTTTAGAAGCAATGCTATAGTTTTTTCTATAGTTATCTTTTAATTTTTAATTAGTACTTTAAACAGAACTGGACTGAGTTCACTCATTTGATTGTAGGACAATCACACTTTTAATTTTTGAACTACTCTAGTGCTATTTTTGCCCTGTGTTTGAGATCATGCATTCATCTACATTCTGCCTTTAGTAACTTTGTTGTGATAAATTCTTTGGATATACAGTAGTTCTTGTTTAGTTACACACGGTGGGTAAATAAAGCCAATAACAATAAAAATGTGAAACCTTTATTTTCATTTGTCAGGAAAAGTTGAACTGAATCATATCTCTGAAAACAGAGAGCCAGAACCAAAGGACAACAAAATATTCCAAACATTATACCAACATTTCTGTAGAGAGGAACTCTAAATTACATATTTAGTTGTTTCAAATGATTTCTTCTTAAGCAGCGAGATATAATGTAGCAATTCTTCTCACAATGCAGACCTAAGCTATGAAACTGTTCAAATTGAAAACAAGAAAGAGGATTGGCTATGCTTTTATTAAAATATAAAACATGATAAAAATGTAAATAAATCACCCCAGGACTGCCTTGTGAACAATTTATCCTTCATGGGCCCGAGACTTCCTCATGAAGTGATACTGCCACTACACCTCCTTGGTGCCAATGATCCATAGAATTCACTGCCTGTGAGTACAAAGCAAAAATTAATAAGCATAACAAAATCTGTAACTGCTTCCTCATAGAATATTTCACTGATATAACCTATCCACTGCTTTTTGAAGTGGCAAAATTGTGTCTGTAAGTAAATAAAAAGCCATGGCTGTAAAATCCATATTGCAGTTATGGCTCAAGTACAAGTGGAATGCATTTTATATTTATAGTTTAATAACTTACTACAGTCATTCATTCCTTCATAGGAAAAGGTAATCCATATACTTAAACTGAAGCATGAACAGGTAAGAAACCCTTCATGCCCAACACACACACACAAGATATGTTCCTTTTTTATATTAGCAAGTATTGGAAGTATTGAGCCTGTACTACTACAGCCGAGGTTCTAATCCAGTGGTTCCCAAATTGTGGGTATGGCATATTTTGTACTTTTTTTGTTCCTGTTGCTTTATTTCTTTTACCTCCCTCATTTGTAAATGAACTCTACTTCTTCACCTTTATTATAGGTTCAGTAAAATATAGGGAAACCATTTTTTTCTGCATATAGGATTTATTTTGCAGTATGATTGGAGCCTGACTTCTGCTTGTTCTAACAATAGAAATATAATGGATAAGCCAAAACACACCAGTGTCTAAGTATTTATGCCAGAACATAGCGTTGGCCATAGGAATAAGATTTACATATGTAGTTATTTAAGACGTGAATTTAACTTTCAACCACTTTAACTCTGAATATTTGGAGTCCCCTCTGAGATAACCATCCCACAGGGGGATTGTTCAGATAAACAGTAAGCAGTTAATACTTTTCTCAGTGTGTCACTTTCTCATGAGGAACATAATATCCTTGTACAAAATAATTATTTCCATAACTCATAATGCACTTGTATGCAACAAGAATTGCAATTACACTGTGCTGGGTTAATTTCTACTTTAATTAATATTTTTGTGTAAAAATGTAAGGGTGTAATTTTCAGTTCTTTCAGCAGCAGAGATTGTTTTCAAGCAAACTGATGAATATATTGTTCAGTCTTTCCTCTACTCAAGGAATAGCAGTTATGTATAATACTAGACATTAAGCACGTTAAATTAACGGGCGCTAGAACATATGTAGTCAAACATT
>CM044431.1:49645971-49680675 GCA_024363595.1 Xenopus borealis | reverse complement strand
ATTCCACGGACACAGGGACTGGACGCAGAGACACTTGAACTTTATTATATAGGATTATCTAGGGCATTGTCGGCAGAGATGAAACTGCCCTCTCTGGGGCAATACATAATAAAATAATAAATAACATACTCAATAACTAAATGAGGCTGCTGGACAGTGAACCTGAATGAATTTTGGGCATGGCACCCTTAATCCTGGAATCTATAATAAAGGGTACCATGCCCTGGACTTGTCAGCCCTCACTGTCCAGCAGCCTGTTGTAATAAATCACTGTTTTCTTAGTCTGGAGCACCTCCTGTGTTGTGATTGAGATAAATGTGGAGACGGCTGGGACACCAGTGGCTGAGCACCGGAGGAGGCTGTGGTGTGGTACACGTAGGAGCTGTGGAGCAATGAAACTGGGCAGATCTGGAGTGGCCTTTCTTGTTAGCTGTACAACTACCAATCACCATTTTAGAACTGGGATGCCAGGGGCGCACCAGAACCTTAGAAAAAATGCCCACTCCGGCCCAAATTATTTTCCTCTTTCCATCACGCAGTCTCTGGTCTTCTTGTTTCTTTTCTTTACATACTATAATCAGTGAATGATTGATAAAAGGTTACTACTAATATAGATTCTTTTATACTGAAGAATGCTGCTAATCTGAAAATCTATTTTATTTATACTTCTGCATAAATCTTTTCTTTCACGCCATGTTTCTTGTACTGAATTTCTGAGTCTTTTGGATGACTGTTTTATTTACTCTAAACTATTTCTATGTATTGTTACAAAAGTATGCTATGTATAGATTCTACATTCAGCCCTTAATAATACAATTCCCCATTTTTAAAACCTTTAAAACAAGGTTATCCAATGGAATCTGCCTTTTTGTGAGCAAAGATTAGTTCCAAGCTGTTTCATCTTAAACAGATGGCAATAAACTAATAAAACCCAACTTAATTTTGTCAACATCACAGGTCCTCATCCACATATTGTGCAAGCCATATGATATTATTTATGAGTGGAAGCTGTCCTATTATTAACCTTAAAACTTCAGAAGTACCAAATTATATAGCTATAATCACTATGGGTACTGCGGCTTATTTGTTTGCAGATAATTTATAGAATTACTTTAGCTGCAAGAGAAGCCTGTCAGCTTCCACCCGCAGAAAAAATATTAAATATGCATTTAAGGAATGCTCTGTGCACACAATAACTAATTCTGTCTATACTAAGTAAAATAAATGTAGAACTCAAAAAGAAACGATCCTGAAATCTTAAGGTTTATTTCAACAGCTGCTTGTTGAAACTATGAACTAAAAAAAAAACATTATTAAAGCTGAACATTTTTTTCAGATGACCTTAATAGCTGCATGATTTTCTATTGCAATACAATGGCAATATTATGTATTGAATTTTAAAGATGTATTCCAACATATTATGGTGTAGAGCCATGCAGTGAAGTTGATCTAGCTGTGTATTTATTAGACATTCTTTTTATAGATAATTCATATAATTTCACTATGTGAAACAATATAAAAAAATGCTCACTGTACAAATGAAGATAAATGTGTAAACTAGGAAATCAACATGGGCGAAATTGCACCTCTGTTGGGAATTATCATCTTGTCAGAGCACAATTTCCCTCACCGCAGTAACAAATGGCCTCATGCATATGCAGTTCTCCTCAGTAGCTTAACTGTCTCGTTAGACAACATGAGACAAGAATAGGAGCCAGGTATATTTCAGCTATAACTGAGCTCATAGCCCATTTTCTTTGGTGGCATTTTGCATAGCACATCAAAGACCTAACACAATATTAAATATTAAAAACAAAAGAAAGGAAAATGATGGCTTAGTGGAAAATATTGCATGCGTTTGTCTAGCAGCATGTGTACAAAACCTGAAAGCAGATTCAGAATAATAGCTAAACAGATTAGATATATATTGAGCATTTGCTTTGTTCCATCATTTTTATTAAGTGAATCAGAGCTTATTACAAAAAACCATTGACCCACTTCTCTCTAGCTTATTACACTGGCATTTAGCTTTTTTTGGTAAGAAAATGGTATTAATGGCCCTTAAATGAGAGAAAAAAAAGTTCTAGTGGATTTCTGAAATTACTGCCGAATGCATTGTGCTGTGACTGCACCCATATTTTCAGAATCTGCGCTCGTTATACAAAATATTGGTTTGTGTGAAGCCTTGAACTGTGACCCATTTTAAGAAACCTCAGACTTCCCAATAATCAAGAGCATTACTAGCATACATATAAAATCTAATTGTACACCCTAGCTGCTTCTTTAGATAATTAGCACTTACTACATAGTAAAGATTGTAACAGTTTTTTTAGATTTTCAATACAATCCACATTACTATTTGTGGTTATATTTTAACGCAAGATCCTTGTGTCTCTCTCTTAACATCCAATAAAGTTCTACACCTGTTTTCTGGGATTTGAGTAAAGGCACAAATAAAGTAACACTGTGTGCTGTAAAATGCATGAATTGACCAGTGACCTAGACAAAAATAGCTTCCTATACATGTAATTATAATGCAATAGGAATTTTCAAAATGACCAAGGGGCAGATTTATCAAATTCACATGAAGGATTCAAAATTCAATCAAATTTTCAAAAAGACCACTTCGACCATCGAATTTTGAAAATTTGATTGAATCGAATGATTCGAATAATTTGAATAAAAATCTATTCGATAAGCATTCGATTTTCAAATGTTAATTGAATAGTTCTAGGCTACCTTTTATTCGATATTCGATTATTCGACGATCGAATACAAACCTATTCAATCAGTCGAATAAATCATTAGACTGAATGAAGAAATCATTCGATCGTTCGAATTATTCGTACGATTCGAACGATCGAACACTTCGATCATAGGAATCCTATTCGATCAGAACTTAGTCTCAGAAGCCTAAGGGAGTGCTCCCATAGGCTTCTATTGCAATTCGGTAGGTCCAATCTGCCGAAGTAGGCAATCGAAGAAACTTAAAAAAAATAATCCTTCGCTGATCGAATGATCAAATTATCAAATATCTCTATTCGAATGTATTTGATCTTTCGACAATTCCCTAGTCGATGATCGAATATGCCAAAATTCACATATTCGAAACTTCGAATCTTTCATGTGAATTTAGTACATAGGCCCCTTGATCTCATTACAGTTGGATCAGCCAATGTGACCTGGTGGCTAAACAATCATATCACTGGACATCATAACAAAGGGGTCTATTTATCATGCTATGTAAAAAGTGGAATGCTGCTGCTAATAACAACCAATCAGAGCCCTCCTTTTGTGTTCTTTTTTGAAATATAATTGCTCTGGGCAACATCACTGGTAATGATGTTAGCCGTGCAGACTGTTCAGTCAATTACCATTTTGACCACCAAATATTTAATTTTCATGCCAATATTCCTGATGTTAGCTGTGCTGCGTTATCAAGCTTACAGCTGTATCCTGACTGTGCCTGGAGGAATCCATTCTATATATGTGTGCATTTCCAAGATATTTTAGCTTTGTCAGCACCAGTTTGTTTATTGCCAAATTTTATATTTCTCTCTGGGTGAAGCATAGCCTCTGTTTCTCATATTGGTTAATTTAATTAATTTAATTTATGTGTGACCTTTTTTATCTTATTGTTTGATGATGCATTCATTCTCTATGTGCTGCTTGAAAACTTTAATATTTTTAATGGAGCTGATCTATCCTGAAATACGTTATCTAGAAAGTTCTGAATTACGCAAACACCATCGCCCATAGACTCCATTATAATAAATAAATACAAATTTTTAAAAATAATTTCCCTTTTCTCTGTAATAATAAAACAGTAGCTTGTTTTGAACCAAACCAAGATATAATTCATCGTTGTTAGTAACAAAACAGTCTATTGAGGTTATTTAATGTTTATATGATTTTCTACTAGACTTAAGATATGAAGATCCAAATTACAGAAAGATCCATTATCTGGAAACCCCCATGTTCAGAGCATATCTGTGATATAATTCTGGGCAAAATCTAGATTACTTCAGTTTTATAGCTATTTGGTGGGAAACTATTTTCAACAGATTATTATGCATGCATGTTTAGACCTATTACAGGACATACCGTACTTTAATAGTATATTGCTGCCTACAACGTACAACATAATTTTTCATTGAAAAAATGCACCTGTACAGTTCAATGTAAATAGAATATTAAAGAAACTGTAACATTTTGTTTAGTGGCATTTGCAAATTCTTTCTGCAAAATGATTTTTAATGCAGTGAATTTCATCTTAGTCTGACTAGATAATGTTACCAAGGATGCTACTTGGATTACATAGAATTCTCCTAGCAATTATACCTTTTTCAGATCATAGCAGCCAAAGAACAGTGCAGAAAATTAAGTGAAGATTTGCAACATAATGCAGATCTAAGAGTTATTCCTCAGTGGTATGTCAAAGCAAGTTAACTAGAAAGAAAACTATTAAAAGATTAAGAGAACCTTGCTAGTCCTGGAAAATATTTTTGTGAAAAAAAACAGTCACTTGTATCCTGATCACTGTCAGCTTGGACCCCAAAAACAAAAGTGGGCTTTCCTACAGGCAATTGCTGACAGTAACTATTCTACAAATACAGACAACAATAGCAAGGGAAGTAAGGTTTTCTTCATTATCCCTAAAGCCTTCACTGTAGGGGGAGTGTAAAAATGGCTCAAATTCAATATACTGCTAATCACCATATCATAGAGACTTATTTATACTGCTGAGAAGTGGGTGGCAAAGCTGCAATTATAAGATAGTATAAACACCCACAGAAAAAGTCTAGTATGTACAGAAACATATTATCTATAAAATGCAATTTGGTAGGGTATTTGGTATACAAGACACAGAGGGATCACATTAATTTTTAGCAGGGTCAGGTATCAAGGGTAAGATATAAAATGCCTAATAACTCCATCTGTATATTGGTTTTGAACTGTTGCAAAACATAACATAAATAAACTTTACAAAAAATAATAATTCTGCATAGTGAAAGTGTTGAACTGCATTGCAGTAAGGAGATGTTTTATTCAACTATCTTCAGTTGCTTCCTAAAAACATTATGATCTAGATTGTAGTATGATCATCAACAATTGCTGCTGTTTGTCACTGTTTGTAAAATGGCATAAAGGTCCTATTGAGATATTTAATCTCTGTATCATAAGTTATACAGGTGCATGAGTGAGGATTTATAGCAGTGTCTTTTCTGCACTTGACATTCTTGAATTTTCACCAAGACGTAATTTAATATGTGCAAGTTAATTAATCTTTTTGTTTATTATGGTGTTTGGCTATAATTAATCAAAGAGCATGTCAGTAAGAAATTCCTCTTCTGTATTAAGTATTAAAAAGCAAACATTTCACAAATAATATTGTAATCAAGAGAAAGGTGCTTGTATCTTTATAAAGAAAAAATATATATATCGCTCTCATTATTTGAGTTTTCAGGCAAAACCCCCCAAAAAAAATCGATCATGAAGGCTATTAATATCTTCAAATACAAGTTCAAGGGACCTCTGATATTTACTCCTACACAGGTTTTATATGGTGTATTTAGACGATGATTTGAGCTATTTCCAGGGTTGGGGTATAATAAATCTCGAAAAAGTTTTTATTTACCAAAAAAAAAAAAAATTTGATTTTTGTCTAAAACTAAAAACTTAGAAAACTTAAGTCTGCCCCTAAAAGGTCTATGTCATAGACTATGCAGGTCATGGAACTCTTAGCTGACTCATTTTACTTTCATATTCTACAGGGGATAAATTATGGGTAATATAAATCATTACTCTTGTAAAGGTATTTATTTAATAGATCCAAATCGCAGTATTTTACTGTAGTAACATAGAAAATAGGTTTATTGTTATCAATTATATAAAATTGATTAGGAACAGCTCAATAACTTTCTGTTTTAAATCTGATTTCTTGATTAAATTCAGCTCTAAAAGATCAAAATAAAAGTACTTTAAATCCTGAGTAATGTTACTAACTGAGCTGACCTTATCTCTGTGACTAGTCCTGGAGATCATTTGCATGCTAAGACATAGCAGAGACCAGTGTGTGCAGCACCTTTTGCTTGGGGAAACTAGCTTACTAATGCACACACTGGCTCCCTCTTCCTCTCTATTGTGGAACAGCAGCAAATGGACAGCTCAGTAAACTAAGGGGCGGGGCTTCACTCTGCACCAGGACGAAGGGGAAATAAGCTGCTGATAACACAGAAACCAGAGCAGACTTGCAGCAGGGACTAAGGTACATTAATCTGGGGGGCTGTTTAGAGCAAATTTACAGAAAGAAAAAGAAAAACATTTACTTTTCCTTTAAGAAAAAAATAAAATGTCTATTATTCAATCAAAGAGTTCTGACCTGAAAATTTTAATCCTATTTGAATCATATTAGAATCGTACAAAACAAATTTTTCTCAAAAAAAAAACTTGAATGTCAGGAAGGGTATTAATATCTCCAAAGCAGGTTTTTCTCCGAAAAAAACTTGAATGTCAGGAAGGCTATTAACATCTCCAAAACAGGTTTTAGGTGGCAAATATTCAAATTAGGACTGTTTCCATGGTCGAGGTGTGATGAATCTCACATTCGAAATTACATTCGAATAGGGGGATTCAAACTAAAATTTGTGAATTTTGACACCAAAATTTTTTTTTTTGAAAATTCTAATTTGAATGTACACTATGACCCTTAATAAATCTGACCCTAAATGTTCACTTGTGATGCTAAAGGAAGGTCAATTCGAGCGATTTTAACCATTCGATCGAATATTTTTATTCAATCAAAAATAATGAAACCCAATTCGGTAGCTTTGATCTAGGCAGTTGAATAAAAATTTAAAAGGGAAGTAATTAGACTGTTGAATAGTCGAATATTCAAATAGATTTTTATTCAAATTATTCGAATCATTCAATTTGATTGAATTTTCAAAATTCACTGGTCGAAGTGGTCTTCAAAAACATAAAAAAATTAGAATTCTAATCTTTTTGAAAATTCGATCGAACTTTGAATCCTTCATGTGAATTTAGTAAATCTGCCCCCAAAAGTCTTTTAAAGAAAAAATGGCTTTTATATCACAGGGCTCACTGATCACCCAGAATCCCTTATTGGGAAAAAAACTATTAGAATGCAATTTCAGTTTTAATAAAAATAACTAAAATTATTCATTATATAAATTATAAATAGATATGTGCTTTTTTATTTATGGGTTAAGGATAAAAAAAAAGTGTAGGCGGAAAAGTCACTAAAGTAAAAAGATTATAATTATTTGTTGAGTTTCATTCCAAAAATAACTGTATCATATTGAAAAGAGTTGGTGTAAAGTTAATTAATATGTTAATATTACATTCAAAAAAATCTACGTCAGTCATTTCAGGCCAGGGTAATGTATAAAATATACAAATTAAAAGATGAAGACTTCAATAAATGTTTCTGCTATTGTTTTTTTTATGTTTAAAGGATTTTCTAGTAGACTTAAGGTATACAGATCAAAATTATGGAAATATCTGTTATCCAGAAGACCACAGGTCCCAAGTATTCTGGATAACAGGTCCATACCTGCAGTTCATACCCAGAATAATTTGTGTCTTTCTTATTTTAATCTTGTTTAATGTAGAATGCTAATGCAAGATTAGATCTATTACAGATGCAGCGTTGGAGTCCACTAAGGAATAACATCACGCACTGTTAGCACCTGGCAAATGTCTGCCCACTGTACATCTGCCGTCTACAAAATCTATACTAACAGGTTATTAAGATGTATTTTATAGATGTGTGATTTATAGGTATGTGAATCCCCCAGAATAACACAGAATAGTGTTAAATCGGTAACTTCATGATACTATAAGGGACTAGCACCTATTTGAATATAATACCAAATTACATTTATTACTTTCCTGACCTCAGTTGTGCCATAATCCAGACCATTTGTCTCTCAGCCCCCCTCTCTTTTTTTAGTACAAGATCTAAAGAGCAGTATCCCTTTTTACAGCCTCTCTCAGTGAAAATATATTCCATAATCCATTAATGCTCAATGTTTGAACATTATACATTTATAAAGTTTGAACATTATAAATGTATGATAATAATTACTAACGATATGTTTATTATTCTAATGGTCTAATCAGCATCTACAGTAATATTAAATTGGAAATTGACAGCTGACAGAGCTTCGATTTATAAATACTCGGGTAGCTACATCATGATATGGATTCAGCACCTTCAGCACAGTGTCGACAAAGGATCACCAACCACTAAGGGGTAAATTCACTAAGCGGCGAAAATGTGCTAGTGTTGCCTTCACTAACATTCGCCGCACTTCGCCAGGCAAATTTTTGCCAGCGCTAAGCAAATTCACTAAAGTGCAAAGTTACGCTCAGGTAGGCGAATGGTAGTTGCGCTATTCTATCTACTTCGCTAGGGAAATTCTCCAGAGTCGATGTTAGTGAATTTGCGAAGTTACGAATTGACGTCATGTTAGCGAATTAGTAGTGATGGGCGAATCTCCCGAGATTCGCTTCGCCGAATTTTTCGCGAATTTCTAGAGAAATTCGCGAAACGGCGAAAAATTCGCGAAACGAGTCGCGGGACGATTTTGTCGCGCGTCGCGTCAATTTTGTCGCGCGTCGCGTCAACTTTGACGCGGCGCGTCGTTTACGGCGCGCGTCGCGACGTTTTCGTCGCGTCGCGTCACAAACGACGCGCGACTGACGCGCGACTCGTTTTCAGCGAATTTTCGCCAAGCGAAATTTCGCTGGTGATTCGCGAATTTATTCGCCAGCGGCGAATCGCGGAAATTCGCCGCGAATTCGACCTAGGCGAATAAATTCACTACGATCACTACGAATTAGCACTAGCTTTAGATGCTTTGCGCTTTAGTGAATTTGCCCCTATATGTTTAAATGCAGTAGGACTTTGTTGTAGGACAGCATTTATGGTGAACACATTTCTGGAATAGGCTTGAGTGAATTTGCTGATTTGCCTGTGTTTTTGGGTGACTATAGTTTGGGGCTGTGTACTATTAAATTTTAATTTTAGGCTCATGGTGACAAGACAGGGGCAGCTTCAATCCAACAGGCCTCTTCCAACTATACCAAGCTCCTCCCCCTTCCTTAAAATAACAGACCAAACCACATGGAATATCTTTTGTAAAAAAATGCAGCTTGTTTAAATCACATAAATAATGACCAACATAAATCAACAATAGTTAAGTGTAGGGCAATGTAAGCAATCACATTTGTATAATATTATAACTTCTATAACATCTGATAGGCTCTGAAGGCTGCAAACAATTGTACCTAAGAGTGAGGGGTCACCTGTTTTCCCTCCTATGCATGGCTTTCCTCATAGATCATGCCCATCTATGATCTATGATCTATGATCTATGATCTATGGCTTTCCTCATAGATCATGCCCCTTCCACCAAGCCCCTTCAACTGGGCCCCCCAGGCCTAACCCCTGTTATGCTCCATACTTGATACCACTATCACCGGCTTAACCCCAGGGGAGCCCCTCCCACTGCAACACTAGACTAATACCTCCCCCCCATACTGCTACCCCCTTGCTCTGTGGAGGATGAGTGGGAGCTGTTCAAGGTAAAAGAGAACATCCCAATCTAAGCTTTAATCTCAGATTCTGACATCAGGGACTCACCCATTGTAGCCTACACCTGGGTTCCACCATAAAATGTCACAGAGCCAACAAGTTTCTACAAAAAAACCAAAAGCATCTACTAACTTAATGAGTCAGACAGATCAACTTTACCATTGAGGCCCTTAAGCAGGAAGTTGAACATCTGAAACAGAGTCTGGCAAAACAACTGTCTGATGGGACTCTGGAAAGGGTGGTTGTTTTTTGTTGAACATGCACAGATGGCCCAACACATTAAGAGTAAGGAGAGACAAATAATAAAATTCACGACCTTACTGTCACAAAGCAGCAGTTGGAAAAGGACAGAAGAACTAACCTGGAGGCAGAAAGATGAGACACCACAGAACACCACGGAACACCAAAGACATGTGGGTAAAGAATCTATCAGATAGGGTATAAAGCCAGAAAAGGATGTGCTAGCCAAGGGGTTAAATTATGCAGTGACACCACAGCACATCCCAGTAGCTGAACTCATCACAGCCACAGAATCGGCTATCAATAATAATCACTTAAAAAATGAAGAAGCGGAACAACTCCAATTAAAAGTGGCAGCTGCCTTGTGAAGTGCCAGAACACCTCCCTCTAAGCTCTCAGTTCTCTGAATAAGGACCCGAACATCACTATCCTGCCAGCAGATAAAGGGCGATGCACAGTGGTGCTTAACACAACTGAATATAACTGCAAGATAACTACACTACTCAGTGACAGCAATATATATGAACCCTTAAGGAAAGACAAGTGTTTACAAGAAAAAGGTGATAGCTTGCCTATAACCACTTGAAAAGGAGAAAGCCATTGATTGAGTTTTATACTGCCACCTGTACCCCAGAGGAGCCACAAAATGCTTATATGGACTCCCCAAGATACACAAAGAAGGATCCCCACTAAGGCCCATTGTCAGCAGCAAAAACTCAGTGACATACAGCATTGCTAAATTCTTGGTTAACTTCTTAGCCTGTTGGTAGGCAATACAGAGCATCATATCCAGAATGCCAAGGAGCTTGTAACCAAGATTCATGGCATTACACTAGAGGCAGAAGAAACAAAGTTATCTTATGATGTCACTTCATTGTTCACATGTATACCTACGACAGAGGCAATTGAGACTGTAAGAAATTGACTGCAGCAAGATAACACCCTCAACAGCAGAACAAAGCTCAGTCCTTACCAAGTATGTTTGTTGCTAGATTTGTGCCTTAACACCACATATTTCAAATACAAGGACCATTTTTATAGACAGAAACATTTCTGTGTAATGGGTTCTCCCATTGTAGCTAACTTGTGCATGGAGGAAGTGGAAAGAAGGGCCTTACTTACATTCCAGGGAACAACACTAAGTCACTGGTTCAGGTATGTGGATGACACTTGGGTAAAAATCAGATCCAATGAAGTGGCAGCCTTTACAGAACACATTAACTCAGTGGACAATAACATCAAGTTCACAAGGGAAGATGTCCATTAGAACAAACTTGCCTTTTTGGACTGTCTGATATGCATCCAAAAGGTTTACTTGAAAACGGAAGTATACAGAAAACCCACTCATACGGATCAATGTTCGATTCCCACCATCCACTGGAACACAAACTGGGTATCATTAGAACTCTGCACCACAGGGCGGAATGTGTGGTAACTGATACAGAGTCCAAAGACAAAGAGCAAAAACATCTCAGAGGAGCGTTGAAAGCTTGTGGCTACCCAGACTGGGATTTTGTCAAAACAGCAGCAACCAAGCCCAACAGGAACACCAAAAGAAGTAAACAGCCAGAGACACAAAGTAGGCGAAACATAGTCATTCCATATGTACAGATGAAGCCACTTTGGATTGTGCATTTGGCACAGAAAAACTTAACTCATCTATCCCATTTATCCCACTTAGCACAGAATATTGTGTCACAGCATCCCATCCAATTAAAGAGTTCACCATTGAAAACAATGGTGCTTTGGTATGCTAATGAAAAGGTTAAATGCATTAAATGAGTTAAGATAACTTTAGATAACACAGTTTCTTCAATTAGCCCTGAGTCATGGCGCATTTATCTCACAAATCCCAGTGGCTGCATCTGTAGCTGGAGTGTCAGAGAAACTCAGGAGGATTTTCAACAAACACTATGTCCCTGTGTTTTTCAAACCTAGCAACATACTGAGACAAAAACTGGTACACCAAAAGGATCCAACACAAAAAGAAAAACAAAGCAATGTGGTATACGGAGTCCATTGTACTGAGGAAAGCAAAGATCTGTACATTGGGGAGACAAAACAACTGCTCACCAAGTGAATGGCTCAGCATAGGAGGGCGAACTCTACAGGGCAAGACTCAGCTGTCTTTCTACACCTCAAAGACAAGGGACACTCCTTTGAAGATAGCAAGTTCCAAATCTTGGATAAAGAAGAATGCTGGTTTGAAAGAAGCGTGAAAGAAGCGATTCATGTCAAGGTAGAAAATCCATCCCTGAATAGAGTTGGGGGCCTTTGACCGCATCTGTCTGCTACATACAATGCTGTTCTCACATCAGTACCCAAGCGGTTTCAGAACACTTCACACATCCATTCATGCAACTCACACAAGTAACACCTGTGTCTAGGAGTTGCATGACACATTGGTAATCCCATCACAGTAACTACACAGAATAAAATTCAGATGTCACCTATTTGAAGGGTTTCAATGTGCCATTGTGATTGGATTAGTTGAAGAGATTATATGCAGAGAACTTCCCATACCAGTCAGTTGAACTGAAGAAGCTGCTTGGATGAGTAGTGAAACGTCTTCAATAATTACTCAGCAAGTCCAGTTGTTTTAGAATTACTTATATCAGATATACCATGACCTGGATGAATGAAAAAAATCTTTGTAGTCAACATCCCCTTTATTTGCTTCCTCTATTAAGCCCTTCTGTCTCCACCCATTCCCACAGCAACCCAGGACAATATAGAACCCATAATCCCAAACACCTTTTTCCGGTTCCCTGCTTCCTAGCCCTTTCATGGCTCTATGAGCTGGCTCACTCTCCATGGGCATTCTGGTTATTTCCATTAAAATAATTGACTATCTGAAAGGCTGAGTTATTGCACTTGCTCGGAAAAACACAGATGTGAGCCATGACATATTTCCTAACATTCTGTAAAATGACTAGAACATGCTGCTTTATTAAACATGTTTTCTTTAAGTTCACATAAACAAAGCAAAAATTGTTTATGCTGGCAAAAAAGCAATGGCACTGAAGCTTTTAACAATATATTCTATGTGCAATAACCTCTAGGCAGCAAAATTATTGTAATCCTGCTCTCCTTATTAAGAAACATAATATACAGCATTTATTCCCAGGGCGAGATCAGCCAGTTGTGACTGTATAATATGAATAAATACATGTTTACAATATATTATAAAAGAAATGCAGATTTTTAAAATGCATGTTCTGATTAAAATAAAACTGTTACTTGATGTAAGGCAAAATAACATGGAATGAGAACAATATCACGGTAGTTCAGAGATTTCTGCTGTCTTTAGGTTCAAGCTCCCTTGCGAGGTTCAGTATGTTGAGTGAGCCTCCCCTTATCTCATAGCAAAGCTAAAGACATTGGAAAACACCCCATTTGTAGTAATGCAGGTGTTTTTCCACATAAGTCTAGGAGAGAAAATAAGTGTTTACTTTAATATTCCCTTAGCTGCAATTGTAAGAATATCTTGAAGAGAAAAATTACATTTTCTACATATTTATACCAAACTTACCTTAATCCAAGGCCCCCTTGGTTGACCATCCCCACAGACACAGTTGTAAACATTCATTTCTGTAGCAAGCATGTGAAGTTGTACAGGTATGTTATATGTTATCCGGAAGCCCATTATCCAGAAAGCTCTGAATTATGGGAAAGTCCATAGAATGCATTTTAAGCAAACAATCCTAAGTTTTAAAACCAATTTTCTATTATTTGTCATAATAAAAAAGAACCTCTTACTTTATCTCAACTAACATATAATAAATACTTATTAGAAACTATAAACAATGCATTTGGATTTAATTCATGTTTCAATAGTTTTTTAAAATACAAAAAAACTCAGTATTACCTTGATAAAGACCTGTTATCAAGGGGGCAATGCCATTGGTAGACAAAACAGCATGCAATACTACTTCTCTCCAGTTTCACCCAAGGGGCATTTTTATGTATCTTGTTCATAGACAGAGAGGCAGACATATGCTAATGCACACTGAGTACTTTTTTGGTTGCCTTTGGTCATCAGACATACTCTTGGGGGCAGATTTACTAACCGGCAAATATTTGCGAGCATCCGATTAGCAACCATTGCAACACTTCGCCAGGTGCAAATGTGCTCAGACTACACCAGTTCACTAATATGCTGAGTTTCATCCTGGGCACCAAATGCTGGTGACTTTTTGCTAGCAGTTCTTTGGCAATGCAAGCATTTAATAGTGAAGATGCACTAGTGTTCATTTCTGCCTAGTGAAAATTGGCTTGTCAGGTTAATTTGCTTGTGGCTGGAAATTTAAAGTTGTATGGACATCTTTACGTTAAATGTTGGTGCAAATATTTACAAATTGCACTTTTTGAAACACAGGTCCTGGGAAACATAATAAAGACAATAAAGTTATTATAATACCCTACACATATTCTCACTGTAAAATTAATGTTCCATACAGTATGTCTGAAATGTATGGAGAAAACTGGTTACCCAGTAATAGGAGTTTTGCAGACAATCACGCTGAAAAAAAAGGAAAAGTCGCCAGAGTTTTTTGGACTTTGACACATTTTCGGCTCATAGGATATTATGTACAGTAAGTGACAGAAGCTTGAGTAAGAGCTAGCTACTTTATTGCACTTCGCCTGGTCTGAGCTGGTGAACACAACTCTGGCAAAAGAGGTAACATTAAAAAAAATCCGCATTTTAATGTATTTGCGGAGTAACAGCCGTTAGCCAGAGCGAACAGTCACCTAGCGATAGAGTATGACTCCCTGCTAGCACCGTCATCTTCCACTAGTGAATTGTATGTCATTAAATGTATATGACAAAGACTGCCAAATGCAAAAGGCCTGATTTGCAAAGGCAGCAACTTTTATAAAATGTTATTTTACACAAGCAAATTTTTATAATTTTTAAACACACTGCAGAAAAGAATTGTTTTTACTGCTAATCTCCATTACACAGTATGTGACTTATGAAGATATTGATGTTTTTCATATTTAAAAAAATGAGCCCTTCGAATTAATACATATTTCTTATAAAGTATTCAGATATACAACAGTTATGGGCTCTGTTACACAAAATGCACGGACTATGCTATTCTTTATCCTATTTGCTGTTTCAAATAGTGAAAACATGAAAAGAAACCATTACTCAGAGAGTTTAACATAGGGAGATTTATTAGCTGTTTTTAATATGCATGTAAGTGCAGTTAAAATCCATACTTCCACCCATATTATTCATCTAATTCACCTAAAACCCTATAAATGTGTCAGTTTAAAATCTTGAGAAAACTTTAAATTCAAATCCCATTTGGCTTATACAATCAGTCTTGAAAGCTTGCCTGCATCTCTTTAGGCTACAATGCTGTGCAGCCTCAGGCTAGGAAAAAGTAGTTATATCATCTGAATAGATAAATATACACAGCAAGGGACTTTTATAGTACACATGAATTTAGACTTTTGAGAAATGCTCATCAAACTTATACAAGTGCTTTTAAGGCTTTCAAGTTAGCTGGGACAACCAAATCATTTATAGGGTACAAGGAAGCCAATAAATCATGCAAAAAAGCGATCAGGCAAGCTAAAATCGATATGGAAAAGATTATAGCACTAAGCAGTAAAAAGAATCCAAAATAATTTCTTAAATATATTAATCGTAAAAAAATTAAACATGAAGGGGTAGGACCTTTATTATCAGAGGGGGGGGGGTCAGCTGGTTGATGAGAACAAGCAAAAAGCTCAGATTCTCAATGCATACTTTTCGTCTGTCTACACAAATAAGGAACCAGCTAACAAAGGTTTCCTTATTAATAGTCCCAATTCTAATAATACATCTAATGATGTATGGTTCACACATGATGAAATTCAAAAGAGACTATAACATGTTAAGATAAACAAAGGTCCAGACTCAGATGGGATTCATCCCAGGTTACTTACCGTGCTTAGCTCTGTGATTTGCAAACCTCTCTACTTAACTTTTCAGGATTCATTGAGGTCTGGTATGGTGCCGAGAGACTTTTAGCGAATTAGCGAATTGCTAATGTGGTGCCGCTATTCAAAATGGGATCTCATTCTCTACCTCAAAACTATAGGCCAGTTAGTCTGACGTCGGTGGTAGGAAAGCTTTTCAAAGGATTAATAAAGGATATGATACTGGACTACATAGCAGATAACAATACTATAAGTTTGTGCCAGCATAGTTTTATGCATAATAGATCTTACCAGACTAACTAACTTAATTTCTTTTTATGAGAAGGTAAGCAAGGACCTCGATTCTGGGATGGCTGTGGATGTGATTTACTTAGACTTCGCTAAAGCATTTGATACAGTGCCACACAGAACTTTACTGGTTAAATTAAGGAATGTTGCCCTGGAACATAGTATTTGTGACTGGATAGAGAACTGGATAAAAGATAGACTACAAAGAGTGGTGGTAAATGGAAAAAAAATAATATAAATGCAAGTTATACACTAAATGACAGTGTGTTGGGTGTTTCCTTAAATGAGAAGGATCTTGGGGTTTTTATAGATAAGAAGTTGTCTAATTCTGAACAGTGTCATTGTAGCTACTAAAGCAAATAGGGTTCTGTCCTGCATAAAAAGGGCATAAACTCAAGGGATGAAAACATAATTATACCTCTTTATAGATCCCTTGTAATACCTCATCTGGAGTGCCAGTGCAGTTTTGGACTCCAGTCTTTAGGATGGATGTAAATGAGCTGGAGAAAGTGCAGAGACGTGCAACTAAACTGGTTAGGGGGATGAAAGACTTGAATTATGAGGGTGGACTGTCCAGGTTGAGGTTGTTTTCTCTGGAAAAAAGGCGCTTGCGAGGGGACATGATTATACTTTACAAGTACATTAGAGGACATTATAGACAAATATCAGGGGACCTTTTTACCCGTAAAGAGGATCACCGCACCAGAGGCCACCCCTTCAGACTAGAAGAAAAGGACTTTCATTTGAAGCAGCGTAGGTGGTTCTTCACAGTGAGGTTGTGGAATGCACTGCTGGGTGATGTTGTGATGGCTGATTCTGTTGATGCTTTTAAAAGGGACTTGGATGATTTTTTGGACAGACATAATATCAAAGGCTATTTTGATACTAAACTCTACAGTTAGTATAGCTATGGGCATATATGATTTGTGTGAAAGAGTGGGGGGGGGTGTATGTTGGGTTTTAATTTGGAGGGGTTAAACTTGATGGACTTTTTTTAACCCAATTTAACTATGTAACTATGTATATAATTTTAGGAATTTCACTGAACTGATTGGCAGGAGAAATATTGCATTCTATAGCCCCTTACTTCTGTCACTTTAAGTTTAACTGTCCAATATCATATGATGTTGCTCCCATTCTTTTTTTGTTGAATGTGAATTTCTCAAGGAATATGGGACAAAGGTACTCATCAATGACTATCTATCCCCATCAACTTTTGCAATAAGAAGAGTATTAACCATTGTTTTAATTTCAAGCAATGAGCAATTTTACTAGTAGGGTAACTACAACACAGTAGACCACAGGGGGTACTAGGGGGCCCCAGACCAGGGGGTCTGCTGTATGGTAGTCCTCTAACCTGGAAACTAAAGTCCAACTGCTACTTACAACACGAAAAAGTGGCCATACATGGGCAGATAATATCGGTCCTTTAGACCAATACGGCAACTTATTTGCCCGTGTATGGGGGCTTTGGACGGGTCTTCCCGATCGATATCTGGCCACAATGTCGATCAGGAAGGTTTGATTTTTCCTGTGTCTAACCCATCAGAGCCTGTTGCCCTCACTGTAATCCGATTGTTCAACCCTAGAGCCAATTGTTTGGATTACCTCAATGTAGTCTTGTCTTTAGTGGGCATTTCTGGAAAGATCCACTCATATGGCAATGTTGCCAAATGAGCAGATCTTATAGTGTATGGCCAGCATTAGTGAGTGGCAGTCAGATGACTGGGCCAAGGGTGGTGGGGGGGTCCAATGTATCCAAGGCTGAGGATGTGCAATGGACTCCTCTAAAACAAAATTTGGAGGGGACCAGGTTGGGCTTATGAATGCCACTGATTTTCACTTTTTTTATTTTAACTTTAAAGTGTTTATCACATGGGCCATTTATCCAACAAGTGAATAGATCAGAAAGAAAAAAAGCAATGTGTCTTTTTAAAATGATTATAAATCAAAGAATCTTAGAATACATATCACAACAAACCAGACAAAAAAATCTTTTTGGTGTCATAGTCTATAATCATAGCTCTCCCACATTGCTTCCAATATAAGTGTCTCATATTTGATTTGGAAATGTCAGTCACACTGGGCAAATTGCATTTTTTTCTTCTAAATCCTAGGAGTCGAGTGTGTCCCAAGAGAGAGGGGGAAGATCTCAAAAGCTAATTTTTCATATAACAGCAGTTTATTTAATTCTGGTTATTGATCAAGGTTATCCAGTAAGTTCCATTAAAAAGTAATCCCTTCAATCTCACACATGCAGAGAGCTTTGCTAAAAAAGAATAAAAAGTATTTTATACTCTTGTATTTGTACCTTATTGGTGCCTCAGAAAATACAATGATAATTAGAATAGATATGTGGCGTGTGTGTGTCTGTGTAGATACTTATGCTCTTTTTTTTTCTTTCCTGATGGGTGACTTTGCTTTCAGATTTCAATCTCTAGTAGATATTTAATTATTTTCTTGTGAAAGGGCAATTTTCCATTGATTCTCTGGCTTTTATGAAATGATAGCCATAAAAGTTAAGGTGTCAGAGATAATGCTGCCAATGAAGCCTAAGAAATATAGTATGCTGTAGTATACTTATTCATCATGATATATCATCATACACACATAATATAAAAATACATATATGTAGATTTGATAACAATGTCCCCAAATGTGTCAATTTGCACTATATGCCAAGGTTCTCCAAACTGATAATTGAGACTGTTTAAAAGAATTAGGCACAAGTTGCAACATAGAGTACTTGCAGGTGGCACTTCTTAGATTCCCTTTGCTTGTTGTTCCAATAATTGCTCCAAGCCAGGTAAAACCATGATGCTGATATTTATTGCTTTTCAGCTAACACCAGTACAGTAAACGATTCCTTGAACCTTTGCTTAAGTTATTTCTTTTGCCTTTAATAGGATGCAATAAATACCATTTGTGGAATTCTCATGAGAATGTTATTGGGGTTACAAATCTCATGCTTATGGTATTGTGGATGAGCATATCTTCCAAATATATATACTGTATATTCTTCTTCTCTGAGGCTATGACCAAAGATCTAATCTACTCAACCCTGCACTTGCTGTTATGGAAGGATAATAAAACCATAGCAGTACAGAACAAATGTCTTTAGACTAATATAGTAGCAAAATGTTCTAAAATATAGACAGTCTTCAATACCACCAAAATCTAATTTTAGAGATCACAATCATGTACTGTATATTTATTCAGAGAGCAAAATATATAAACAAAGTACAAGTGGATAATTCAAACAGCATGAAAAGTGATGTTAAGGTGATGTTGAATCTCTAAATGAAATAGGTTAACAGAATGAGGCTAAAAGCAATAAATTTATGGAGCATTCATTATTTCCACATATAAATTGCACTACACATTTCAGTGATATGATTAAAGATTTTAGTAATAAATCAATAGAGCAAAGTGGCAGTTATGATAATATGCATATAAATCAGCAGTATGTTTCTAAAGAATATTCAATCAATTCCTTTCTTTCGAATACATAGAATAGCTATTATTCCCAAGGTAATATTTGGTAGTCCAATGTATTATAAATTAATAGAAGGCTGTAAAAGTAAATGGAACCTCAGCTAAAGTATAAAGTATTTATTTTAAGTGTATATTAGTAATTCTAATAGTCACTATGGCTACAAGGCTTCATCACAGTTTTACTATGTCAGACATAATCAAATCTTATTTTTGCAAATTTAAAAATGTAATGCAGAAAAAATGTAAATCTAGATTTGGAAAAAGGAGATGCCATGCTCCCAGCATGTACTGTATATAGGTATTTTTTTTATAGTCAGGCCTCGTAGATTTCATCAGTTGCAATTGGTCTGCAATATGCAAACCAAAGCAAGTTAACATACACGTACTAAATAGTACAATGAACTAATACCCTAATTATGTTCAATATCATAATGCATTTACATAAAAATATATGTTATTGTAGTTGTTTCACCCATGAAAAATTGTAGCAACACTGGAAAAATGTATAAATCCGTAGCTATATTTTAATTATACACTCCCTTCCCAATCATAGCATAACTTAACTAGCATGCATTAATTATTTTAATAAGGAACAGAGAGTTGTGAGTAATTTATATATACTTGATGGTAAATAACAAAACATTTCCCAACCCTTATTAGCATTACAACTATTTTTCTATATGTATAATAAAGCAGTCACTAGCATCCAGTTCCCTCCTTTTCTACAGGGTTAATTTTTTGTGTATGAAAATTATTAATTCCTTATGTACAAAATAGATGTGTTGCTTGAAGCTCCCTCCAATTCCACCCCTCTTAATAGGCTCAATATATATACAGAAAAGCTAAAAGGAAGCTCATATATGGCATATAACCACCTGCTGGTCAGCTTCTTGTACAGTCAGGGAGAATATAGAATAGAATGAAAATGAATAACTGTTGTGATATTGCTCTGCTTAGCAAAGAGATCAAATGCATCAGAACACTTTTCTCATGTGTTTTCTGAGCAAAGCAACATCATAACAGTTCTCGATTTTCCTTTTTGAACATATTTTCCTTGTCTGTACCATTGCAAGAACTTGCAGAAACTGAAAACATAAATAACCCTGAAATAGCTTTGAAACCAATTTAAAAATATTGTGTATTGCAAGCATACTCAATCTTGCTAGAGAAACGTAACGCCTTGGTACAACATAATACACAGGCAGAGCTACTAATATTAACATTAGGAGAGAATATATCAACATCAAAATTCAGCATGATAATGTGGGGAACAGAACGGTGGCCTATCTTGAGACTGCAAAGGCCTTTGACTCCATAGCATGTCCCTACCTCTGGGAGACCCTCCATAGGTTTGACCTGGGAGACCAATTCATCAAATGGATTGAAATGCTATATTACAATCCAACTTCATGGGTCAGGGTTAATGTTAATTGGGTTGCCCTTTCTCTTCATTCCTCTTCGTCCTAGCCATTGAGCCCCTAGCTATTGCTATACGCAAATCAGAACAAATAGTAGGCCTCACACTATACCTGCTTACTGTAAAAATCTCCTTTTTCGCAGATGATCTATTGATCTACTTGGCAGACACCCAGACCTCCCTGAAAGTATTACTTCGGTTAGTGGAGCAGTTCGGAGAATTTTCTGGCCTGAAAATAAACTGGGATAAATCCCTCCTACTCTCCATAGATAGCTATGTCCCCCCTGATGACCTCCCCCCCAATGTTCCCCTTAAGAGGCTTCAATAATTTAAATGCCTTGCACTTCAAATTCAGATAAAGCTATCACAAGATAACCTAGATCCCATTATGTCAAAATTTTAATCTGATTTACTAATTTTGGTAAATCTTTCCCTATCACTGTGTGGAATAATAAACCTTATTAAGATGATCTACTTACCAAAATTTCTATACCACCTACACAATGCCCCAATCCACATCCCCAGTTTTTAAAAAAGAATCAACCACCTGATATTTTCCTTTATATGGAACTGTAAAGTACCACAAATTGCCTGGGAGAAGACAGTGGGGGTTGGGGGTTCTAGCTTTACCCAACCGCCAGTTGTACTATGTGGTGGCCCAAATGTATTACCTACATTGGGGGCACAACCCGGATCCATATAACCCCAATACGATGCTTGAAGTTAATATAATAGGGTCACTGGATGGAACAAAGTACCTAGCCCACCGGAAACTTTTAGATGAGGGCAGTCTGCCATCCACCATATCCACACCCCACAGAGCCTGGACCCAAGTGTTGAAACTATTTAAGAAATGTCCTATTCATCTCCACTCCTTACTACCACTCCAACTTAACCCATTTCTGAAACCTGGAGGACTTCCTCTATTGGCTGAGGCAGGAAATTAAATACCTGGGAGCCCTAATGCAAAACCATATCTATCCATAAAATGATGAGCTCCAGGCCAAGTGTGACTCTCAGAACCTACCATTATTTAGGTACTTTCAACTTTAGTACATCTTTAAGGTCCAATTTGGTACACTTTCTCCAGCCCTTGCAACAATTACAATAGAGGAGACCCTGTTTGCTGAATAACCTGTAAAGTTGGTGTCTAGCCTGTACAAACAACTCCAAGCTAGTGTCCCCCCTCTATTCAATACAGCTCAGGCACAATGGAAAACAAATATCCTAGATCTCCCCTAAAAAGACTGGGATGATGCCACAGAAACTCTCTACAAAAGTTAGCAATGAGGTATAGTTGAGGTATAGAAGCCAACTTTCTACACATGATCTGGGCATGCCCAGTAATAAACACCTATTGGTCGCAAGTGATGGCCTCTTTAGCAAACATCCTGAAATTCCCACAAATACTCTCCCCCACTGTATGTCTCCTGGGAGTAGTGGAACACCTAGGGGCAGATTTACAAAATTCACATAAATAATTCGACTATTCGATGGTCAAATTACTTCCCCTTTGAATTTTTATTTGACCACCTACTTCACCAGAATCAAGCTACCGAATTGGGGATCATTACTTTTGATCGAATAAAAAAAATTTGATCGATTAAATTGTTCGAATCGATTCAAACGATTGATCAATCTAATTTTTTTATTCGATCGTTTGTTCGATCGAATTGCGGTAAAATCCTTCGAATTCGAAGGATTTTACTTCCCCACTATTCCCATGGTCTAATTTCGAACTTTTTTATTCGAAATTCTAACAATAGTTAATCTGCCCCTAGTGCCCACTACCTGAACCTGAAGTTCAGGGCCCTGTTGTTTTATGCTTAAAAATGTGTGATTATGCTCTGGATGGGACCCATCCCTCCCACAAGGGACTCCTGGATTAAATTAGTTGATTCTACGACATCCAAGATAAGCCAAGATAAACCAAGATAAGATGATACATTTGAGAAGGTATGGAGTCCTGGATGGGAAATGGGCCTGGGCATACAGCCAAGAGATAACTTTGTAAACTGAAAATGTACCCTTTTTTTCTTTTTTATTCTGTACCTTTAATGACCTCCAGGACTAACTTGTATTTCAAATAAGAGGACACATTTAGGGGCATATTTATATATTTATCAAGGTTCGAATTGAATTGAAGTGAAAATTTGAATCAACTTTGAATAAAATAAATTCAAATTTCAAATAAATTTTGGGCTTATTAGACTATCGAATAGCCCAAAATCAAAATCGAAAATTCTAATTCTAATTTTCGAAGTCCCTTTAAGAAAAATTTGATCTACAAATTCGCCAGATTGAACCTACCGAATAGCTATAGAATCCTATGGAAAGCTCCCATAGGATTCTTATGAGTTTTTTTTGATCGAATAAAAAAAATTTGATTGATTGCTGACAATTTTATCGATCAATCAAATTTTTATATTCGATCATTCGTTATATTCGCCCCTAATGGCATTAAATTCTAATGCCATTAGGGGCAGATTTACTAAATTTGTGTGATTGATTTTCAAAAAGATTCGAATTTTCTAATAATGGCCACTTTGACCATCAAATTTTGAAAATTTGATCAAATAAAATGATTTCAATAAAATTCTATTTGAATATTCAACAGTCGCATTATTTGTCATTTAAATTTCAGATTAAACTTACCGAGTTGCTACACTTCCCTATGGGAAGCTTCCATAGCATTTTTCTAAGTTTTATAGATCGAATAAAAAAATTAGATCAAATGGTTAAAATCATTCGAATCATTCGATGTTATTGTTCGATTTGAAGATATTATCTTTCGTTTGAATTTTTTCTATTTGATCGTTCGATTGGTCGAATAGCATTAAAATCCTTCGAATTCGATATTCAAACTCAAAGGATTTTAATTCTAATAAAATTTGATGGTTGATGAATTCGAGAGTGAATTTACCCCAGAATTAGACCAACGATTTTAACCAATCGATCAAATTTTTTTATTCAATCAAAAATAATTAAAACCAATTCAGCAGGTTGAAACTGGCAAATTAGGCAGTCAAATAAAAATTTATTAAGGTATTCAACTGTCGAATATTCTAATAGATTTTTATTCGAAGTATTCGAATCATTCAATTCGATCGGATTTTCTAAATTCGAGGGTCGAAGTTGTTTTCAAAAACATTAGAAAATTCAAATTTGATTTGAATTCACATGTGAATTCATGTGAATTTGATAAATCTGCCCCTTAGTAAATCTGCCCCTTTATGTACACATGTTTATTTACATAATATTTTTTGTTGTAATGCTTATAAAACAAATAAAACATAACCTTGAAATAAATAAATTGTATATTGCAAAAGCAGCGTAACCAATTTTACATTAATTTACATTAATTTATTTTAAGGTTTACTAATTTTTTTTAAATCAAAGTAATGTGTATTGTATTGTTGCAAGGTTGTTGTTTTTTAGGAACGTTCTGATGTTGATACAGTACTTCAGATATAGAAATGTAATGACTATTTACCTTTCTTTTTTCCCACTTAAGCATTTTGCAAAACTAAATTTTTTCAATAACTACATAATATTTTTTATAATAAATGGTTCATATTAAAACTTAGATTTGTAAAATACTGATAATGTCTGTGATATGCAACATCGTGGGGCCCTTTTTTTTCTGGTCAAGGTTTTTAGGGGGAAACCTCAGATTTTTCATGAGGAAAAAACTTCAACCTGCTAAAAATCCATATCCAAAAATACACCATATCAAACCTGTCGAGATCATGTAGAAGTCAATAGCAGATCCAGTGTTTGAATAAATGTTCATTGACTACAATGCATTTGGTGCAAGAAAAGAAAATGGTGAAAAAACACCTTTTGATCCCAATTCATTTGGCAAAATGTCCATGAAATTTCTGTGTTTTGCTGATTTTTTTAGTGGTTTTGCAAAGTTTCATACACTGTGGGGCAGATTTACAAAATTTGTGCAAATTTTAAATTTTTTTGGGCTACTTCGACCATTGAATTTGCAAAATTCGATTATTGAATAGGCCAAAATTCATTCAAATTTCGAATTCGGAAATTCAAATTCGATAGTCGAAAATTTGATATAAAAATTCAGCAGACTAAACCTACCGAATTGTTATATAACCCTATGGGAAGCTTCCATAGGAGTTTCCTGCGTTTTTTTCATCAAATATAAAAAATTCGATCAAATGTTTAAAATCATTTGAGTCGTTCGATTCAAACCAGGCGCAGGGCAAATACAGTATATTCACTTTGCGCGAAGTTTATAAATGAGCCCAAATAAATTTTACATATTCATAAAAACTGGAATTTTTCCGATCCGATTTTTTCAAGTTTGATTATTATTAAATTAGCCAAATTCATGGATGGGTGTTAGGTCAAGTTTGTTTCTAGTAAAATATGAGAAAGAAAACAGATTTTCTAGTGAAGTGTGGAGATTAATTCACAGTGTAGCATTAGCAATGGGCGAATTTATTCACCTGGCTCGAATTTGCTGCAAATTCCCACGATTCGCCGCCAGCTAATAAATTAGGAAAATGTCCATGAAAATTCGTCTGGCGAAAATTCACTGGTGTAAAAAAAAAACAGACGCCGGCATACGTTTTTCCAGTGCCCATTTTTTTTGGACGCTGGATCGAATGCAAATATTTGGCGAAGCAGAATGCCACAGATTCGCCCATCACTATGTAGCATTAAAATGGGTAGGAACAGAGCCGGGCCAGGCCTGCCAGGCACCCTAGGCAACCTTGCCAGTTGCGTCCGCAAAATGATAGTGCATGCATGAATAGATGCACAGGTCGGGCAGAGAGGAGAGAGAGGACTTGACTAGTCGTAGGAGGCACAGAAGGTACGACTTTGCCTACTCTGTCTACCCCTAGTTCCAGCCCCTGGCAGGAATCTGGCACACCTATATAATATTTTGTAACCCTACTGTCTTCATTCCTATATAATATAGATTTAGGTTAAGTTGAGACATCTATCCCACAGTTAATTTAAAACATAAAAGAAACTTAAACTGAGGTGCAAATTTAGCAATGGATGCAAACTGAGATTAAATGGCAATTGTTTTTGAAAAATTTTATCTTATTTATCAATAAAATAACTCGAAAAAAGTTGGTTCAGTAAAAAGTTCAACAAAGCGAAAACTCGAATTGTGCGAATTTTTCATATTTGACACTCTAAATGCTCAATTTTTTTGGGTTGTCGACCAAAACCCTGCAGATCACAATATCTTATAATTATAAAAGGGACATCAGCCATTGACTTCTACATGACCTCGACAAGTTTAAGATGGCAGATTTTCGGGCCAGAAAAAATCGAGGTTTAGTAAATAACCCGGTGTACAAAAATTTTTTTTTTTTGAGTTTTCTGGTTTAAATATCTTAAAACATGTATTTTTTTGTAAATAAAATATGTTGGAAAATCACTTAAAGGACACGTACCACAGGAAATTTTTGGATTCAGTTCATGAATAAAGATCGTTTGAAACAAGACAGATGGATCTTTGATCATATTTTTGCAAGCTTTATCAATTACTTAGGGGCAAATTTACTATTATTTCCCAAAATTAGCTCAACCAAATTTGTAATTCGATAAGCATTCGACCATCGAATGCTTATCAAATTGTTTTAGGCTATCATTTTCCTTCGAGCGTCCGAAAAATTTGTACGATTCGAACGATCGAACACTACGATTGTACAAATGGTATTCGAGCAGGACTTAGCCTTAGAAGCCTAAGGGGAGCTTCCCATAGGCTTCTATTACAATTTGGTAGGTTCAATCTGGTGAAGAAGGAATAACTTTAAAATTTTGATTCCTTCGATCATCGAATGATCGAATTATCGAATATCCGATCATTCGATCTATTTGAAATTCGATGATCGAAGAGGCCAAATTTGCAAATCCGATTTCACGAAAAATTAGTACGATCGGTATTCGATCGAATTCGATCGAACTTTGATCATTTCACGTGAATTTCGTAAACCGGCCCCTTAATGATAATTACTAACATTTCAGGGCAGTAAGATTCTGATTTGTCTTTAACCCCATTAGTTTCTCTGTAAATTTACAGAGAACACATCATACTCATTGAATTTTTTTTTTATATTTAGAGAAACTTCAGAATGTTTACTATTGAGTATTTTGGTATATGCCATTGCTGTCTGTAAACACATATTTTGCCAATATTACAGAAGCAAAGAAAGTATTCTTCGAAAAATTTATAGAATACAGAAAATTATATTTATATAATTGTAAAAGTTTAGTTATGTAATGGAATGGCACAGTGAAAGGTAGACTATAGCAACAAAGCTGCACGTAAGAACCAGACACATCGGGCAAATTTACGAATTTCATGTGAAATGATCGAAGTTCGATCAAATTCGATCGAACAACGATCGTACAAATTTTTCGTGAAATTTGGCCTCTTCAATCATCGAATATCAAATAGATCGATTACTGTAGATCGAATGATCGGATGTTCGATAATTCGTTCATTCGATGATCGAAGGAATCAAAATTTCTAAGTTATTCGACTGCCTACTTTGCCTACCGAATTGTAATAGAAGCCTATGGGAAGCTGCTCGAATACCATTCATACTATCGGAACGTTGGATCGTTCAAATCGTACAAATTTTTTGGACTCGCGATTTGTTCTTGAAATCGAACGATCGGTATTCGATCATACGAAAAATCGTATTGTGAGCAAATCATATTGTGAGCAAAATGATAACCTAAAACAATTCGATAAGCATACTTATCGAATTGTGAATTTGGTCGAGCTAATTATGAGAAATAATAGTAAATTTGCCCCCATAAGTTCTAGTAATATAGTATAATTTGAAACTGTCCACCATTAAAATTGCACCTAACTATGCTTTAAATATTGCTCTTTTACAAATGCTCTAGTTAAAGCTGGAGCATTTTCCATAAAGAATGCTTTTCACTGACAAAGGTATCAGAGCATTACAACAATTCAAACAGAAATGGGAGCAAAACTATAATTCAGAATCTAACTTTGCAGCTTCTGGCTTGACACTGGATCATTGTTGCCATAAATCCCTCAAGCATAAATAAAATCTATTCTTATAGCTTGTTGGAACTGTACTCTGGGTATGAAACTGCAGCTACAGAGCTTGAGGGGATTCAGATATATGTTTTCTGGTTATCTCCATTGTAGCATGAAAATATACAGTAGTAAAAGGTAATATGGAGGCACAAGGACACAGCATGCAGATTATAACAATACAATAACATATATGCTTTTTATGAAAATTACCTTTGAACTAAAAGATGTCGTAACAAAACCAGACAGAAAAAAGTAGGTGGTGGATGGGTTGTTGAGAGTTTTAGAACCCCTTAGGATTTCATTGTTTTATTTTTTCTCTTTTTCAAAATAACATATACACAGATTCCCAAAAAAGGCGATAAAATTGAGGTTGAAGTGTAGTATAAAAATATTGCATTAGCACTGAACAATTAAGAATGGCTCTACTGTAACAGTTTTGCAAACAAAATTGTTGTGTCAAATGTATGTTTTTTAATAATTAGTCATAGCCACTACATATAAAACAACATTTTGTAGGCCAACATTTCTCCCCATAAGGAAAACATTTGGGTATAATGTTAATAAATTAATTAAATTGGCTTAAACCTGTATAGATAACATTGTTTCAGCACACAAATGACATTTATACAGCAATAATGACAGCACTATTTATGGCGGCATTACGACATATTCCTATAACTAAAAGGGGGTTATTGATTCCTGTGGGTTACTGTTTCTGGGCAAACCTTGGGCAATTTAGTGCTTTTTATTACATATGGTGGGTAAGATACTTCTGTGAATTAGTGATACTCACAACATATCAAACAATATTTTTTAGGCCAAAATTTCTCCACTGATAACAGCAATGTGTATTGAAATTGTCACCTCTATTCTATGGGCAATAGGCATGGAAATTTATAAAGAAACCCTGAAAATGTATTATTCTTGTTTCTAGAAAAACACTTTTACAAATAGCCAATGCAAGGCTATTTATTTTATTGTAAATAGTTAGATTGATACATCTAACATAGAAGTTGAACTTAATGGTACCAACAGGCACAGGAACATTTTGTCTGGCAGGAAATGCAAAAATTATTAATAGAGTGGTTAATAGTGGTGAATTGAACGGTAAATATACTAGATCTTCTTTTGATTGCCACAGTCTTCTAGATACAAATGAAAAGAAAAAAATACAAAACAATATTTAATGAATTTTACTTTTTCTGAAAACGTTTAGGAGCCATTTACTAGGGAATATTGTTTTACAGAAACAATGTGAGATTTCGGCTAATTAAAATCCTAGATGTAACGTACATTATTTGAAAATGTGCCAAGGGAAAAAATATTTTCAAGCAAGCAAAGTGCATCTCTGAGCGAAAATGAAGAACGAATACTCCCTAAGTATGCTTTTAGGCAGAGTTTTCATACTCTTAAAACACAGCAAATAACTATACACTTCTCTTGCCTCCCATGGCACACATTTACCATATAATTTGGCTGTACTAACAGCCTTAAAGTTTTTATATACAAGCTTTCTTGCTATATTACAAAAATAGATCTTAAACTTTCTGGTATCATTACTTTATTACTGACCATTCGATAATGCAAGGCAAAATGTATTTGAACAAAAAGTGAAGTAGACGGTGACCACCATTCCAAATTCACACTAATGCATTTTTTTCCTAATTTCTTTCTTTTGCTTTTTCCAAGACAAGTTTTAACATCAGGAAAGTAACTAATGCATTTTTTTCTTTGAATTAGCTTTTGTCACATTTGGGGGCCAATTTACGAAATTCCCGTGAATAGATCAAAGTTCGATCGAATTCGATCGAATAACGGCCTCTTCGGTCATCGAATAGATCGAAAAGATCGAATAGGATATTCGATCGTACAAATTAATCGAGAAATTGGATATCGAGCAAAATGATAGCCTAAAACAATTTGATAAGCATTCGATAGTCGAATTCTTATCGAATTGCGAATTTGGTCGAGCTAATTATGGGGAATAATAGTAAATTTGCCCCTTGGTGTATAATGACAAAAGTCAATCTGAAAAATTATGCAAAATGACATAAATGAACCCCTATTAAGTTCCCCTTAGTATAGTGCAGTTGTAGCAGGAGCACTTATGGATAGGTCTTCTATGCTTATAATAAAATGAGACTGATGATGTTTAGAAACAATCATACATAAATATTAACATTATTATACAGTGAAACCTCACTGATGATAAGTTTTTCAGCATTTTACATTTTACATTTTTTATTTGTGGTCCCACCAATTTATAATACATTTCAGTGGGTGCATTTCCCTGATTTTAAGTAATGTTTTCCTGGATTTTACATCTACATTTTGTCCTGATGTACTCAAAACTGCTTTTTTCCTCTATGAATAATCTTATTTGTGAAATAAAGAATAATAAACAGATGTAAATTTTGCCATGGTTCTGTAAATGGTCAATTCCAATTAGTCTGCCTCTTATACAGTCCTGCACCAATCACTTATTGCTTTAGGTTGTGTATGGGACCCCCCACAGTATAACATGTAGGGGCAGATTTACTATTATTCCCCAAAAAATCCTTGAATTCCTTAGAAATTCGATAAGCATTCAACTATCGAATGCTTATCGAATAGTTTTAGGCTATTTTTTCCTCGATATTCTATCTCTCAATAAAATTGTACGATCCTTCAATTTCACAAAAAAATCGTACGATTCGAACAATCGAGGAGTTTGATCGTACGAATGGTATTCAAGCAGGTGATAGAAAAAAAAAGCCTATGGGGATTCCCATAGGCTTCTATTGCAATTCGGTTGGTTCAATCTGGCGAAGTGGGCAGTCGAAGAAAATTTTAAAGTTAAAGTCCTTCGATCATCGAATGGTCGAATTATCGAATATCCAATCATTCGATCTATTCGATAATTCGAATTTTCGGTATTCGATCATCGAAGTGGCCAAATTTGCATATTCGACCATCCGATTAAATCATACGATCGGAATTCGATTAAACTTCGATCTATTCACGTAAATCTGCCACTTACACTGCAATGCTTAACCCTTTTTATTAACACAGTAAATATTGTATCTCAAAGTAAAACTATCATGGTCGGCACCCAACACCAGAACAAACACCAAGCACCCTGGTCTCGGCTCATTCTTCACCAGTTGTGTGACCGCTTTTGGGCCTCGGGAGGAGCCCTTGGCTTACTCGGATGCCACCTGGACTTAAACAAAGGATGCAAGATAAGGGTTCTGATTAGGCTAAGGGGTATGACTGGAGTTTATAAGGCCAAAGGTCACAGTTCAAACAGGAGTAGGCAGATTCGTAGTCAGACAGGCTGTGTCGAGGCAGGCAGATAGCTAGGATCATCAGGCAGGCAAAGTGTCAAACCATCAGATGGAGTAAGGCAGAATCGGAGTCGAATAACAGGCAGGAGTCAAACCAGGAAGTCATTCAGGAGGGTAAAGCAGAATCGAGTCCGTTTCAGGCAAGGGTCAGATTTCAGAGGTCAGAGTAGCCAAATAGCCAGGCATGGTCAAACACAGGAATCAGGACAAACAAGAAGCTTCACAGAACTAGGTACAAGGCACGAGGAATGAACCTATTACGGGCAATCATACAATACAAAGTGTCCTTTTAAATACATTTAATTTTCGTGCCATTGATGTGATGATTTCAGCCGGCATGGAGGAAGAGGAACGACGAGGAGGGCGTCCCCGCTGCACCACTAGACCACCAGGGTGAGCTTCCTTCACAAAAATTGACTCCTGCACTTATATCCTTTCAGTACTTGAAGGAAATTTTACTTTAACACATTTCCCTGATTTAAAATTCTTTATCATTTTTTTCTGGACCCCTGAAAAACATAAAATGGGGTTTCTACTGTAATACCTTACTGTTAAGGGTTGTTTTAGAAAATAAAAGCTGAAACTGACATTCAAGAAAAGGGTATAAATATGTCTGTAGAAGTTGAGGACAGTGAATATATATGGTATAGTTGCACCTACAATAGCGTGTACAAATTCAAGTTCAACTAAATTGCAGGAGGGTCGTTAATGGACATGAGTGACATTGCCTATATAATTATCATTAAAATCCTCCTTTGTTATATACTGTAGTATTGACTACCCCAGAGATGCCAGCCTGGATCTGAACTTATCTGGGTGAATCTTGGCTCCACTTGTCCCACATCGTCCTTTCACCCTGGCCCAAGCCCATGATTGTGCTGGGAATTTAGGTGCTTCCCTTTAGTGACTGTTTGGCCTACATAACTGTAGATTAGTGGTTCTCAACCTTCCTAAGGCCGCAACCCTTAAATACAGTTCCTCATGTTGTGGTGACCCCCAACCATAAAATTATTTTCATTGCTACTTCCTAACTGTAATTTTGCTACTGTTATACAGTAAAATACACAAACAGCCGAGGTGAAGTACGTATTGCCTCACCAGTCAGGGGTGTCCAAACTTCAGCCTGCGATCCATTTTTAATTGGCCCGCAGCAAATTCCTAAAATATTCCAGAATATTGCCCCCACAGTGACAGGCTCCGATTCAAGACCTCCTGTCTGTGGTAAATTGGCCCCCATGAAGCGATGATTGCACTGCGTGCTCCTGGAATTGTCAGCTACTGCGCATTCCTTTAATAACAAATGGCAGCCGCAACACTATCCTTTAACCCACCCTGCCCGGACAATGGTTTTATAGTTTGGACACCCCTTGGGCGACCCCTGTGAAAGGGTCATTCGACCCCCAAAGGGGTCCCAACCCCCAGGTTGAGAACCACTGGCTTAAACAGTAATTCAACAGCTTTAAGGAGGTGAAGTGTCGAATTCTAATTTTTTTAAAGAGAGTACTCTGACTCGAACTTGAATTTTGGGCTATTCAATAGTCGAAGTAGCCAAAAATTACTTCACTTCGACCATTAGTAAATGTGCCCCTAACTGTTCCACTCATGGAAACATGCAACATCTTACATTGATCTTTGAACCAACAAAATATCTCTCTATGTCATTCATCAGTGAAGGAGATGGCGTCTGTCCTTGAAATGAAAAAAGAAAATTGTAGCAATACAGTCATCCCCAGAGGAATAATAATGATGTAATTTTGTAAACTGCAATTTCTGCTTTCTCTGAGATTTCTAAGAGATTGTAACTTCCTTCTAGAAAGCAGTGTTAGATGATACTGAGTGTCACGGTAGGGGTCTTATGTATCATTTTTTGTAAAAAAATTTACACCAGAAAAATTTATAAAGGTACTACCAGATATAATGTCATTAATTTTATGCTATTATTATTTTTACACCATTCCCATTCAATGTGAAAATTTCAGGCATGTAATTCCAACAGTAGCTGCAGCCAATTTTTTCATAACTAAATGTTTTTGTGATGATGAATGGTGGTGGTTTCTTGAATATTTTGATTTGACCTCTAACTAATTTTATTTAGATTTAGCTCTCCCAGCTATAAGTTCTTTAATTTAGCCATTTGTTCCAGTTTATACTTTCTGTCCACATATTTTTTTTAGTGTCACCCAGTTTCCATATTAAAATGTTTCCTATGCAAATGCAGAAGTGAATTTTAATTGGCTAGAAATTGATATTATGAACTGAAAGTAAGATATGCAAAGGCAAAACACAAATTCCCAAATTCCAGTAGACTGAATGGGGCCAGGGATTATTTGGTATTATTTTGCAGGAGACAGAGAGGTCTATTTATCAAAATTCAAATTTTATGTAGTGACTTAACTCACATTTTATAAAATCAAAAATGTCTACTTATTATTAAAAGATTTGCAGAAAAAGAATAAACACAAAAAAATACTAACAATACAAAAAAATCAAATTTCTTGCAATTACTAATGAAAAAGACTCAAAACCCTCTATAATTTGCAAATGTTTTTATAGAATGGTTAATTATCCCTGCAGCTGGACATTACATCTATACATGAGGACCAGTCCCCAGAAGTAAACTGAGCTCAGCTGCCCGCATAGTAGGTGCTCTTTTAATTGCTATTCTCTCCTTCCAAATTGATCCACATGGAGAGTATTGGTGCTAAAGGACTTACAGACCACTACATGAAACATTACTGCCATGTGATTTGTGTTTTCAGCACAATAAGTCCTGTGTGGTAATCACCCCATGATTTTAGTGAGTTAAATAAATGGAATGTAGTTATTGACTGGTTGGCATTATTTGTTAGAATATGATTAGTATACTGTATAAAACACAAATAGCATATTTTCCTGCCTATTTTCTTACGCTGTTACTGCTGATATATATTTTGGAAAGCAATTTAGAGACTACAGAATAAAGGAATATAAAATATATAATAAAATGCAATGTGATAGTTAAAGCAGGACACCGATTCATGAGAATTAGCTATGAAATCTTCCCATTACAGACTGCCCTGCTACCTGCAGATTTCTTCTCTGCAAGAGTCCATTAAATGATGACCAGTAGTTTGTAAGATATCAAATTGTGTGCCATCTCCTAATGCTGATGAAATCCAATGCATTTTAATGCATCATTTTGCCTTTGGTTCACAGTGGGTTTTCTCTATTCCCCATGTCATGCAACTACATACTGTATCAAGTTATTTATAAAATTGGAATGTTCTAATACATTTCAGACATTTTTAATGAAAGATATATATATTTATATATATATATATAT
>CM044431.1:49616325-49632831 GCA_024363595.1 Xenopus borealis | reverse complement strand
AGCCTAGACCAGGGTGCTTGGCATTAGTTCTGGGTTTAGGGTGCCAGCCGTGACACCTGATTAGTTCAAATGTAGTGCTATTGCTGGTCTTATGGAGGTGTTGGATAAATCCATTAAATGGCCAGCATATGGAGTTCAACACAAATGAGTAATCAAATGTAGCAGCATAATGATAACTAGTGCTGGGTATATGACAACGTCTTTAGTGTTGTTTGAAAAATGCATTCAATACTAGTGCTGCACATGTGTCATCCACAAGTTAGTGACTTTATTTGAAGATCACATTCAAGTTTGTTCTTCATTCCAACAGTTGTCCTTTGTGAAACCTAGTGCACATTAAGCCAATGATTTTTTATTCATTCACATGAATATTTACCTTTCTGGCAATCATGGGTGATAACAGGCTGCAACTCCATGCAAAATGAGCTTAACAGTATTATGGTTGGTTTCATTTTTATCATGTTTGCCAGTGATTCCAAGCAGTCACTCCTCTGTGCTTGTCTACTGTCCAAAGAACAGGTGACTCAATAGAAAATATTTTTCTACTGTTTGCAGCAGTTTTGTGTTCATGTTTGTCTGACTCTCTACAAAAAGAGGCCCTAACCCTCCCCTTCATGATCTGCACCTGACCCTAAGCTGACATGCCTCTGTATTTATAGGCCCAAGCCTGTCCTGCCCTGCTCTGATGTCATGGAAGGAACAGGGCATGCTGACAAGACTTTTTATAAAGTGCCAACGGAAGGCAAAAGAGTTTCATTGTAAGGTCACCTCAAATCCACCTGTGGCCCACCTAGATTGTTTGGAAGTCGGTCCAAACCCAACCCACCCACAGGTAAATCCATGGGTTCTGCTGGTTTTGGACAGGTCCACACATCACTAGTCTGTATACAAAAACTATAATTGATATACTACCATCCCTTAAAAGCAAACTTACAAAATTGACATGATGAATGACTAATTATGCAGTAATTTAGGCACATGGTGTGTCATCTGCAGGTATCTAAATTACTAATTAGTCATGCAGCATGTTCATTTTTACATGCATCCAATTTTAAATGGGTACGGTGGCAATGGAAAATATACAATGCAGCCCTTTGACATGGGTGGCAATGGGTATTGATGAGCAAATCTGTCCCGTTTCACTTCACTGAAAAATATGTGAAAAAACTGAAAAATGCATTGAAGTCAATGAGCGTATTTTCACCATCTTTTTTCCAGCCTGTCAAAAAATGTCACTCATCACTAGCCAAGTGTTAGTAAAGTATTCAGACCACAAAAAAAAGCAGAATTGTAAGCAGTTCTCTATACAGTTCTATATACTCTTCAGTTTAATAAAGTTTTTTTTTATAATATGTATAATGACATATGTGTTACTATATAGTAATGTAATTAACTGGTTTAAATCTGACTGGTATGAGAAATAAGATCCTTGTTTAACTTAACAGCAGAATTAGAATTCTTTGGCTTGTATAAAGGCAGTTAATGTTTCAGATTTTCTTTTATATCCTTATTATTTACAGTATGTGATAAAATATGCCCTTTTCTGAAACAAATATATTGTAAAACCTTTACAACTCAAATGATTCAATTGAAGCGTCTGCTTTATTGATTAAAAAACTATTATAGCAAGATTGCTTTGGTAAATGTGTCACTTGCTTTACCACTTCTCACCAGTTTTGCCAGGTGGCAAATGTTTTCCCAGGCTTCAATTTACAGTAACATTAACACAGTTTATGAAAGGTGCAGCTTTATCCTGGAGACAATTAGTGATGGGCGAATCTCCCGCGATATGCTTCGCCTAAAGATTTGCGAATTTCTAGAGAAATTCGCGAATCGGCGAAAAATTCACGAAACGAGTCGCGGGACGCTTTTGACGCGCATAGCGTCAACTTTGACGCAAGAGTCGCGTCATTTTCGGCGCGTCGCATCGTTTCCGACGTGCGTCGTGTCATTTTCGGCGCGCGTCGCGTCGTTTTCGCCGCGTCGCGTCAAAAACGACGCGCGACTCGTTTTTTTGGCGAAATTTCACTGGTGATTCGCAAATTTATTCGCCAGCGGCGAATCGCGGGAATTCGCCGTGAATTCGGCCCTGGCGAATAAATTCGCCCATCACTAGAGACAATATAACTGATATCTGGAATAGCATAATGTTTGAAAGAAACATAGTAAGAAATTACAGGTTTCTTGTTGCATTCAGCTGGTTCATCAAACATTTCCTTTTTCAGGAATGTGCTATTAACTGTTTGAAATCACGGCTTGAAGAAGCTGGAGGCACTCAATGGGTTTATGCCACGCATAAAACACATAAAAAACTGGCTTTATGTTTGATAAGAGAGCTTGCCAAGTTCTTTCACTATGGTTAGAAATGCATTGCCAGGTCTGCATCAGTAAAAGGTTTTAGAGGTAATCGCTAAATCCACACAGGGACTTTTAGTCCTTTAAATGCTAATGGGGTCTGACTGGACAGATGAACTTAGAGCACAATGTAAATATCACACTTAGTTTCCAGCTCTGCCTCAGAACTGACTGCCTGTCTAATGACTCTCTTAGGTGCCTACTAAACAATGCGATTGATTTTAGTGAATGCACATGGCTTGTTTCCTTAGCTATTTGTATGCTGGCCTAGTAAAAGAGAAACTTAAATGAAATGTAATCTGTCGTAATTTCCTTTTCCTTCAAGTCCATGCAGCAGCACATTATGGGCGTAACCCTCTCCCAAAGATAGGACGAGCAAGGACCAATCAGCATAAGAAGCACCTCCTCCCCCAATGCCACGTGTTATAAAAAAGTACAGTCCATACACCACTGCACATAATCTTTATTTAGGGTGGGAAAAAAGTGCTGCTGTATGGACTTGAAGGAAAAGGAAATTACAATAGATTAAATTTTGTTTTTCCTTCACGTCCTATACACCAGCACATTACGGGATATACAGTAGCAAGTAATAGGGTGGGATAATCATATTAATTCCTCTGAAAAATTGTTTGGAGCACCGCTCTACCAAAGGCTGCTTCCTGCAAAGCATCAACATCCAGCCTATAGTACTTGGAGAACATGTTTAGGCTTGACCAAGTTGCAGCTTTACATATTTTGTCTGGTGGAACTAGAAGATGCTCTGCCCAAGATGTTGCTGTTACCCTTGTCGAAAGAACTGTAATGAAAATTGAAGGAGACAAATTAGCAGCTATATAACAAGTTTGAATGGTATCCTTTATCCATCTTTATAACTTTGACACCGCCAGGCCTTTATTTTTCCCTGACATAGCCACAACAAGATGTTCCGATCTCCTGAATGCCTCTGTCCGAGCAAGATACTTCTTCATCACCCTGCAGACATCTGAGTGAAACTTTAGTTTTGTCACTGGATTGGGACAAAAAGATGGAAGTTTAATTTCCTGGTTTATATTGACCCTGGAAGGAACCTTTGGTGAAAAATCAGGAAGTGTCCTGAGCACCACTTGATCTGGATAAAATTGCAGATAGGGTTCTTTAGCTGCTAAGGCCTGAATTTCCCTAACCCTGCTTGCTAAAGTTATCGCTGTAGAAAACTTGAAAGCATTTGACAAATCTTATGTCTATAATAATTCAAAATGACCTGTCTTTCTTCGGGACTAGAAACACAGTAGAATAAGTGCATAACCCTTCCTCCAAGGGTGGAACTTTTTCTAGCACTTATTTGTCGCAAAAAGAATACATTTCTTCTTATAAAGCCATTTGCTTCTGAAAAGAATCACTTTTGGGGGTAGGGAGGAATCTTGCAGGAGGGAATCGATGAAACTCGATCTTAGCCTTTTCCCCACTTTAAAACATCTGTTCCTTCCTCTATTGGGTCTAGCACCAATCGTCGGAGACCTCTTTTACAGACAAAAAAAAGTAACCTCAGCCTCAACCTAAGCAGAGGCGATATTGCTTCAGGAGACCAGACTGCAGCCACAACCTAAGGGAAAAGGATTCCTACCTTCTCCCCGGGAGAGTACTAATCCTCCAGCAGTTCCCCCTGCGGTCTTCAGAGCACTGAGGCTTCAGACAAAAAAATCTTCAGTCCTCATGCTCAGGTAGGATTGAAAAAAAAACACAGGTATTGGGGGAAGAGGTGCTTCTTATGCTTATTGGTCCTTGCTCATCCTACCTGGGGGGGGTGAGGGTTAACCCCGTAATGTGCTGATGTATAGGATGTGAAGGAAACCTACATTTAAATCCCAGAATGATTTAATCTGTTTGGTAGTTTGTGAAAATTGAGATCCAAGAACAAAAAAGTTTAAAGGACCAGTAACATCAAAAAATTTAATTGTTTTAAATTAATAAAAATAATATAATGCAGTGTTGCCCTGTACTGGTAAAACTGGTGTGCAGCCATGGGGGCAGCCATTCAAAGGAGAAAAGGCTCAAGTTACACAGAATATAGCAGATAAGCTCTGTAGACCATAATGTTATCTGTTATCCATTACTTATCCTGTGCCATATAGCTGTTTTTCAATTTCCACCATTGCTACTAAGCAGCTTGTTTATATGAACTATAGTAGTGTGTCTGAAGCAAGCAGATCAGTTTTAACAGCGCAGGATAACACTACAATTATATTTTCTTTACTTTAATGCTTTCTTTTTTTGGTGTTACTGTTCCTTTAAGAAACACAAAAAAATTTGTTTTTATATAAAAAAAAAGAAAAAATAGAATATGTATCACCATTCTGAATGCAATTTAATTAAGTATAGTGATCTTACACTGAAACTCTGCTATTTAGTTTTTGCTGTCTAACATACCAAATGCATACATTTTCTTTCTCTTACAAGGTGTATATATAATTCTTTAGAACTGGTGGTTTGAAAAGCTTTCCCCCAAATTGATTGTTATAAGTCTTTCTCAGCAACAACATTCTGTAATAAGATGAAGTCTCCAATGTTAAAGCATTGCATTCTCCCCACTCTCCCATCTCCATTCTTCCTCTTGTCCTATCCTGCTCAATAGAATTGTAAGAAAAAGCTTTATATGTGCTGTCAGAAGAAATGATGTAATCAAACAATGGAGATTCATTTGCTGCCAAATGTCTATTGTTGGCTGACAGTTCCAGAAGAGCACCCAATTTTGCTAGTTCTCTGTTTAGTATTGTTGTTTGTCTTTTAATTAAAAGTGTGCTAGTTTCTATGTGCTGTAAGTAATTAGAACAAGAACAGCATAAGGTGCAAAAAAGAAATAGATTTTTTATGGCATGTGTTGCTTACCTCAGTGTGCATGTAACAATATATTTGGTACTGTGTATAGCTATTGATTATTTATTGGCCCATGGAGGTTATCTACTGGGATAGTAAACCCCACTGTTGCAATATTTCTTATTTGCTATGCTTCATTGGTACCTAGTGGTTCAGTGATGCAGACATTTTTTAATCTAACTCAGCTACAGTTCTAGCAACTGAGAACCACTTGTATGGAAATTAAGCAGATTAGTAGATGCTCAGCTCATATGTAGTGTGTGGTGTGATAATAGTGTGTGTACTGTATGTATGACATAATTACATAGTTAAATAGTTAATTGGGTTTAAAAAAATTAACAGTCCTATTCATCCCTTCCAAATAAAACTCCAGTGCACTTATATGCACATATTTATACAGACCTATATGTACAATCATATACAGTATATATATATATATATATATATATATATATATATATATCCACACATACCTAGACTAAACTGACTGTAGTACTTTAGATCACAATAGCATTCTATTTCTGTATTGTGTCAAGCCTCAATTAAAGGCATTATTAGAAGCTGCAACACACAATTACCCACTTTCACACTGCCTCTCCAACAAGTCGGCCTGGTCGCTGGTTGGAGAGATCGGCCACTCTCCAAAATACAGGAACAATGTAGACACCAGGACTCAGAATTCAAGCAGGGCGACTTTATTCGTCAGCCTTTCTCCACAAAATGTTTCGAAACTGGCAACTTTACATTACCTCTCCTGATTGTAGATCTATGTTGGGATATCCGTGTTTTTATTTGTAACGTGGTCTCCCCAATATAGAGGAGACCACAAGGACAAATTAACACGTAAACAGCAAATTTAGATAAACATGTGTAGTACCCACTCAAAGGATACTTGCGACCTGTAGTCGGATGCTCAAATATTGTTCCTTTGTGTACACAATAGCATTGGGAACATGATAGACAGGGGAACATCCCCTGAGATCTTGTACCCATATATGATTGTGTTAACATTTTATTTTCTTTTGTGTCAGAATGTACCAATTGACTGCCTAATGTTCTCCCCCTTCTATATGATATCAATGGAGGCCGACCAAATTCCTGAACTTCCAGATATGAGGATTGAAGAATCCCCCAAATGGTATACATTGATTTCTATCTTTAGGTTGAAACTTGGCTTTCCTTGCCCTGGTTTTAGCTCTATCCAGAACATACCTGGGGTATCCACGTACGTTTAAGAAACTTACTGTACATATCATTTAACTGTTGCTCTCGTCTCTCGGGCTGGCTAACTAACCTCTCTACCCTAGTAAATTGACTGATGGGGATAGAGTCCCTAGTATGTGCCGGATGGTGACTTGTGTAATGTAACAACTGGTTTCTATCTGTGGGCTTAGAATACAATTCCGTGGAAAAACCACTCGCTTGTCTAGTAATTTTAACGTCCAAAAATTGTATAGACATACAGTCCATATGTACAGTATATGTGATGTTAGGATGTAATTCATTAATCTCATGATGGAACCGTTCGAGGGAGTCCCTGTTTATTTTTTATATATATATATATATATATATATATATATATATATATACCTGAACCTGAACCAGGGCTTGCTGGGAGATCATTAGTGCAGTGGTGATGCTGCTAAGAGACACACCAAGGTAGGGAGGATAAAAGGGGGGCTACAATAATTATGTTTATCAACTCATAGAGGCACATCTACTAAGGGTCGAAGTGAATTTTTGAATAAAATTTTAATTTTTAAAATTCTAATTTCAAAGTTATTTTGGGCTACTTCGACTATCGAATAGCCCAAAATTCGATTTGAATTGAAAAAAATTTGAAAATTAAAATTTTGAAGTAATGTCTCTTTCAAAAACTTCGAATTTGACACTTCACCACTTTAAAGGGGTTGTTCAACTTTGAGTTAACTTTTATTATGTGGTAGAGAGAACTATTGTGAGACAATTTGCAATTGGTTTTGATTTTTTATTGTTTTTGGTTTTATAGTTATTTAGCTTTTTATTCAGCAGCTCTCCGGTTTGCAGTGTCAGCAATCTGGTTGCTAGGGTACAAATTACCCTAGCAACCCTGCATTGATTTGAATAAGAGACTTGAATACGAAAAGGAGAGGGGCTAAATAGAATGACAAGTAATTAAAAGTGGCAATAACATACATTTGTAGCCTTACAGAGCATATGTTTTTATATGGTGTCAGTGACCCCCATTTGAAAGCTGCAAAGAAACAGAAGAAAATGTCAAATCATTAAAAACCTATGAAAAATAAATAATGAAGACCAATTGAAAAGTTTCTTAGAATTGGCCCTTCTACAATTTACTAAAAGTTAACTTGAAGGTGAACCACCCCTTTAAATTGCCATTGTAGCCTATGGGGGACCTCCTGGAACCTTTCCTGAAAAATTTTCCTGGAAATTTAAAGTTTTTGAAAAAAATCATTTGAATTGAACGCTTCACAAATTTTTATTCAATCGAAAACTGACCTATTCTATTGAAATAGGTCAATTTTCAATCGAAAATGACCCCCCCAAAATTCGATGGTTGAATTTTTTTTCTATTTGAAATTGGCCCGTTAGTACTGTAAATCTGCCCCATAAAGTTATTCCCAACTCATGTACCTATCGTCTGCACTGTATATAATGGACTGGAGAGACAGAAGAAGCAAGATCAGCTAGACCGGGTAGTCAAAAGATTGATTTTTGATAAATTGTTGATAAATTGAAGAAAAAATCATTCTTTGCTGTCTGTAAGTGTACCCTATCTAAATAAATTAATATGTACTGGTGTTACCCAATCTTGTAAAACAGACATGTTCATAATTTTGATTACTAAACAATAATTTGAGTACTGTCATACATCATCTGCATTAAACACTGACCATTGTTTGTGTTTCCAACCCTCTATAAGTTAAATCTTGCTTTAGAGCTTCTCATTATGTCCTTCATGATCATTGTTGAAACGGCTAACAAAATACTATGCTCCCTCCATTTAGTGTTTCTTATGAGTTATCTAGTTATGATTAAATCATATCTGATAAGTATGGCAGAAAATCTTGTCTATTCCTGTGTAATCTGAATGTATCAACTACGTCTAGTTGTCTAGAACTACCAGCGCTACACAAATATCTAAAAACCTGGAATCAAGTACAGTTCTTAAACTGCCTTGTAGCCTTGGCATAAAGGTCAGTTTGTTCATTTTGTGCTGCCAGAGAGCTGCTTTTAAGAGAAGAAGTACTGCTTACTTGACAGATATTCAACTAAACATTTAATGCCAAATCAATTCATTAAGTTTATATGTATAATTAATTATGTGTTTCCATTCAATGGACCTGCAAGATAACAAGTTGATCAGCACATACATTTCCTGTTATTGAAGATGGATATTTGAATAGAATGAAGTGGGTTCTTTCATAAAAATTATATACTGAAAACCATTTAATAAAATCAGCTAGCTATTTATATGGCAAAGTACTGCGATGTACAGAGTTTTTGTCTTACACTTTGCCTAGTGCCAAAGTGGCTTTCAAAAGTTTCCCTGAACTAGACAAGTGGCAAGTTAATAGACTAGAGGAAAAAAAATTTTGAGCATGTTTTTTTGTGTGTGTGTTCTTTTTGTTACGTTCTATATACCTGTTTTAATTTTCCATCCTTTTAATCCACTGTTTTGAAACAGCAGCAAGCATATAATTTATAATGCAGATGTTCTGCTAGGGGCCTGTCATGGTATGACATGCTGTGAAGAGTAAATTGCTTTTTGATTCCTTTTTACTTCAGTTGAATGTTTTCCTTTCAAAATCAGCTAGTCATTTAATCACATCACACAAATCATTTGTATTTTATGAAGAAATGCCCATATACTGTACTGGGATGGTTGCAGAAAACACAATCATTTGTAGAGGGAGGGCCATCAATGTAACCTTTTAATGACATAGAGGGGCAGATTTACAAAATTCACATGAAGGATTTTCAAAAAGAATTTTCAAAAAGATTTGAATTAGAATTTTTTTAATGTTTTTGAAGACAACTTCGACCAGTAAATTTTGAAAATTCGATTGAATCGAATGATTCTAATAATTCGAATAAAAATCTATTTGAATATTCGATTATTCGACAGTTGAATTACTTCCCCTTTAAATTTTTATTCGACTGCCTAGTTCGCCAGATCAAAGCTACCAAATTGGCTTTCATTATTTTTGATCGAATAAAAAAATTTGATCGAATGGTTAAAATCATTTAAATATTTCCTATTTGATCGTTCGACCAATCGAATTGAGGTAAAATCCTTTGAATTCGATATTCCAATTCGAAGGATTTTACTTCCCTAACTATTCCCATGGTCGAATTCGAGGGTTTTTTAACCCTCGAATTTGACCCTTAGTAAATCTGCCCCAGAATGTAAAATATACAGCACACCCAAAGAAATATGAAAAAGCTGAAGACTGGTGAGGAAAGGGTTAAACAGTACTGTGCATCTATTAATATAGGAAACTACCATTTATTTACAGAAATTAAATGCCAATATTTAAGATGGACAATTTAATGAAATATCTGTACTGTATGCAGTTTGCAGTATGGATTATATTTGCCAAGCTAAATATTTATTTTTCTATTCCAGAATCCTTGCCACATAGCAAAACAGAACAGCTGTTTTTGCAGAAAGAAGGGAAAATTAGTTGCCTGTCCACAGGAAAAAAGTTATTTGTAATGTAAAGTTGGCTGACATCTAAGGGGTTATATATCACAGGTCAAAAAGAGTATTTTTTTATACCTCAAATGAACTTGAATGAGCTCACAGCTCAGATGGTGTCTTATTGAAGAAAAAACTTGTTCGAGTTGCAAAACCCGAAAGCTCAAATTGATCAAGTTTTCAGGGAAAAAACTTCAATTACTCGAATTGATCATGTTTTTGGGCAAAACACTGGACAGGTTTTAGATGGTGCAGATTCAGGCATCGGAGTTCATGGGCACATTCTTCTGGCTCTTTAGAAATCTTCAGCAATGTATGTGACTTTTGGAGTATGTGCAGTTGTTGTGAACAACTGCACATACTCTGCTCACTTCCTGAAGATTTTCGAAGAGAAGATGGAGCATGTGAACTCCGATGCTTGAATCTGCAAGAGGGGTAAGTAAAACTTTAGGGGCATTTTCCTGGGGTAGCAGGTAGGCTTAGGGCGAGGAGGGTCTATGTAGGGTAGGGAGGTAGGTTTTTTTAAGTGTAAGGATGTGAAAATTAGACACCCTCGCACATTCCTAGTAATATGGATGCCTAATGGGTCCTAATGGGGACCTTGTGCTTACAGTGTACACAAGGTGGCACTGTGTCAAAGTATAAAGGTAATGGGAACCATGCGGTCAGTGTTCATTGCTTTAGCCCAACCTTGCAGGCTGGAAGGGAATGGGCATGATCCCTAGGCGCAAAGGCCCTAGTAAAGTACAGCTATACTACAACTACTGCTGACATGACCCCTTGCCTGAAGGGATCCAGCCAAGTATGGTGCTGTGAGTATATGCTCCTTTATGCTGTGTGCTCTGTACTTATTCCATGTAACTGTATAATCATGCTCTTTACCACTGTGGTGATTGTTTTATTGCTCTGCTGTTTAATAAATGCTGTTTTGTTTAAGCATAAAGAATCACTGGCGCCCAACTTATTGTGCTTATACCACCTGGTTACAGTTCAACTATATCCTTCCTCCACCCCGCTGTGAGGGCTCATCCCTGAGAAAGAGAGTTTCATTCGTGGTGTAATACCATTTGAAAGTAGCTATAACTGACTCCTGTCACATCAGTTTACTATAGCGCTACATAAGTAAGGGTTGAATTCTCCTTTAAGTATTCCTGTGTGTGACCCCCGACCTTGATCTTGTAACCCGTATATATAACACATTGCTCGTTTGGTTTGACCCGACCAGTTCCTTGACTCCACTATTTGCTCCTCCGTCCAATCCATACATGTTTGATTCCCGTGCTTGCCCAGGACTCTCTCCCTGGTTCTCCTGCATTAAGACCTGGTGGCATCAGAGTAGAGAAGGGTTCCACCCAAAGCTAAAGGCAACTGCTATAGGCAGAAGAGCAGGATGAGACCAGAATCTTGGAGTTGGCTCTGTGTTTGGAAAACCGTACATTACAAGAGACTCTCACAAAGGAAAGTGTAAACACTTAGCCTAAAAGGATCTTTAATTTTAAGGCTTTATAAAGTATAGCCAAAGAACAATTCCTACATTGATTTTAGTGCTCACTTCTTAAAGGGATACTGTCATGGGACACATCAGTAAATAGTGCTACTCCAGCAGACTTCTGCACTGAAATCCATTTCTCAAAAAAGCAAACAGATTTTTTATATACAGTTTATTAAGTTGCAAATTGTGGATGACCATAACATTTTTCTTAAGACCTGTTTGAATGTTACATATCGGTTATATCAACAAAACGTTTTTCATTATTTACACTGTGTGCTGGTGCAAACTATAACACATTACAAGGGGTCATTTATCATTCATGGGGCAGGGTGCAAATTATGCAAATTATGCATAGCTAGAAGCTGTGGGCACATGTCCTTTCTGAATACAAATGAATACATGAATATAAGTATACAATAGAACCCTGTTTTTCAAAGATTATTTGCTGATTATTTGTGGTCCCACTTTCATATACTATAATACTCCTGGATCTTCATGCATTTATTTATTCTACTCAGCCACTTGAGAAATGTAAACGTGGGGTTAAACTGTAATCATATTCACAAGGGGCTGGTATATCTAGGCATGAAGGATCCCCTTTCCCACCCAATACTTACAACCTAACTTGTATGCAATTCAGATGCAAAAGTTATGCAGCTCTGGAAGGCAAATAGTGTAAAGATTTCCTGTACTTACCAGCTGCCTTGCACTACTGATTTTTATCTGGTCAATGGTGAAAAGACCCAGACACAAGCGCTTCGTGAATGAGCACTTAGTAGAACTATTTTGTACCCTTAGGGGCAGATTTCCTAAGGGTTGAACTGAAAATTCTATTTAAGAAAAAAAATCTAATTTTGAAGTAATTTATGGGTACCTCGACTATCGTATTGGCCAAAATTCAATTCCAATTGAAGAAAATTTGAATCCAATTTTAAAATTCGTCCATTCGAACATTGAAGTACTGACTTCGACCCTTCGACACCTTAAACCTGCTGAATTGCTGTTTTATGAATGTTTGATTATCACTGAGGAAGGGCCTTCTGGGCCTGAAACTTTGATCACTGTGAAGTGTCATGTCAGCATGGAATAAAGATTGGGAACCCCCCATTTGCAGCAGACAAGATATTGACATCTATCTTTTTCAAATTGATGTTTTAGACTATGGGGGACCTCCTAGAACCTTTAAGGAGTGTTTTTGAAAACATTTTTAGAATCAAAAATTTTTTTGTGAAAATCGTTCAAATCGAACGATTCAAACGATTTCCATTCCTACCTATTCTATCAAAAACAGTTTGTTTTCAATCTAAAAAAACACTTTACAAAAAAATTGATAAATCTGCCCCTCAGTATCCAAGCACTTGTGTCTCATTCATTGTTAAATCTTTTATGTACCAGTACAGGGGTTTGCAAAACATACAGTATATTACATTTTGCAAGTAATTTTTATTACATACAGCCAAAACCCTTTTTCTTCAGCTTGATTAAGGTTTATTTACAAATGACCAAAATTTAATAAGGGTTGTCAGTTTGCTTGGACCTATTATTTAAACTCCACTAAAATAACAATAAAATACACATATCCAAAAGGTAGAGTAACATCTGCAGAATTGTATAGTGAAAATGAAATCAATGCTGGTCACATAAATTAGCATACCACACTTTATCCATTTGCTGGTGAGGTTCAAGGATTATATGATTAAGCCACAGAAGCCTGCAGCCATATCCAATACACAAGTAAAGGGATTTTTAGTCAGGAACTGCATTATAAATCAAAGCAATATTACAGAGAAGCAGTAAGGATTAGTGATGGGCGAATTTATTCACTGGGGCGAATTCCCGCGATTCGCGAAACACCAGCAAAAATTCGCCAGCAAAACGAGTCGACGCGTCAAAAACGACGCGCGCTGAAAATTACGCGACGGAAACTATTGACACGACTCGTTTCGCGAATTTTTTCGCCAATTTGCGAATTTCGCTGGAAATTCGCGGCGAAGCGAAACGGGTGAGATTCGCCCATCACTAGTAAGGATTTCTAAACTACAAAGAGTACCACAGAACAGTAACAGGGGCTGTGTTCACTCTAGCTAAAAATTCTGGTCAAGTTTTGGAATTAATTAGTTATCATCACCTGTTAGGGATAATATTATGTTGTATTAACAGGAAGTGAGGACACGCTGGTGCAGCCAAAAAAGCAAAAAGACTGGAAGTGAAATATTTTATTTCAATGGATTAAGGAATCTAATGATGGCTGATTCTGATCTGTTTCATTTCACTGAAAATTCCCAAATTGCATTGAAGTCTATGGGGGACAACATTTTTTTTTTTTTGATGCTCAACAATTTTTTCACCCATTGGGGTCTGTGGGAATAATTTTTGCAGTGAAACTTGGCAACAAATTATGCTCATCACTATGAGGACCAGCTTTTTGTGGTTTTAGAAAAATGTACTTTCATTTTTGTTTGCATATGTTGTGTATGAGATTGTAAAGTGACCTGTTTTGTTGAAAACCCTACTTTGAATAACTTACAAGAATATACCTGCTTAAAGCAACATTGGGCGGAACTGTCTATTCTGCCATTTTAGTGAATTCCCACAATATACTGTACACTGTGTATGCAAAAAAAAGTTTGGCGCAGCACAGGACTTGGGGAAAAAAGGACCAAGTCCTTATACAATTCATGCATGAGAATGCTGTGCAGTGTGTGTGCAAAAACATTAATTTCATTTTATTGTCTTGAGAGACGTGTTCAATTTATGTAACCAAAAATGAACAGGTTTAGGAATGAATACAAACCACCACTTTTGCCACCAAAACAGATCACTCAATAAATATTAAATAATAGATAACAATAATAGATAAATATTAAATAATAAATAGTGATGGGTCGAATTTATTCTCCTAGGTCGAATTCGCGGCGAATTCCCGCGATTCGCCGCTGGCGAATAAATTCGCGAATCACCAGCGAAATTTCGCCGAAAAACGAGTCGCGCGTCAGTCGCACGTCGTTTTTGACGCGACGCGACGAAAACGACGCGACGAAAACGACGCGACAAAGTTGACGCGACGTGCGACAAAGTTGACGCGACGCGCGACAAAATCGTCCTGCGACTTGTTTCGCGAATTTTTCGCCAATTCGCGAATTTCTCTAGAAATTCGCGAATTTTTCGGCGAAGCGAATCGCGGGAGATTCACCCATCACTAATAATAAAGATATTGTCTGGAAAATTATGGTTAGTTTGGATATATTTCACATACTGATTCTTAATACAGCTCCTCCCATAAACACTGGATTATATTAGCTGTCACCTTGGAACTATTGTACCTTGTATTTTTACAGATAGCAGTAGCATATCTTCTCAACTGTAGTGCTCTAGTTATCCAACAATAAAGTACCAGTTCCTACTGTATCTGCAGCACAATACATTTCTCATGGTTTCATCGGCCATGCAGCCAATGTTATGCCTCTTTAAGAAGTACATAACACTCAGAGCTAAACATACTTCTTGTGTGTAAACACATACATACCTCAAAACATTCTAACATGCAACTCCCCAAAAAGAAAAACAGTAACAGTTGCTTACAGTAATTTAACAGAACCTGAATTACATTGGGCCAACCATTTCTTTTTTACTTCAGTGTTGCTTTACACAAAGCTGTGTATGCTGCTGTTTGACTAATGCTCAGGATAAGATCATGACGACTGAAATCTCAAAAGAAAAAGTTTAACGATTGATGAACAAATAAGTCCTCCAAACTAACAAGCATTTACAGAAATCTGTGTAAAACAAATACAGGTGCAAATAAATCATTTGTGTTACCCCAAAAACCTGCATTTGTAATTGTATATAATTAGAATGGCAGAACAGATACTGTTATTTTGTAATGTGATTCAAGTGTAAACTTTTTATTTGAGTGGCAACGGGAAGGCCAATTTATTAAAGGTCAAATTTTAGTGGTATAAGAGCTTTTTGAATCCACAAATACAAAGAAAGTTATTAAAAGATCTGAATATATCAAACATACAAAAGGGGAAAAAATGCTTCACATCCCTCTAAAACCTTTATCACCAACATTTTTTCATACAATTACTAGTGAAAAAAACTGAACACTTCTAAAACTCTGGATGGCCAAAAAAATATCCAATAGGATCAGCACACTTTGTATTTGAGTTTTTTTGTGGTTTTTACACTTAACACATTGTTTTAGAGACATAAAAAACAAATTTATGAAAAAAAATTAAAAGAAAGGGTCATCTGAATGTTAGTAAATCAGCCCATAAATGTAGGAAAGATGCTACCTAATGCAGAGAGACCTTTTCTGCACATAAGATCCCAAGTAGTACAGCTGTATGCAAAGGATTTATTTATTCCATTGTGCTGCATAACATTTTAGGATTTTTAAACATTTTTTATATTGTACAAAATATAGGTTCAGAGCTGTTCTTAGGAGAGACTTACCAAATGATGTAGTTATAATACTAACAAAGAAAAATTAGGCACAATGTAGAAACAAATGCAAACATTTATGTATAAATGCATACACAGATGCTGATCCACTCAAAATTATCAGTGGTTGAACATGTCTAGATGATTATCTCAATTATGCCTTTCATCTGCAGAAATAAATTGCCTTGCAAGATTGTTTGCTTAACAACACATAAAAGCACACACACACACACACACACACATATATATATATATATATATATATATATATATATATATAAAAGCATATATTATATTATATTTTAATAGGTGAAAGATTTGTTAAAGCTGCTTCTTCAAATATGCTGTATACAAAATATATTGCATAATCACTTATGAAACAGAAAGGGTGGGAAGTAATAGATGTAAAAAAAGGGGAGCATAGCCTATTGTGCTGCAAAATATACCTCCACTATGAAAACTTCCTAGTTAAATAGGTAACAACCATTACTTTATTGCCCAATATCTGTAGGAAAAAAGTCAAATCAACAGGACTTGCTGTGTTTTTACTTGAAGACGTTTCATCAGTCATCCAAATTCTCAATTCAGAATGGATGAATGGTAAAATGTCTTTAAGAAAATAAATTTCACAAAAACTCACATTTCTTATTCTTTTGCA
>CM044431.1:49515849-49608736 GCA_024363595.1 Xenopus borealis | reverse complement strand
CGAACAGCGGATGTTCGCGCGAACAAGTTCGCCGGTGAACAGTTCGCGCCATCCCTAGCTGTGTGGCAGGCACTGGTGCTGTAGTAATGAGACCATCAACTAATTGTAGCTTTAATACAGTAAAGAGATTCCCTCCAAGTATAGCAGTACCCCTAGTCACAATGTAAAAGTCACATTTTGCAGTATTTGATTCAAATTGTACAGTCACTGGCAAGCAACCAAGCACAGGGATTGGATCCTTTAAGTAACTGACCAGTCTAAGGGCAGGTGCAACAAGCGTATCTTTTGCAAAGTATTTCAAGAAAATATCCTTTAGTAGTATAGAAACAGCTGAACCTGTATCAAGCAGCAGGTTAATGGAGTGTCCCTTTTCAGCATAAGCAGTATTGACATTGACAGTGCATATAAACTTGTCTGGAATAAATGTACCAGCTTTATCCACACTTAATACTGTAACATTTGTAGTAGTGACTTCATGAACATCTTTAACAGAACGACGGCAGACCCCAGAAAAGTGACCTGGTTTGAAACATTTTCGGCACTGTATAGCTTTGGCAGGACATTTAGCATAGTTTGCAAGGTGTTGTGTTGAACCACATCGAAAGCAGTATTTTTTATTTGTATTTGCTGTACTGTTTTGCAGTGAATCCCTTTCCTTAGCACTGTATTTTTCCTGTGACTGCACATTATTAGGCCATAGTTTTGAATTCACAATCTGTACATTCCCAGCATTTCCCTGACTGAGAGTTTTAGCCTCTGCCACGGCTGTTTCAATTTGGCTAGCAACTGTAATAGCCTTTGCAAGGGTTAAATCTTGCTCTAGTAACAGTCTCTCTCTGATACGTGGTGAGTTTGTTTTTTTACATTATTTGGCCTCTTAGCATTTCATCTGTTAGATTCCCAAGCTCACAGGTAACAACCAGCTCTCTCAAATCTACTACAAAATGTTCTGTGGATTTGCCATTACATCGTCCATGTTGGCAGAATTTATATTTTTCAGCAACCACATTTACTCTTGGCACAAAAAAAGTTCTTTATAGCAGTAAGAGCAGTTTCATGAGTATCATTAGGTAATGGTAATGTATAGAATATACGCTGTCCCCCAGGCAGTGAATAAGTAAAGCAAGCTTTCTAGCAGCAGAAACCTCCCCTTGGTCAGCAGCAATAATGTAATTATCAAACATATGGATCCAAGCAGTAAAAGGTATGGTAGGCTCACCAGGGTTTGGTAGAAAAGGTGCAGGCTTCTGCAGAGTTAGAAAAGACATCCTCGTCGCCATTTGTTATGTTTTGGTAGCCGAGGATGAGGAGGGTATAACTGCTTTATTAACAGGTTCATGCAACCATTACACAACTGCCTTACTTCCTACTTTCACTGAGTATCTGCATAGCACAAGTAATGTGCACAGTGACACCCGCAGGCCATTTGTATAAACACCACAAGTGACTATGTAAGGACTCACCTTGGTGGTCTAGTGGGCAGCGGGGTCCACAGCCGCTCCACTAGTGTGGACGCCCGCTGCTCCTTTGCCTTCTGTGGCCAGTACCAATATTATATTGAAAAATCTTGACTTAAAATAACAAACCCTGCCGGGGGTCGTAAATGACAAGTTCCTGGGCACTCCTACCTCATGCATAATAATATCCCATTGTCATGCAAGTAGGCTTCATTTTCCATGGATTGTATGTCCAGTTTTCCTAACTCTTGCCTCAGAGGACACAATAGGAAACTCTAAACCTGATATAGTAGCTTTCTTTGTGTTTCTTTTTATTTTATTGACTGTTTTTGCAATTATATTTCTTCATTATAAAATATTCTTTTCAATACATGCACAGTTACTTAAAATATTAAATACATTTTAATACATTAGTCCTTGTGCTCTAATGAACTCATTGCCCATATGAATGCTTGTGCCTAAGTGTATTAAAGGGATCCTGTCATGGGAAAAAATATTTTTTCAAAATGCAGCAGTTAATAGTGCTGTTCCAGAAGAATTACACACTGAAATCCATTTCTCAAAAGAGCAAACAGATTTTTTTATATTTCATTTTGAAATGTGACATTTGTCAATTTCCCAGCTGCCCCAAGTCATGTGAAGATTTACTAAATTCACATGAATAATTCGAAGTTCAATCGAATTTTAATCAAATAATATATGTGCTTAAATATAGTAGAACATACAGAAAAAGTGAGCTATTCAGGCTGAAATTTTTCAAATCATGGCTCACATTAGTGGGCATACACGGTATGTCAAAGAAATTTTGATTTTTATCTGTGATCTATACTCATCATACAATATGTAAACCTGTTCAAAGGGTATGATCAAAGAAGGACTTGTGAACTGTTGTATAGCTAAGAGGTGTGACAGCTCTGTGGCCACTAAATTGGAATTTGATTTTGCCTCAGCAGGGTGATGATCCAGCATAACTGAACACAACCACCAAAGGACACAAATCCAAGACCTATGATTAATCCTGAATTAAAGGGTCATGAAATGCATACATTTTAACTCCCAGATCTTTCTCTGTGTTTTTAAATTATCTTTATGTAATAATAATTCCATGTCAAAAATACAAAGACCTGAACTGTAGATATGTTTTGTAACTGTCTTTTCTATTTAATATGCAACAATATTTCAGGCAGCTGCAGACATGCCTGGTGCAAAACAAAAGAAAGAAACTCCATATACCAAAAGCAAACCTGTATACAAGTGATGACACAACCAAGCAGAGATCTGAATTGAAGCATGTTATTAATTCTTCCTCACAGATATCTGTGATTAAAAGATTTTTTGTTGACAAGAAATAACGCAATTATTTTTGATGTCTAACATACTTGATAAACAAATAATCTTTGTATGTGAAACAGGATGACCAAATATTCACTTACTGTAAAAACAATAAGGAAATCATTATCAAGCCAGTAGACAAAGCTTGAACTGTTGTTTTAATGATCTCACCAGACTATGGAATTAAGCACATAAGGGAGAATGTAATTAAAATCACAAGTGATGTTTAAAATCTCATTTTTGCAAATGTTTAGCTCTGCTCATAATGTAAAATCATATTACACCTGCTCTGGAGTTTAGTTAAATATTTTGGAATGAAATAACACTTTGCGATTACCAGAGCCATGGCAGACCAGCCAGACGCCCTAGGCAACCTTACTGGCTCTCGCGTGTGTGAATTGTGCCCTTGGACATGCGCACAAGCGCAAAACGCCCCGAACACAAGCGCAAAAGTGCAAAAAGTCAAGGAGAACGGGGACCAGAGATGGAGTAGGTATGTGCCTGGTGCCCCCTCAGCTTTGCGCCCTAGGCACGTGCCTTCTCTGCCTACCCCTAGTTCTGGCCCTGGTGATTACTAAATTTTATATACATAAACTATGAATGTTTGCAAAACTTTGTGAGGAAGTTGTTGAGGTCTGAAATCAGTCAAAAAGGATGCAAGCCATGATAATCTTAGATGCTAATGTTTGTAATAGTTTTGAGAACATTTTTGCACTAACAAAACACATAACATTCCCCCAATAGACTTTTCTCAGATGTAAGGTTATATTATTGTATTATCGATGGTCTCCCCACATTCGCTGTAGGTACACAAACTTCTGTGACATCACTATTCTTTTTACATTTCTAGCTCTTCTTTGACCCCTGCATTGTCTATGCCACAGTTAGGCATGTACAGTATTTGTGATGATCAGAGATGAACTTCCAAACACGAGAGCTTTGCCTGCTCCCTAGCTATGCTTGGCATATAATACTGTCCCTTTGCACAAATTGAAACTAAATTTAGGACAAAGAAATAAAATACAAATATATAAGGAAATATGAATATATGCTGTGCTGTTCTACCAGTGAACTACAATCTTGATGACCCATCTGCTTGTACAAGAAATTACATGATACACAATAGCTAGGAGGGGCTAAAATTTACCAATTTTCCAATTTGCATATATGTCATTAATATGCCATGTATCTGCAAAATAATGCACCTCTTGACATTACTGACTGGAATACTGTATTTATATCATGCCTCCAATGCCTCCCTAGCCATACCTCAGCACGTCTCCATCCACTCAAATCTAACCCACTTTGACTTTAGTTCTACATGCTTTTTATCTCCATAAAAGCCCTCACAACTTGCAAGTATATCATTTTTTTCTTAACAAATTCATACTAATATTTATGAAAGATATCCCCTTATTTCCTCATTCATTCAGATTATCTAAAAATGTTCACACTGACTTAATGATATGTATAAGATATCTACAGATATGTTTCTTACTATTGCTATTCCTGCTGAATAAAAATGCAAGTGTTCTCTTAAAAATAATCTAAATTTGCTTGTTAGATTGATTGATGAGTATAAAGTTTGGAGATGAGGAGAAACATGTTCATTCTGCATCACTGCACAGTCTACTGCTGGGAGAACCCAACCTGAATGTCCATGGTCTCTTGTTATGCTGATTTCATCCATGCCCATCAAGAAGAATGATGAAGTTTCAGTGTCAGATATAAAAGATCATAAGGAATAAGAAATACAGTGCAATTCCCTGCACTGTATCTGGATAGAAAGCAAACAGTTACTGAATATTCATTTACACAATAAATATGGGGTTTATTTGGTTATTAGAAAGCAGTCTGCATACAAATTGTATGTTTCTGCTGATGCAGATACTACAATTTATGAAAAGCCAAGATAAATATGAAATTTTATTCTAATTCTCAAACTTTTTATGCAAGTCTTTTTTTTTTTTTAAACTGATGTTTTTAAAGCATTTAAAACTACAGTTTATTAAATAATCCAGAGGTTTAGCTAAAAGTAAACCAATGAGAACCAATGTGGACCAACTTGCCCAGAAAATGTACATAATACTCTGCACTGCGAGCGACTGAATAGCTGTTTGGATGTAAGTTTTGTTTTTGTGTAATTTTACTAACTGCAAAGCATCTGAAGAATGTTAAATGACTCTTTATACCTTATTGAATTGTTCCTAAGGTGCATATAAAGAATTAACTAGCCTCCTTTTTTCTTGAATACACTATAGACTACATATGTGCTGTAAAGCCTGTATTTGAAAATGAGATGTGTGCAATTGCTGCATTTTCAATATAGTAATAAAAAGTCAGAACTGATAACTTGACTGCTCAACAATATAAAATCCCCTAAAGCAGGTTATGTGGAACAAATGAAAGGGCTAAGGGATACATTTAATTATAAATATGAACAAAGGCTAAGGGTCATATGTTAAAACAGTTACAAACTGTTGCTTGTAGAGATGGAGAAGGAAAAGGTTTTGTGGTTCTAGCTGGTAACTACAGTATTTAACACTCCTGATAAAAGATAGGCAGATTCAACACTGCAGCTCTTCCACACAAACACTTTAGCTTGTGTTGGCTAAATGAATATGTGGCACACCTAAAGTATCAGAATTGCTTGAAATGTGACTGAAGAATCAGACCTTACAAGGTTATGTGAAATCAAAGAAGTGCCTTTGTAACTGTTTTAATCAGCCACTTCTTTTTGTGCAAATTTTCTTTAAAGTGATCAGGTGATCAGAGCACTATCTTCATCCTTTAGCAAAGCCTCTCTTCTCCCATAGCAAAGCTATTTAAGCAGATCACCACTCATATAGTTCTGATTCGTGATGAGTGGATCTGTCCCGTTTATCTTAACGGCAAAAGATTTTCGAACCACATTGAAGTCAATGGGCGTTCTTATGTACAAATTGTTTATGCATAATTACATAGTTACATAGTTAAATTGGGTTGAAAAAAGACAAAGTCCATCAAGTTCAACCCCTCCAAATTAAAACCCAGCATACACACACACCTCCACTCATAGCTATAGCCCATAGCTATACTAACTGTAGAGTTTAGTATCAAAATAGCCTTTGATATTATGTCTGTCCAAAAAAATCATCCAAGCCCCTCTTAAAAGCATCAACAGAATCAGCCATCACAACATCACCTGGCAGTGCATTCCACAACCTCACTGTCCTCACTGTGAAGAACCACCTACACTGCTTCAAATGAAAGTCCTTTTCTTCTAGTCTGAAGGGGTGGCCTCTGGTGTGGTGATCCTCTTTATGGGTAAAAAGGTCCCCTATATTTGTCTATAATGTCCTCTAATGTATTTGTAAAGTGTAATCATGTCCCCTCGCAAATGCCTTTTTTCCAGAGAAAAAACCCCAACCTGGACAGTCTACCCTCATAATTTAAGTCTTCCATCCCTCTAACCAGTTTAGTTGCGCATCTCTGCAACTCTCTACAGCACATTTACATCCCTCCTAGGACTGGAGTCCAAAACTGCACTGCAAATTCCAGATGAGGTCTTACTAGGGATCTATAAAGAGGTATAATGTTTTCATCTCTTGAGTTTATGTACTTTTTATGCAGGACAGAACCCTATTTGCTTTAGTAGCTACAGAATGACACTGCCCAGAAGTCGATGGGAGTTTTTTATATGGCACATTTTTGGCCTAATGAATTAAAGTCAGTGGGCATTTTTTCATATGGCAACTTTTTTGTCCTAATGCATTAAAGTCAATAAGCATTTTTAGTTTGGGTGTTTTTTCTAGGCAAATTTTCCTGTGGTGAATTTTATCCGTAGTTTTGCACAAACATTTTGCATATGGCGAAATTCTGAATTTCTCAGTGACTCCATGGCTGGCAAATAAATTTGTTCATCACCAGTTCTGATCTGTTAAACTTAGTAAAGTGTATTCAATTGATACCCTTGATCCAGCAACCACTTTTACACACAGCCTCTCCTGAAGTTATAGTATTGCTAATATTTTTTCTGCAATTGTACACACACTGGGGAGAAAGTCACTCATACTAGAGACCACTAGTTACTTCTCTGGATCCATTTCTCCCATCATATTTGGAGCTCCAGGCCTAAGTTCTGTGCAGTGGCATTTCTACATTTCTTCTGACTCCATATGCATGAAGATGCTGCTGGTGAGATTTATAGGGGTACCTTCCAGCCTTGTGCCTCCTATTCTCTCAGTTGTCTTATTACATAACTTCACAACCATCTACAAAAGCTATATTTACCTGTGTGGAGATAAACTTATACAGTTATGTGAAAAAGTTTGGGGACCCCTCTCAGCCTGCATAATAATTTACTCCACTTTCAACAAAAAAGATAGCATAGGTTTTTCTTTCATTTTCCAGTACTGGGGTGGTTTCTACTGTATATATCTTCGATAATGGGTTGAGTGCAGAGGGCCTCTTGTATTTTTCTATATGTATTTTGTGGTCACAGCCTCATTGCACCCCCCTAATGGTTTTTAAAAATTAGTGGTGAGCACAACTTTTCCTTGTTTGTTGTAGTTATACTGGAGCAGTGACCAGCTCCTTGTTGTAGCCCTCACCTTTTCCCAGCTATAGTCAGGTGATCCCACTAGTGTCTAATAAAAGGGAAACCAAGTTTGAGAGTGTTACTTTGAAAGCAGCAAGTAAGTTGCAGGTAAAATTTAGTCCCTTTCTAAAATGCATAATGAAGCAATAGAATTCTTAATGAATCAGAAGAAAATTGAGCGTAGGACTGGCCAGATATGGGATGACTTTGACGTAGTTGGCCAGCTTAAATATATTGCAATATATGGACAAACAATCCCTGTTGTTTAAAAGGTAAGGCATTTTTTAGTAGCTGTATGCACAGAATGTCTCAATGTCTTAAACATATTGATAATGGGTTGAGTGCAGAGGACCGCTTGTATTTGGATTAGGGATGCACCGAATCCACTATTTTGGATTCGGCCGAACCCCCGAATCCTTCCCGAAAGATTTGGCCGAATACCGAACCGAATCCGAACCCTAATTTGCATATGCAAATTATGGGTGGGAAGGGGAAAACATTTTTTACTTCCTTGTTTTGTGCCAAAAAGTCACACGATTTAGCTCCCCGGCCCTAATTTGCATATGCAAATTAGGATTCGGATTCGGTTCGGCCAAGCAGAAGGATTCGGCCGAATCCGAATCCTGCTGATAAAGGCCGAATCCTGGCCGAATCCCGAACCGAATCCTGGATTCGGTGCATCCCTAATTTGGATTGGATCAACACATCTAGGGGCAGACTTACTATTGGTCGAATTTCGAATGAAAAAAATTAGAATTTCGACCAGGGAATAGTGGGGTATTAAAAAAAATTCAAATTTCAAATTTGAATTTTTTTAGCACAATTCGATCGATCGAACGAATGATCGAATAGGGAAAATCGAATTCGAATCGAATATTCAAACGATTTCTAAGCGATCGATCGCATTTTTCTTATTCGATCTTAGGGAATGATCCCCATTTCGGTAGGTTTAAACTGGCGAAGTAGGTGATCGAATTTAAATTTAAAGGGGAAGTATTCGTCATCGAATTTTCGAATATTCGAATCAAATTAAATTTGAATATTTGAATCATTCGAATTCGATTATTCGATGGTCGAATTCGGTCGAATTTGCCTAATTTGCATATTTGAAAATTCGAATTTGAATCTTTTTGAAAATTTGATCGAATGTTCGAATTCCTCATGTGAATTTATGGGAATTTAGTAAATCTGCCCCCTAATGTTGATCATATCTTTTTTGTTGTATCCAAACATTTTAGTGCGGTTAATTTTATAAAAACATGTTGCATTAGTTATGGTTTTAACTGACATGCATGCATACAGTATATTTATAAATTGTCTCTGAAGCTTTATATCCATTAAGTAAGAGTAATGACTTATACAAATATTCCTTCAGAATTTTGGACTCCCCCGTGGATGTTCTTCTCAGGTTTATTTGGGGGCTCTTTTATTGAAATTAATACAGAAGTTTAAGTAGGATTTTAATAATGAATGACAGTTTGCTTTCAACATGCATATTCCCTTGTCTGTTTGGTAACTTGATTACCTTTCAGAAATTGCATAATATAAAATTATTTTAAAATGGCTTCTGATATGATTCTGCTTCTAATTGAATTCTGAGTTATCTCCATGCATAATTTAATATACAACATTATTTTTATATTATGTGAATAAACCTTTTGGAAACAATTAAGCATTTTAGAGGATATAATATATAACATCATATGGTAAAACAAGATGTTGAAACATTAACGTCTTAATATGTCCACCACTATGGCTTTATAACTTGTCAATGACTAGTGATGGGCGAATCTCCCGCGATTCGCTTAGCCGAAAAATTCGCGAATTTCTAGAGAAATTCGCGAATCGGCGAAAAATTCGCGAAACGAGTCGCGGGCCGATTTTGTCGCGCGTCGCGTCAATTTTGTCGCGCGTCTGTCGCGCGTCGCGTCAACTTTGACGCGGCGCATCGTTTTTGGCGCGCGTCGCGTCGTTTTCGGCGCGCGTCGCGCCGTTTTCGGCGCGACGCGTCAAAAACGACGCGCGACTGACGCGCGACTCGTTTTCAGCGAATTTTCGCCAAGCGAAATTTCGCTGGTGATTCGCGAATTTATTCGCCATCACTATCAATGACAAGTCATTTATTCTCTCTTATGTTTACTGTTTCTGTAATTCACTTGTACATTGTAACATTTCCTTGTGCGTCATGCATCAAAAATGAATGTAAACTCAATAGGATAAAAGCTTATTGAGGTTCAATAATCAGTGAACAAAACTGTGTGCAATTATTAGTGATATTCAATAATATTATGTTAAATATAAAATATTTAAATTGTATAAAATAAATGTAGTCTTTAGTATACATCTAGGGGTAGATTTATTAATGGTTGAATAGAAAATTCAAATTTTTAAGTATCCAAACTGAATTTGAGTTTTAATTTAAATTTGAATTTTTAGATTAATCTTATTCTGGCCCTTTAAAAACTTGAATTTGACTATTACACTGCTGAGTTCTAATAATGTGCTTACACGGTGCAGGTTTGCTACATTGGATGAACTGCTAGCATCCAATATATTGCATATTTTCATTTTTAAGTGGACCCAACCTGATCAAAGTTAAGGGACATATTTATTAAGGGTCAAATTTTGAATTAAAAAAAGTTAATTTTGATCACTGCTGATTAAATATGACCATCACATTTTTTTAAGGGTATTTTCAATGGATTGAATAGGTCCATTTGCAGTTTAAGGAAAATCATTCAAATTCATTGTTCGATTCAAATTATTCTGACCGATTTAAAGGTTCCAGTAGGTCCCCCATAGACTAAAATAGCAATTCGGTAGGTTTAAGGTGGCGAGGTGTTGAATTTTTTAAAGAGACAGTACTTCAATTTTTGAATGGTCGAAAATTAGCCAAAATTTACTTCAAAATTTAATTTTTTTTAATTAAAATGTTCACTTCGACCCTTAGTAAATGTGCCCCTTTGTGATATTAAATTTGACCATCAAATATTCGAATCATTCGAATATTCGATGGTTGAATTTGGTCGAATTTGCCTAATTTGCATTTTCGAAATTCGAATTTGAATCTTTTTTAATTTTATTCGAAAATTCGATGGTCGAATTACTTCCCCTTTAAATTTAAATTCGATCACCCACTTCGCCAGATTAAACCTGGGGGCGTTTTAATTCGATTAAAATTTTATGGTCCAATTCGAGGGAGGCCCATTTACTGAAGGTCGAATTTTTGTGGTATCAGAGCTTCGATTCGATCGAATATTCGAATCCCTCATGTGAATATATGTGAATTTAGTAAATCTGCCCCTTAGTGTTATTATTGGCAAAATCAGGATTTCAGGTGCCTAAGAAAGTGATATCCTGGGCATAGTGTATTGTGCATATTTATATTCAATTCCTTACAGTAACCTATTTCATTCAGAAACTTTAAACATACAGTAAACTGAAAGTGTAATTTATAATTTCTCTCTAATGGAGAGGTTCCATCCCAAAGAGCAATATCCTGGCGATGTCACTTTGTTTTGTCTACATTTTCTAAGCTAGTGAACCTAGAAAATTCAGTTCAGACTCTTCAATAAGCACTAGACATCTGGTTGCTGGTCATAATTTTCTATAGTAGCAACCTGAACTCCTGTGCTTGGTGGTGTTCCTCTACAAGAAATTGGGTCATGGGGTGTCACTTCTGCATTGGATATAAATTAGTGTCAGTATTATTTTAACTGGATGGTACATTTTGAGTCTTGGAATTAATTGGGTTTATAATGTTAATTTTGTTTTTCAAGCTTTTTAGTGTTTATGCATACTGCCTGGGCCCTCTATATTGTTTTTTGGCATGTTGACATCTACCCTACTGACTTTTCTGAAATTAAAGTAGCAACTCACATTGAAGACAATGTCTAAACATTTCAAAACATTCCTGGAATGTCACAAAATAGTGTATGGGCAAAAGTGATCTCGTTCCCATTGTTCCACACACCCCAGCTTCACCCATTGCCTAGGTATGACTTTACTGTCATGCATTCTATATTCTAAACCTTTCTTGTTATCTTTAAGCCTGATCTGGTACATTAAAATATTTAACCTGATTCATCCTCTCACCCCTGGTTCAGGAATTTGGTCTCCTCTTTCATAAAAGAAGGCTGTTCCTTCTATCTGAAATACTCCTGCTGCATGAGAGAAGTTTTCTTTTTACTTCCTTTACTGGCAAAGACCTGAAGGTAATTTAAGTGATTGGAACCATGAGCTGAACTACCTCAATGAAAATACTGTACTTATCACAGACATCAGTTATTGCATTTAGTCTCTGTTTCCAATGGCTGTCTGGGATCAAGTAAAATTCCTGTCTGCTACTTTATCCAAATGGTCACATGGTGCTTTTGAGCTAAAGAATTTTTAAACGGCTGTTTTGTGTGTGGAATCACATCACAAGAGGCCTATATGGTCCAGTAGGACTGTCTATTATAAAAAAAAAATGTGCCACTATATGGGTCTTGTGGTTCTGTTTGTTTTTTCTAAATATATTTAAGGCACAGTTAACCAATGACAACCAATACGATTCTTGTATTTAAAAAGGTGATTAGTAAATGCTACCTGCAGATTGGTTTCCATAGGTTACTGCACCTGGGCAAAGGTCCTTTTGTATGAATACCAATGTAATTTCACCTCTTATTGCTGGTTCCCCCACAGTACATTGGATGATTGTGTCAGTAGGTATTAAAGGACAGAGAATGATAGCATTGTGCACATTAAAACGTGTGAATATATAGCACAGGGAAAGTAATTACAGAAGGGTGACATTGTTGCTCTAGTAGCTGCTTTATTACCAAAATCCTTCCTGCACTCTTTTGTTACTAAGCAACAAAATCCTCATTTTTAGAAAACCCTAATATGTCTGGCAAAGCAATGTAATAATAATGCTTAATATAACTTTAGTATCCCCTTTGCTGTTCTTTCCAGGCACTTGCAACTGCAGATTAGGGATAATTAAAATTGAAGTGAATGATTCAATAGTGCAATCACATCATGAAGAACAAATAAAGTATTGATGGTGATGATGCCATTGACAGCCATTTAATATGCAAAACCCACTAAAAACTATTTCGGCTGATAAGGATTGTGATGTTAAACATGTCTTGGACCCTGTTCAAATTACTAATGATCTGCTTGTAGTAATACATTATATGCAGCGCTTATGAATTTTACACAAAAGGAAAAATAATGATATTAAAATAGCTCTAACAATTGCAGCTGCACTGTGCATGAAGCAGTAGTCAGAGCGTGCAGGCAAATAATATATTAATCCAATTTAGTAATATGACTGATACTCTGCAAATTGATCATCAAAAGGGATGCGATGAGTAAAGGTTCCATTCTGAGAGGTGAAATAGTCAGTGGCGTAGGTTGTCACATATTCTATCCAATATTATGTCTAGCTCTTATAGTTCTTAATATAACTGCTTGATTATAAATGTTTCATATTTATTTAAGACAACATTATTTCTTTTAATTAAGGAGATTTCAAATGAATTATATTTTAACCAATACATAATCCATCACTAAATCTACACAAAATTAGGCATTATGAATGTGTTATTTATGAAGTATATATAGATTTAATCCTGTTGTGTCCATATCCCGAAGCCTGCTTGCTTCCCTGCAGGCGGTAGTTGAAGAAATTACATCTCATATGTAACAGGCTCTCTATGCATTTTATATTTAATATAACTACAACATTCATTTAGGTGTGTTTTCTGATTTAGAGGACTTGAGGGGAAAAAGGAACAGGTGTGTAGATTAAAATAAAGCTTAGTTAAAACTGAAAAGTTGTATACATACATATGTTGAGTATGTGTTTAATCCAGATGTACAAGCTTTTGATTCAGAGATATCATTAATTGATGTAATATAATAGGCTAAATGCACATACAAGTCAAAGCAGATTACAGTTTGAAGTTATGGTGCAATCTACCAAATATTTTTAATGATTGACATTGGCAGATGTCTAAAAGTCTGTCCAGATTTAGAATTTGCCTGATTAAATATTTATATCTCTATATGGAACAAGATCTGGATTCAAGGCAATGTTCAGGTAAAAGATCATTTTATGTCCTTCTGCTTCAGGCACCAGAAGAAATTGGAAACAGCTCAGGAAAAAAGCTTCATTAAAAGCTGTACTGTTATGCATTGCAAAACAATCCTGAAAGCACAATAGAAAAGAAATACAACAATGACTGTGGGCACTGAAAAAAGAAATGCAATAATAATGAAATTGTGCATATCTATCAGTGTTCAATTGAATTTCGGCTGAAAAGCACTCAATGGGCAATGAAAACATAAATATGTTGCTTTAAAGAAATGTCTAGCTTTCATCTCAAAGTTAGATCAGTCTAGATGGAGTGCACAGTCAAAGGAGGGCACGATCTAGCAATGAAGGTGCTTGATACAGTATCTTCCCATTTTACTTTTTTGCAGTCTGCATCATGTTGCAAGAAAAAAAAATCAAATTTTGTCTTATCGTCTATATTGTGCCATGCTTTGCAATACACATGACTGCCTCTGCATCTGATTAAAAAAAAACGTTTTTGGTTATGACTATGAAGATTCTTATTCATCCAGGTCATGTTATATCTAACACAAGTAACTCAAAACAACTGGACTTGCCAAGAAATTTATGAATGCTCATCCAAGCAGCTTCTTCAGTTCAACTGACTGGTGTAGGGGATTTCTGCATATAGACTCTTCCAAAAATCCAATCACAATGGCACATTGTAACTCTTCAGAGAGGTATAGTTACTATGATAGGATTACTAATGTGTCATGCAACTCCTAGACAAAGGTGTTAATTGCGAAAGTTGCATGAATGTATGTGGGAATAGTTCTGAAACCACAGTGGTACAGATGTTAGAACAGCATGGTATGTAGCAGACAGGTGGTGTCAAAGTTTGGTTATCTGGTGTCATCTTACTGCTAAGGAACTTTTGGGCCAGGCAGTATAAAGTTGTATGTTTTTTTTCTGGTGCTGTACAACTTTAAGATTTATGTAATTTATGCAGTAACTTAGGCAAGTACAGTAGAACCATTTAGAGGGGGGCGGGAAGTGAGGCTGGCTCCCCCACCCTCTCTGTACGAGATTCTAAATTTGGTTTCAGTGGTGCGCAAGCTGCCGGGGGTCCCTGAGGGGGTGCGGGCCCTGGCCTAATCGCATGCTCCTTGTTTTATGGGGACTAAGGAAAAAAATAGTGTAAAATCTGGGAAAATATACAATCGGGGAAATGTGTTAAAACAACTTATTTGAGTACTCAAAGGACATAAGTACAGCATTGCAACAATAATGTTACACTATGATGGGGGATATATTTGTAAGGCTTCTCTGACACATGCACAACCTAAAACAGTGATTTGTAACTATATAGATAGCAGACAAATTGGGCATGACTTTTTACATCTTGTTATTTTTTCTGTTATTTTAAACCTCTTAATTTCACTCATAACATCCACAGAGGGAAAAAAACTAATTTTGGGAGCATCAGGACAATATTTTGGTGTTAAATCTGGGGAAAATGATGGGGCACATTTACTAAGGGTCAAAGTGAAAATTAGAATTAAAAAAGTTCAAATTTCAAAGTAATTTTTGGCTACTTTGACAATCGAATAGCCCAAAATTCGATTCAAATTTTTAAATTTTTTTATTTAGACACTTTGCCACCTGAAGCCGCTGAATTGCTATTTTAGCCTATGGAGAACCTCCTGGTGTTTTTGTAATTTTTTGAAATTCAAAGAATTTTTTCCAAAATCATTCAAATCGAACAAATGCACTGGAACGATTTAAACATTTTTTATTTGATCAAATTCAATCAAAAATGGCCTTTAAAAAATTCAATCGTCCAATGTAAAAAAAATTTTAATTCGAAATTCGACCCTTAGTAAATCTGCCCCAAAGTAAAAAAAAAAAGAGAAAACAACCCTCTATAAAAGTATACAATGGGGAGAAACATCAGGGAATGTAAAAATGAGGTATCACTGTAGATCTGAGCTTTCAAATGAGTGGATCTGAAAATGTTTTACATTTGTGATTTCTAGATACCTGTAAGGGTTCCTGCTAATTTCCATCAGCGCCGGGCGTGTCTTTGCCGGCACGGGTCACGGGCGCGATTGCGCCAGCTTACGTCTGAATGCTGGCACCATTTGAGGCTTATTTAAAGCAGCACTGGGTTTACTGCCCGATTATAGGTTCACTTTCGCTGTTCCTGGGTGCGCTTATCCTGTTTTTTCTATGGACTCTACTCGTGTATGACCTTGCTTTGTTTCTGGACTACGACTCTACGCTGCCTGAACCAACCCACTGCCTGGACCCCGACCACGTCTTGCTCCTGTACCTTGCCTGTACCGTGTACTTTGGACTGATGCTTGGACTGTTGTTTCCTCCTTGGTCCGCAACCTCACCTCAACCTTCGGTCTTTACAATACCCATAACTGACCTCACTGCTTATATTAAATCCTTTGCAATTAGATGCATTGAAGACTCAACATTTGCCAGGGAATTCAATAAGCCTATTTTTTATTGCATATTTAATTAGGGGGTTTATTTATCAAAGGTTGCATTTTATGCAAATAAAATAATTTGCATAAAATGCAAATACCTAAAATGAACTCACAACTCAAAGGGTTTCTAATTTAAGAAAAAACTCAAATGGAAAAAAGTTGGAGTTAACCCAAAAACTCAATCAAGTTTTCGGTGGGAAAAAAATCACTTTAATGGTAGGGGCACATGGGCAGATTTGAGGAGATTTAGTCACCTTGTCACTAATTGCCCCTTCTTCGGGGCAACAGTCTCCCTGAACTGCCTTCCCTCTATCTGCTATGATGAGAAAACGCCAGCGCAATGGCACTCGTAGCGGTTTGATTTCCAAAGTTGCCTCGCTGGCTGGTGTTTTCTCATTATAGCAGGTGGAAGGCAGTTCAGGGAGATTGTCGCCCCGAAGAAGAGGCAATTAGTCGCAAGGCGACTAAATCTCCTTGAATCTGCCCGTGTGACCTTAACCTAAATGATCAATTTTTCAGGCAACAACCTCCAAAACAATCGATCATGAAGGCGACAGGTTTTAGATGGTGTATTTTCAGATTCAAGCTATTTCCAGGGTCGAGTGATAATAAATTTCGAAAAACTTATTTTTTTAACTCAAATATATATTTTTGACCAAAAGAAAACTGCGAAAACTCAAATTCTTGTGGAAAACTCAAACCTTAATAAGTCTGCCCCTAAATGTGTATAGTTACACAAGTAAAATAGACAAATTAAAAACATTTATTTACATTTTAAAAATCTCTTCAGTTCAAGCTCTTTATATTTTCATTTTAAGTTTGGTAGGCTGTGAACAACTTAACAAAAGATCTGAATTTTATTTTATTCTCCAGTGGCCAGCTGTTGACAGCTGCTTGTGTATTATAAGCCAGAGCACAGAAATACAGTATGTAGGTGATTTAAATCAGTCATCCTTGACGTTTTAACTTTAAATAAGTATTTCTATTATTAACATTGTAAAACAAGCTTAATATGTCTGCATGCATCTGTGATTAGAATTTCTGAGTGTCCGTAGAAATTTACCCAGGATTATTTATCGACTCTAGGTAATTTTACACCTGGGCAGTAACAAATAGCAACCAGTGATTAAATTTTTTTCAGTCAGCTGCAGGTAAATCAATGACTCAATTGATATATAAACCATACTTTACATATAAAGGTGCAACCCATTTACTAAAAACTTGGACTGAAGTAAAAAAGTCTGCCTTTTGTCTACCTTTTCTTGTAAGCTACTTATAGAGGTATTAAAGAAAGAATAATACGACAAATGAAATATCTGTTTTTAGTTGTAGCTATAGAAATCTTCAAACATTTTCCTGAACCAATTTGATGTCTCCAACAGTGTCTTCAGTTCAAAACAATTTTGTGAATGTAAAAGGCAGCAAACCTCAAAAGGAGCAGGAATTTTCCTTTTATTAACCTTTCATAAAGCCTTGCCAGGCCTGTAGGCATTCTTGGCAGGGTTTCTCAGAGGGAAGTACAGGTATAAACATGGAGGTAGCAGAATTGTTCATGCCTTCATACAATATGCCTTCCAACTGGAATGATATTGTCTCCAGTCATTCAATTGACTTTTTAATCTCTTTGAATGTTTCTCACTTTATCACCAGTTTCTAAGACATGCATACAAATGTAGGGTGTTATTATTTATTGAGGTTTTCATTCTTGGAACATGTTATACCTTCCCTTTTCTTCTTATAATGATAATTCTGTTATTTCTTTGCTTTGATTTATTTTCTGTATATTAACATGCAATCACACTCTATTCTCTATTCTCATGGTCAACGTTAGTGATTCTTATAAATTTGTTGCAGAAAACTGTGATGTACAGCATATACTGTATTTGCTTGCAATTGCAGGGAAAAAAAGGTTATGTAACCTAATATAGCTAAATAAATCTGGCCTGTATCTATACAGAAAAGAATTATTAATTATTTTAGCAGTGAATTGTATTCAACTAACATACATCTACATATATATTTTATATAACCTTTTTGCTTTAATGAGATATGGTAAATAAATATGCAATATAGAACAAAATGTGCGAGAAACAGAGATAAGAAAGGTTTGCTGCAAACAGCTGTTTTATTTTCATAAACATTTTGTGGTCTAAAACATATTCCAAAATATACATTCAGAAATACTTTGATTCTGGCAGCATTTGCTGTATTTTCATGCATTTCATGATACATGATACTGGCTTTTAAAAAATGTTTTTCCTTTATTATTTGTGTACTCTTGAATAAGTAAATGAAAGATGTTACCCTCTAGTTAAGCCATAACAGTATAATTTGCAAACAAAATCCTATCATATAGTTATTCCTTAACAAATGTATAAGCAGATTGCTGTATATTGATCCAAATTTATAGATTAGCTGCAATGATCATTTGATAATAAAATCATTACTGACAAGCAAATTATAATAATTAAGCATTTGTACATGCTTTATATTATTGTTATAATTCATAAAATGGTTCATACAGCCTGGAAAGGAATATAATAATCTAGCCACATAATTAATACACTTTCTATGCAACAATTTAAATGCAAAATACAGAAAGGTGGGATCTCAGCACTTGCAATTGTTTCTTGGTCTTGACATATTACATACAAAGTTAATTTAAAAACAGTTCTATCTATAATATGACAAAGGGACTTCTCAATTGACCCATCGCCTTCAGCCATCCAATTGAACCCCATTGTTGCATAATGTAATGAAACACAAGGAGACAGAAATGGTGTAAATGGCCACATCATTTATTAACATTTTATCAAATACATAGGACCTTGCCAGCCTCACCCCAAGACAATATTCAAAGCCAGAATTCCATAAATGATCGCTGCAATGTTCTGCCTTTCCTCACTTGAGATCAGCACTATGTCATTATATCCACCACTGAGTATTAGGCTGCCTCTACCTAGAGAGAGGATGGCTCCAAAATCTACTGCTAGCAGGAGATGCATCTCACACCATGAGAAAAGCTCAGCAGCCCTGCTGCCAGACCTGCATCTTCAGTGTATCAACAATAGGAAATCCAAGTAGGCTGTCACACAGCACAAGCAGTAGTAGTGTATGTATCAATCAACCCACTGTGCAATAAGAGGGGAAAACCTCTTTTCACCCTCTTCTAAATATATCTGTGCAGTACTCTTGCAAGGTCCTACCGCATCTGTGACAAATAAAAACTTATATTATCATAAATCCACTATTTTGATCCAGAGGAAGGCAAAAAAAAAACAGCCTGAATCTACTGCCAATTATGTCTCAAGAGGGAAAAAAATCCCTTCCTGACCCCAATGGCAATCGGACGCATTCCCTGGATCAAGCATTTCACATTCATTCAGTATCCAAGCCACAATATAACAGTGCATGCAGGAGTACATCCACATTTGTTAATATTAATAGATAATATAACAACATAAAGAGAAGCTCCTGACATTTGACAAAATATATAAAAAAAGGAAGTGTGGGTGGGATGTTTCTACCTGCTTAGAAGATAAGGATACAAAATGATTATTCCACTGACATCACATCCCTGTCTTTCTCTGACCCCAGCCTGGCTTTTTTCTGCCTTAAGGCATTCCTTCTCACCCACTCACAGTTACATCTGATTCTGCCAATCTTTAAATATAAATCAGTGTAATCTGGCTACTGGTCATTCGGATAACTTGTCATGTATCACCTGTATTTATAGCTCCAGGGCTTTCCTATATATAATAAAAAACACATATACACTACACACTGGCACAAATGATAAAACATGCTATCTCTTTCCTGTTTGAGTTTGCAAAACACACATTTCCCCTAAGTCTTTCCCCATAAGGCTTTACAAGTACAGAGGTCAACATATGCTTTACAAATAAACTGCTGGTGTGCCAAGAATGGCATACCTACAGCAGACTCTAAAAAGTTGTACACGCTGCATCTGGTACAAGCACATCCTTATTAATGTGCCAGAGGTTAATGCCCAACCCACTTAAAGGGGAACTACCATGAAAAAGAAATTTTTATATAAGCTTCATCATACTGAAATAAGAAGTTTTCTACATCATTAATTAAAAATTCTGAACTGTTTCTGAAATAATCAAGTTACTCTTCACTACCCCCTCATCATCTTCATCTTTTCATTCTTTCTTCATGCAGGAGTTTGGAGTCTGATTTTGAATCACATCTTTTAAAGGGGCTCCTTTTGCCTAGAAGATGTATTAGAGTTCAATCCTGCATGAAAAAAGAATGAAGTGAAACAGATGCTGAGAGGGGGATATCGACTATAATCTTTATTATTTCAGAAACAGTACAGAATTTGTGTATTATTTTTGAATTATTGTAATTGATTGTGTTTAGAAGGTTCCATGATTCAGTATGAAGATGCTTATATTAAATTTTCTTTTTCGTAATAGTTCCCCTTTAAAGTTGGTCCAGTGGCCAGATAATATCATAGCCTGCTGCTGCACAATCAATCACTCAAATGAATGCATCCTTACTATAGTGTGCTTCCAAAGAAATTGTACATTGATTTAGTAGCCATAGTTAGCAAGGTGGCCATATTTGATGAAGAATGAGAATAAGAGCCTTATACTGAAATCTCTGTTCCATGCAGTAGGCAGATTATCTTTTACTGTTATGTGCTTTTTAGCTAGATTCTAATAAAGTGGGATTGTCATACAATGTAATTAAGCTTCAACACAAGATGAAACCCAATATAGAAGAACAATGGAGAGAGAAAAAAAAACATGATGGTTAGCCAGTTGGACATATGTAATCTGGTGTTTGGCAAAATCCTAATCATTCATAGTTCCCTGGATAGCTAATAGCAATAGATGAGTTACAGTGGAATCGTGCTTTATTTATTTGCAAGCATAAATGACACATTTGACAGCTCTTTCATCCATTCTACTTTTAAAGGTTTTTAATAAAATAATTTACACATCATGCTAAAAATAATTGTGAGCCATACCAGATTAAACAAATTACAACTCTGCTGTTAAAGGAGAGTATGAACCATTTAGAGAGAAAATGATGGATAACATGATAGAGTGCCATAAGTATTTATAGCAGTCCCCAAGCAATTATTAAGTAACGTCCCCTTTTTTTCCATCAGCTGTTCTGCCTTCTCTTTTTATATTACAAATTCATCAGGATGATGTAGTTTATATCTTTGCTTGTAACAGTAGCATTGCCCTTTTCAGTTATGTTAATCCAGTGTTCATTGCTTCAGGGGTTTGAAATGCCTATAATCATTTCTTCCATTTTATGTTCCTGAAACTTGAAATTAACACACTGGCAAATATTCAACACAAATAAAAAATGTCACAGGCAAGATACATATAAGAAAATATGAAATCTATGTCACAGTTTCTTAATATATTGCCAATCTTTTTTTTTTTTACATCTACACTGATATAGTCAAACTATCACGGCGAACTGAAACAGAAATCTGCTGTGTAAGAATAATTATGGCATGTCTTGTTAAAGTTTTTTAAGTGGTCATCAAGATCTCCACTTAAATGCTTCATAGGGAAGACAGCTGATAAGCAATTAGATATTGCAGAAATGCACTATGGATTTGCACTGCCCAGACCCTTAACAGTTGGGCTCCACTTATTGCTGACAACAATCCACAGTAAATACAGCAAAGGTTGCTGCAATTTTCTTTGGGCATTTCAAAGGGCCATTTTCTGTGATGCCAGAAATGAAAACATTAACACAAAATTATAGCCTTGTGCCTAGAGTGCAATGCAGTTAGAAATGATGAGAAAAATTTTAAAACGATGGTTTTTCTATTTTTACTCTACCTGCACTGTGTTAGCTAGGCCATTGGGTCTATATCCTCGAATCAGACGTTGAGCCATCAAACTGATGAAATATGAAAGGTTTCATGCTGAGATAGAGGCTATTGGCATAAAGTTGTCTTATTCTTTTTTCACCAAACTTTTACTCTACGGCTTTATCAAAAGCAGTAAATTGATGTGCTCACAAATAAAACTGAACACACAGGTATGGAATCTATTATGCTGAATGCTTGGGACCTGGAATTGCCTGAATAAAGAATGGATAGATATAAAAAGGTATAACTATTTGCACAGTGTGGCTAACTGTGCCAGTTTCTATTCAGGTTGCATCCATTTCTGTGAATTGTTTTATTCATGGTCTAGTATTCACTGCAAAGTGTTTTATAAAGACAGCCATGCAAATACAAGTATGGGATCCATTATCCAGAAACCCATTATCCAGAAAGATTTGAATTATGGAAAGGCTATCTTCCATAGACTCCATTATAGTCAAATAATACAATTTTAAAATAATTTCCCTTTTCTCTATAATAATAAAACAGTAGCTTGTACTTGATCCCAATTAAGAAATAATTATCCTTATTGGAAGCAAAACCAGCCTAGTGTGTTTATTTAATGTTTACATGATTTTCTAGTAGTCTTAAGGTGTGAAGATCCAAATTATGCAAAGACCTATTACCCGGAAAGCCCCAGGTCCTGAGCATTCTGGATAATAGGTCCCGTACCTGTATATAATAGTTAGTGCCTAACATATCTTTCTGTTTGAGGCAGAAGCAAAACAATGCAAGATGTAAATAATGATACATTTACATTTATAATAGATAGATACATAGGTAAAATTAAAAATAAGGCATATGGCTCCTTAAAGCATTTCAGTATTTTTTTGTATAAATGCGGTGGAGTAATTACACCACCAAAGACAAAATGCTTGTATTATTTGCCGTTATTTCATATGACACAAATTGAATGTAATTAGGACAGAGAAATGCACTGAAAGAAAGGCTCAGCCATCTGGTACTGATGATGTTTCAGTATTCTGGATGTTAACATTTACATTTGTTTCCTGTAATTACGGTACAGCAGCATTGTACATACAGAAAATACCATATATAATGCTGTTGAAAAATTATGTTACTTGGAGTATAGCTGGAGATTTTGAATTGGAAACATATTTTAACCAGTTATTTCAAATTGATGTGTGGCTTGTCATCTCATATTACTGAATCAATCTAAATTTAGAGTTTTATGATGGGTATGACAGCAGCTAGGAAGCCTGCAGGAGTATTTTTAAATTAAGAAGATGCAAAAGAAGACAATATTCTTGGCTCCCATAATGTTTTCTATGGCTGCATATCACATTGGCCAGCCCCAGGCAATATCTGTCACCAGCTGATGCCAGAGTTCATGTATTCCTGACAGGGAGCAATTCATATATACTACCTGAAAACAAATATGTAATTTTTAGCTGAATGATGAAACCTTTGACATACTCCCTAAAGTTTGAGTTACTAGAGTTTAAAAGCACATATTACACTCACACATACAGTATAAACACATAGAAGCAAAAATATATGGAGTTATGGGACCTGTTATATAGAATACTTAGGACCGGTTTTCCTGGATAATGGATCTTTCTGTAATTTAACTCTTCAAACCTTAGGTCTACTAGAGAATGATGTAAGCATTAAATAAATCCAATCAGTTGGGTTTAAAACTTAGTTTGGATCAAGTATGAGGTACTGCATTTTAATTACAGAGAAAAAGGTAATTATTTTTAAATATTTGGATTATTTGGCTAAAATGGGAGACACCTTTCCTTACTTCAGAGCATTTTGGATAACGAGTTTCCGGATGAACGTTACATAGTTAAATTGGGTTGAAAAAAGACAAAGTCCATCAATTTCAACCCCTCCAAATTAAAACCCAGCACTCCCCTCCACTCTTTCACACAAACCATATATGTCCATAGCTATACTAACTGTAGAGTTTAGTATCAAAATAGCCTTTGATATTCTGTCTGTCCAAAAAATCATCCAAGCCCCTCTTAAAAGCATCAACAGAATCAGCCATCACAACACCACCCGGCAGTGCATTCCACAACCTCACCGTCCTGACTGTGAAGAACCACCTACACGGCTTCAAATGAAGGTCCTTTTCTTCTAGTTTGAAGGGGTGGCCTCTGGTGAGGTGATCCTCTTTATGGGTAAGAAGGTCCCCTGATATTTGTCTATAATGTCCTCGAATATATTTGTAAAGTGTAATCATGTCCCCACGCAAGCTCCTTTTTTCCAGAGAAAACAACCCCAACCTGGACAGTCTCCCCTCATAATTTAAGTCTTCCATCCCTCTAACCAGTTTAGTTGCACATCTCTGCACTCTCTACAGCACATTTACATTCCTCCTAAGGACTGGAGTCCAAAACGGCACTGCATACTGATGAGGACTTACTAGGGATCTATAAAGAGGTATAATTATGTTTTCATACCTTGAGTTTATGCCCTTTTTTATGCAAGACAGAACTTTATTTGCTTTAGTAGCTACAGAATGACACTGCCCAGAATTAGACAACTTGTTATCTATAAAAACCCCAAAATCCTTCTCACTTTATCAACATTGCACCTAATTTTCCAGATTGCTGCCCAGTTTGTATACAGAGCTTGTCACTGCAAAAACTTGTCCTTTATTACATTTAATTTTGGAAATGTTAACTGGTTCCATTTCTCACAAAATGTAACAATGTGAATATTTCAGTTTAACACATTAATGCAACATTAGAAAACTTCTTAAAGAAAATGGAAGTCTCTTTCCAGTTAGTAACAATTTAAATGTGTCAAGTAGTGATGGGCGAATTTATTCGCCTAGGTCGAATTCGCGGCGAATTCCCGCGATTCGCGAATCACCAGCGAAATTTCGCTTGGCCGAAAAACGAGTCGCAAAGTTGATGCGACGCGCGACAAAGTTGATGCGACGCGCGACAAAATCGTCCCGCGACTCGTTTCGCGAATTTTTCGCCGATTCACGAATTTCTCTAGAAATTCGCGAATCTCTGGGCGAAGCGAATCGCGGGAGATTCGCCCATCACTAGTGTCAAGTCACAGCCGCTGTAGATCAGGTACTGTTGTTTTCTTTTTCAATTTTTTTGTAAATTGTTATAGTTTCCTCTGCCGGGGAGCAGAGACTTGAGAGGCTGTTCTGCAAATAAAATCCAGGGCTGTCTGTCTCTCTCACTGAGCTGAACAGACCTGTGGATGCTGGCAAGACAGAGGCTGAGGACAGTCCAGATCCTTCACAGACATCCCTGATCATTTTTTACTGGTCCTAACTGACTCTCTCCCTTCTTCCCATGCTCCTCTGCTAGAATCAACAAACTCCTTCCCCAGCCTCAGCCTGACAAATCCAACAAGCCGGAAACTCAGTTAACCAATTTATACTTGTTCAGAATATACTAAGATATCTAAACTTAGTATTTATATACTCAGCAACACATTCACATCAACTCTCTCCATTTGGGTGTACCCTTACAAGTTTCCCAACTTAGACAAATCACTCTGCAAAGTGGCAGCATCCTGCATGGAACCTATAGCTCTGCACACTTTAGTATCATCTGCAAAAATAGAAACCATACTTTCAATGCCCACCTCCAGGTCATTAATAAACAAGTTGAAAAGCAAGGGACCCAGTACAGAGCCCTGCGGTACCCCACTAACAACACTGGTCCAATTAGAAAATGTTCCATTTACCACCTCTTTGAAGTCTATCTTTTATCCAGTTCTCTATCCAGGTACAAATACTATGTTCCAGGCCAACATTCCTTAATTTAACCAGTAACCTTCTGTGTGGCACTGTATTGAATGCTTTAGCAAAGTCTAAGTAAATCACATCCACTGCCATCACAGAATCGAGGTCCCTGCTTACCTTCTCATAAAAAGAAATTAAACTAGTCTGGCAAGATCTATTACTCATAAAACCATGCTGGCACAAACTCATAGTATTGTTATTTGCTATGAAGTCCAGTATCCTATCCTTTACTAATCCTTCAAAAAGCTTTACTACCACCGACATCAGACTAACTCGCCTATAGTTTTGAGGCTGAGAATGGGATCCCTTTTTGAATAGCGGCACCACATTAGCAATTCACCAGTCTCTCTGCACCATGCCAGACCTCAATGAATCCTGAAAAATTAAGTTCGCTAAGTACCCTGGGGTGAATCCCATCTGGCAATGGACCTTTGTTTATCTTATCATTTTCTAGTCTCTTTTGAATTTCCTCATCTGTGAACCATGCATCATTGGATGTATTAGAATTGGGGCTATTAACAAGGAAACCTTCATTAGCTGGTTCCTCATTTGTGTATACTGATGAAAAGTATTCATTCAGAATCTGAGCTTTTTGCTTGTTCTCATCAACCAGCTGACCCCCTCTGATATTAAAGGCCCTACCACTCCTGTTTAATTTTTTTACTATTAATATATTTAAAAAATAATTTTGGATTCTTTTTACTGCTTACTGCTATATCCTTTTCCATATTGATTTTAGCTTGCCTGATCGATTTTTTGCATGAATTGTTGGCCTCCATGTACCTTATAAATGATTCAGCATGTCCCCTCGCAAGCGCCTTTTTTCCAGAGAAAACAGCCCCAACCTGGACAGTCTACCCTCATAATTTAAGTCTTCTATCCCTCTAACCAGTTTAGTTGCACATCTCTGCACTCTCTCCAGCTCATTTACTAAGGACTGGAGTCCAAAACTGCTCTGTATATTCCAGATGAGGTCTTACTAGGGATCTATAAAGAGGTATAATTATGTTTTCATCCCTTGAATTTATTACCTTTTTTTTATTTGCTTGTAGCTACATAATGGCACTGCCCAGAATTAGACAACATGTTATCTATAAAAACCCCAAGATCCTTCTCACTTAAGGAAACTCCCAACACACTGCCATTTAGTGTATAACTTGCATTTTTATTATTTTTGCCAAAGTGCCTAACATTGCATTAATCAACATTGAACCTCATTTTCCAGTTTGCAGCCCAGTTCCCCAACTTAGACAAATCACTCTGCAAAGTGGTAGCATCCTGCATGGAACCTATAGTTCCATAGTATACAATTAAGTATCATCTGCAAAAATAGAAACTGTACTTTCAATGTCCACATCCAGGTCATTAATAAACAAGTTGAAAAGCAAGGGACCCAGTACAGAGCAATGTGGTACACCACTAACAACCTTGGTCCAATTAGAAAATGTTCCATTTACCACCACTCTTTTAGCCAGTTCTTTATCCAGTTGCAAATACTATGTTCCAGGTCAACATTCTTTAATATAACCAGTAACCTTCTGTGTGGCACTTTATCAAATGCTTTAGCGAAGTCGAAGTAAATCACATCCACAGCCATCCCAGAATCAAGGTCCCTGCTTACCTTCTCATAAAAAGAAATTGTTAGTCTGGCAAGATCTATTACGCATAAAACCATGCTGGCACAAACTCATAGTATTGTTATTTGCTATGAAGTCCAGTATCCTATCCTTTATTAATCCTTTGAAAAGCTTTCCTACCACCGATGTCACACTAACTGGTCTATAGTTTTGAGGCAGAAAATGGGATCCCTTTTTGAATAGCAGCACCACATTAGCAATTCGCCAGTCTCTCGGCACCATGCCAGATCTCAAAAAATCCTGAAAAATTAAATAGAGAGGTTTGGCAATCACAGAGCTAAGCTCGTTAATTATTATGGGATGAATCCCATCTGGCCCTGGACCTTTGTTTATCTTAACATGTTCTAGTCTCTTTTGAATTTCATCATGTGTGAACCATGCATCATTAGATGTATTATTAGAATTGGGACTATTAAGGAAACCTTCATTAGCTAGTTCCTCATTTGTGTAGACAGACGATAAGTATGCATTCAGAATCTCAGCTTTTTGCTTGTTCTCATCAACCAGCTGACCCCCCTCTGATAAAAAAAAAGGTCCTACCCCTTCCTGTTTCATTTTTATTTTTACTATTAATACATTTAAAAAATAATTTTGGATTCTTTTTACTGCTCACTGCTATATCCTTTTTCATATCGATTTTGGCTTGCCTGATAGCTTTTTTTCATGATTTATTGGCCTCCTTGTACCTCCTTGATTCGGCTGTCCCAGCTAACTTGAAAGCCTTAAAAGCATGTATTTTCTTACCCACCTCAACACCATCACCAACAACTTCTATTGATGAATCTACAGTACATGAAAAAGACAGAAGAGGGGCTTTAAGATCTAAAGATTTTTGAAAATACATTGTTACCAGAATATCATCTATTAAACTACTTTTCAGACTAATACTTTCTCAAGCCAGGCCCATGACCAGAACATAAATATCATTAAGTATATGTTTTTTGTCCACAGTTCACCTTGCCCTTCCTTTATTGCATCTCCCACAAATGAATTGTTATTCCTCTGTTATAAGGTTTCAATATTTGCATCTGTTTGTGATAAGCATAACTTGGGTGTGGTGCTCCAGTTGTACATGGGTATGCTTTAAAGGGGACCTGTCACCCTAATAAATAATGTCCAAAACTATTTGATCATGTTGGTCAAGCAAAATAAACTTTTCTTACACCAAGGGGTTGATTTGCTAAGAGTCGAAGTCAATATTCAAATGCAAAAGATTTGATATTCAAAGTAAATTTTTTAAAAACCTCGACCATCAAATACTGTAGGTTACTTTGACCATTCAATTCGAATGATTGAATAGTAAAATCTTTTGACTTCCAAAGTACTATGTCTTTAAAAATCCTTAGATTTTTTTTACTTTGCCAAATAAAAACTGCAGAAGTGCTAAGTTTTATCCTTTGATCATATGCTAAAATCCTTTGAATCGTTTGATTCAAAGGATTTTTTCATTCGAACGAACGATTGTTCTTCAACCGCAGGAATGCCAAATTTGGTGAAAAATGGATTTGAATTAGATGGTCGAATTTCGAAGTATTTTCTACTTCGAAATTCGACCTTTAGTAAATCAGACCCTATGTAAATTATATTAATTTTGTTTCCTTTAGTATGGAAATTCATAACTATAGCAAGCAGACAGGTGCTATTTTGTGTGCACTGTTATTAAGGCAAGAAGCCTTGCATCATTTCAAGATCTTGTTTGTGTGCAAAATGGGTAACCTGATGTCCATCCTTATGCACTGGTTAAACAATTAAATGGTGAGGAGGGGGAATTTGGCAGGTCCAATGACATCTAGTAAGTGCAGAATGTAATGGGAAAGTAATTGCCTACCCTGTCTCTGTCATAGGTCCAACTATTTCAGACATTTCTGGCAAAAATCCAAAAAATTCAGGCTATTCTGGAAAAAATTTGGATTCTGATTTTTGCACAATCATTTCATGTTTGTCCCCATCTTTTTTTAAATAATAAATAGGGTTCACTCATGGATTCTAGTTTAGTCTGATTTTTTGATTAAAATAATTCAGACTTTCGGGGTTTCTGCTATGTGTGTGAACCATTACTGTATTATTTTCCTGATTCATCTTCTCTTGGAAGCTTGATTGATGATCTTCCACAAAATAGGAAGATTTACAATTAGGGTTTATTTTACTCTCACTTCATTGTAAAAATATGTTCAATACATGAAAGATTTCAATAGAACCCGTTGGTGACACTTTCCTTGTTATTGTTAGTGAAGAGAATTAAATGTTCTGGTTATTTGAATTCAATGCAACAATCCCAGGGAGAATAAATAGGTGAGTTAAACTAATCTGTTGCTGACATGGTTTCCCAGGAGATGCACTGTTTAATTGGCCATAAAGAAGGCATCATTAAAATTGTCACACATAGCATGTACGTCTCTGCATCATTTTTACAAAGAAATTAAATTCCAAATTTTAGGAAATTAACATTTCAGGCACATATGAGAGGGAAAAAGATTCAGATAATATGCTGTGTCAGCCCAAAGCATTGTCACCAGATACCAATTCACATTATTTTTGAGGAAAAACTATAATGTATTAAATGGGAACCTTAGTTGTGGAGGCCTATTTATTAAAGGTCAATTTTTTGTGGTTTCAAAGGTTTATTGTTTTTGAGAGATTACATTTTATAGGGGTAACGTAATAATGGTCACTAGCGGAAAAAATGTTTGCAATGCGAATAAACTTTGTCATTGCAAAAATTTGGCCTTTGTGACGTTCTATGAGCTTTCATAAAGTGGCCTCTAAGTTTTACTAAAATTTTATATTTTTAGAAAAGTTGCACTTGTCCAATTTTTTGCCTTTCTATTCAGACCATTCCAACCTTATGGCTTCTGGTTGCTTGGCTCAGTGATGCTTGGCAATCAGATAGCTGATCTCTATTATTTGTATTATTTCTAATTATGTATCTTTCACAACACTGCTTGTCAAATATGGTAAGGGAGAATGTGACATCATACTAAAATGTAATGGGAAACCTCCATGAGAATAAAAATGAGAATGATATAAATGAAAAAAGGGGCCCTTTACTACTGAAAACATCACAGTTATTTTTGTAAAGTGTGTTTGCTGGTGTTCATTTAACTATGTCCTTTCTGGAAAAAGACAGCCTTATCTTGATGTATGCAGAAATTCTAGATATACATACAAAGAACTAGAAATACACCCAGCATGAGAGCTGCTTTTACTGAAGAAAAATAGCGGAATCAATTACACCTTTCCTAAAAGCCTCATTTACTACACTCTTGCTTTGTAGAATGTGTTGCCTATAATTGAGCTTTGAGAATCAAAAAGATACAAGCTCCAACTGAGATGGAAGAAATAGTCAGTCAGTCAGTAAGATTTTATATATAAATATTAAAAATATATCCATCTAATAGGACAGGAAAATAGCACAGCACTATTAGAGCCATAGAACATGTAGTGATTTGTTCAATGTTTTATATAAATGCACACTTCAGCTCTTCTTATACCTGCAATTCATTTAACTACTATCCTCTTTCATTTCATGAATGGAACTGTGGTCTGAGCTGAGCAGCAGCATTTTGATTTTCACAACAGGAAGTTGTGGTCAAAATTGTGATTGTGCCATAACCCTTAAAATAGGTGTAAAGCTTGTAAATTAAAAGCAGTAAATAACAATATCTGTTTATCTTTGCAATATACACTTTTATTGCCTAGGCTTAATTAAGCTTTTGTCTGATGCACTTAAGAAAGCCCTTTGAATTGACATGCTGTACATTACATGACGAAAAACAAGTATTTCACAAAAATTTATATTAATATTTATAAAATAGAATTGTATTCATTCTACAGGGACATGAATATAGTGTAACTGTATATTATTAGCATTTATCAGAAATAATGCAAAAATAATGTGTTTTTATACTTATCAGTGTCTATTTAGTTAGTTTCAAGAAACTGTTAATTATTAGAGTGTTTTGTGTTTTTCACACTTAGGGGCAGATTTACTAAGGGCCGAATTTTAGAAGTAAAAAAACTTCAAAATTCGACCCTAGAAGGTTTTTTTAAAGGGCTTTTTCAATATTCAAATAGAAAATCAATTCGATTCGAACAATTCTCCGCAAAATACTTCGAATTCTTGGAATTTTTCAGGATAGGTTCTATGAGTTCCCCCATAGGCTAAAATGGCAATTCAGCAGCTTTAAACAGGCATGTACTTAAAAATTCGAAAATTCTAATTTTTTTTCTCCATTCTAATTGAATTTTAGGCTATTAGGCAGTTGAAGTAGCCCAAAATTCAAATTTTCACTTCGAGCTTTAGTAAAAACTAGATCCAATAAAATCATGAAGAAAAACTCAAATGCATGTTCTACTCATGATTTTCACTGCATTAAGTTTGTATTCAAATCATAATTTTCAACAGGTCTACCAATTCTCAAAATTATTTGAAAAAAATCACAAATTTTGTCTAGAAAAACTATTTACTTCTAAGTGAACTCCGAAACTTTTGAATGCAAAGTTTTAAAATATGAGTTTTTGTTTTCTTAAAGGAATTGTTAAGTATTAAAATAAATAATGTATCAATACTTCTGAATCATTGATGACCACCCTTAGGGGCACATTTACTAAAGGCTGAAGTGAAAATTTGAATTTCGAAGTAATTTTGGGCTACTTCGACTATCGAAATGCCCAAAATTCAATTTGAATTTTCGAATTTCGAAGTACTTTCCCTTTAAAAATCCTTTGACTTTTTGGCAGTTTAAAGCTGTTCAACTGGTCCAATTTCGATCAAAAAAATCCCTTTAAAAATACTTCAAGGGTCGAATTTCAAAGTTTTTTACTTCTAAAATTCTGCCTTTAGTTAATCTGCCCCCTTAATGTCTTTTGCTCAGATTATTATACATTGCCATTACTGCCAGGCGGTTGTTAGACATTGGGACTTATTATAAATAAAATGGCCACTAAATTATATAAGCAGAGGACATTTAATAAAATATATATATATATATATATAATAAAGACCAAATAATCTCAATGTTCTATTTGTAAATGTCAATGAATAAATGGAGAAAAACAAGAGAAAATGACTATTGTATTATTGTATTGTAGTAGAAAGATAGGCTTTGATTGCTGGATACATTTTGGCAGATTTGGAGGTAGGTGGATATGGAATACATTATCTGGAAACCCATTATCCAGGAAGATCAGAATTCACAAAGGACATCGTCCATAAGGGTACATTTGCTAACGGGCACAGGTCCGCTAGTGAAGTAGATAGATGCTAGCGTTGCTTCGCAGTCTAATGTCATGTGAATTTTCACTCAGGCGAATGGATGTAACTGCAAATTCACTAACATGCAGATTTTACTGAACGTTACCTCTTTCGGCAGACTTGCCTTCACCAGCTCTGATCTGGTGAAGTGCATCGGAGTGCAGAGAACATTATCAATCTTCAGTTACTTACATCATAATTTTTGAATGGAATATCGTCTAAGTCCAAAAAATGCTAGCGTCTTTAAATTTTTTCAGGGTGCAAAAGGCATCATTTTTTTTCAGGTACTCGGTTTCCCCATACATTTTATACCATATGGCACATTATTTTACAGTGGTCGTAAGTGTAAGGCATTAAGACAACTCTATTGCTTTTATTAAGTTTCCCTTGGCAGGTCTAGTTATCAGTGTAAATGTAATGTATTAAATGCACCATAAACATAAATAGCTCCATTCCACTTTAAATTTTCCGCTGTATGCAAATTAGCCGGAGCACAAGACCTCTAGCGAAGTTACTCTAGGCAGATTTGACACTAGCACATCTTCACTTTGATATGCTCGCTTTGCAAAGTAACGCTAGCGAAAATTCTCCATTGTTTGTCACTCTTGACAAAACTTTGCTACTTATTAAATTAGCATTGTCAGAGCTAATTTTTGCCTGGTGAAGTGTTGCGATGGCTGCAAATACATCACTGGTGAATTTGCACTCTTTAGTGAATTTTAGGCTGCAATCAAAGAACTAAAATTTTAACAAATAATTTCCCTTTTCTCTGTAATAAGTTTAATCCCAACTAAGATATGATTCATTTTTACTGGAGGCAAAATAATATTATTGGGTTTATTTAATATTTCAATTATTTTTAGTAGATTTAAGGTAAAATAATCCAAATTACAGTAATATGAATAACGAGTCCCATTCATGTATCTTATTTGAGGCCATATTGTCATATGCATGTTAATGAACAGAAAATATTTATTTTTCCACTGGAAACAGTAATTCCTACTCTATCATATTTTTCTATTCATGCCAACACTGAATATTTATTGTTGTTTTTATTTTGGACACTCAAGTAATACTTGAAAAAACTCTATATTTATTTACTATTGTGTTTCTGCTCATCTTGTTTGTTTGGTTCATAGAACCATTCCTATCAGTTTGTCATTATTGCGCAGATATCAAACCTCTTAAAGCTTTTTCTGTTCTTATTGTAGGCAGGCCAGGTACAATTTCACAAATCTTCATTACTGCAGCATACTTTTTCCACCAACTTTATCTTCTACTATGTCTCCAGGGGGAGCAAACACAAATGAACTGATTAAAACAGAGACGGTACTCATGCTCATTCATAATTTCAGATGTGGAATTCTCTATGGAACATGCAGTTCTTCATAATTTCAGATCACGCTTAACCTCACTTCTTTTGTTTAACAAAACCCATTAATCAAGCATGTCTCTTGAGGCAGCTAATGATCTTTCAGAATTCTAACAGAAGCAGAAAGTCAAGGACGACATAAATTGATCCACATCACCTACCCTATTAGTTTTACAATGCTGACAATTCTTCGCTTGACTTTATCAAAATTACAGCCCATATTGTTATTATAGACCTGCTGTTTCATCAATTAAAAAAGTGTTCTTCCCCAAAGGTTTTACAATGATATCAGGTTTTCATATTAATAAAATACATTATTCCTTTATTATTCGCTTTATCAAGGATTAAAATATTATGGATAGTAAACCTTAAAGCAACAACCATTACAGTATATACAGTATATGAAGCAATGTTCATGCCATTGGGAAATATAAAGTGTGAGGTGTTCTGTTAACACATAAAAATATGATTCCCAAGGCTGTGTGCTTTGATTTAGGTCACAGAATTCCAGAGTGGCCTCTGCCATAAGTATACAAAATTTCACTGTATGGAATAAACTTGTTGAGTTTTCACTTTGTGAGAAACTCAAGTTTTGCAGCTATGTACAGTATATAATATAACCTACCATTAAAATCCCTTACCTGAGATGGGGGGGGTACTAATTTAGGAGTTCTGTGCCATTATAGTTTCTTATCTCTTCTTATTCTCTAAGTTCCAGGTGCAGGAGAGTTACTGGAAAAGCCAAACTTCATAGAAAAACTCTGTCTTTCTGTACTTTACTGTACATGAGCACCCAGTTTGGGTATGCAGATAAGACCAAAGAAGTGTAAAACGATCATGACATAATGCTTCTATAGAAGAACCCTTGCCCAGTGCTGTTTTCCACGAGAAGGAAAGGTATAATCACAGGGGCTTGCCTAATATAAGGGAGATGAGGTGGGGTTAAACCATGGCTACTGCTTTCAGGTTACCTCAGACCCGGTTAGGTCCACCACAATTCCCAACAATTCCTGGTAGGGCATGAATTAAATGTGGCTCTTCTGACTAAGGTAGGCCCTCACTGTACTGGTCGAGGTAGGGTTAACCAAACTGATTCCATACATAAAGCATGATCTCTTAAATGAACTTGGGAGCAAGTGGTTCTGTAAAAAAAGTTCTGGAAAATGAACATATTGTCACGAGAATGGGACACTCAACCACATGTAACTCTTGGGTTTGGCTATAAGGGGTTACCACCTTACACACAGTTTAGACTAACATCAGACCCCAAAAACACACCAATACCCACAAAGTTCATTCGCTGCCACCATCTATCATTAACAGGCTATAGAAACCTAATGTGACTATTCCCCTGCCCTCTACAGCAGGTAATAACTCACACTACAACAATGTATCAAACATTCTCTCCTATGGGAGTTAGTCAGGGTAAGATCCTACTAGTCCAACAAGCACTCCAGCAGCCAAAAGGTTAATTTACATTCATACTAGTTATACTAGTTACTCAACTAGTTATTCAACATACAAAAAGGCAACTTTCCCTTTCCACACATTCAAAGAGTTCACACACTTAGGCACGAGCATTGATATGGTCAATGAGTTCATTAGAGCACAAGGACTAACGTATTAAGATGCTATTTAATATTAAAAGAAATACTGCATATATATACAAAAATGATATTACAAAGATGACATATAATTGCAAGTACAGTAAATAAAATAAAAGGGAGTAAAAAACACAAAGAAAGCTACTATACCAGGTTTAGAGTCCTTATTTCCTGCTGGGACACTCCTCTCATTACGACTCCCTGCAGGGGGTTTGCTACTTTCAGGCAATATTCCTTAATATAATATGATTACTTGCCAGTACCCAATACTATAATTAAAATATGGGCAGGCTGTGATCCATATGTGGGCAAGCAGAACAGTACCAAACACTAATAGGTTCCCATTTTCCAGTACCCCAGGAACCAGCCCTCCTAACGGGTGGGTATAGGCTGGCCCTTTTTGGTATTGTTAGGAAGCATGTGACTTCCTCATAACCAATATGTAGGTTATGTGGATGTGAATCCTATGACACAGGAGCTATGGATATTTTCCTATAATCCATAATTTTCTACTTACTAACCCCACTGCTGCTCTAGGTCCACAGCTCTGTTCTCTGATCAGCTGATCAAAGAACAGACTGGCCCAGCTTCCTTGCCCAAATGGTGTGGCACCAAACCGTCTCAAAAGACAGATATGGATGTCACCTTTCCACATATGCAATCAAGGGTCTCAGTGAGACTGCAACCAACTGTTTTCTATGTTAACTGTGTGTATGTCAGAACAATATTTGCCCTGGCATGACAACATTGTCTTACCCTGATTCTACTCCTAGAGTGAACTATTACAAATCTAAACTTGCACTTACTTCTCCTATACTGGGCATACCTCCACCTGGGCCCTCTGGAGCAGACCTCACCTCCTCCAGCAAGTGGAAAAACACAATTTTTATAACCTGGGGAAAAATATATACTTATACTTTAATGGACTCGCTCCCCCTCCATAAAGTGGACCCGTTACCCCAAAAAAATATTTAAAATTAGATTTTATCACATTAGTCAAGCAAAATGAACATTAATTACACTATATTAATTATTTTATTCTTGTTTCCTTCAGTCTGGGAATTCATAATTATAACAAGCAGGCAGGAGCAATTTTGTGGACACTGTTATTAAGGCAAGCCTTGCATCATCTTAGAATCTTGTTTGTGCACCACAATGGGGGACCCGATGTCTATCCCCATGCCCTGGCTACACAATTAAATGGTTAAGGGAACTGGGAGAATGTGTGGAGAGCAGTGGCATCTAAGAAGTGCTGAATGGAAAGTGAAAGTAATTGTCTGCCCCGCAGACAATATTTGAGTGACAGCTGAGATTTTTAAATGAGCTTAAAACAGCTATGAATGCTTTAATAAAAATTTGAAATTTGATTTCATGTTTAATTTTAAAAGGACTTTTATTATACAGATTTTTGTGTCTGGGTAACGGGTCCACTATAAGGACCTAACTTAGCTTGCTATTAACCCTCCTAGGGTTAACAGACCTTTATTAATTTTAAATAAATTGTTTAAATAATTTGTGGTATAAGGGACCCTTTAAGTCAAAAATGTTAATTACAATGTACTTGAACTCTTTTATGTAAACTAAAACAAAACCTGATTGCCGGCACAAAAGAGACAACTTATTTATATTGGTTGCATAACTAATTTAATTTACCATTCCCTTTGAGGTCACCATGTAATTTGTGAAGACTAGAATTAATTATTCCTATTTACTGTAAACGAGCCATGATTACAGACTTTAAAACCAAAGTGACTATATGGGAAAGAAAACATAGTTTATGCACAGGCAAAGTCTCCTTTCAGTGTGATTTATAAGCAGGAACAATACAATATTTTTGCAGATAATAAAATGTGCATCTAGCCTATTTTTCTCAGATAAACATGTTAGATTTCATTATTAATTGACTTATTCTGTATTTTGGTGGCTATGTCCTACTTTTAATCCTATAGAATTGAAGCAATCAATTATATATATCAAATGTGAAAAATAGAGGAAAGCAGTTTCACGTGCTACCACAAGTGCAATTCTGCTTACTGTCAATTTCTGTGGGAGTAATCCAGATTTAAACAGTGTGTTCCTAAGAGATAAGCAAAATAACATATTCCAATAAAGGTGAATATATTTGAGCTGTCAAAATCATTTTTAGAATAACATTCCCAGTTTCTCCTTGCTCAGCAACTCTTGTAATTTTCTAAGGCAGAGATTCATTTGGTATGTACTGTACTTATGCAGAACTTTCCAGTATGTTCGTCTTTTACGAAAAAGGGGGAAAAGGCCTTTTTATAGAATATTCATTATTAGCAACTCCAAAATACAACTTGCATAGTGTAAATATGCTCTGTTTATAGAATGAAGTTATTTTAATTTAAAAAGACAGTGAGGGTTCTTAACAAAAGCAAGTTTAGTGGGGTTATGTAATAAAAGGCATTAAGTTTGCCCAGGGGCAGTAACCTATAACAACCAACCAGCAGGTAGAATTTACTAGTCACTTGTTTAAATGTAAGCATCTTATTGGTTGCTATGGTCAACCTTAGTTTGCTCCTGGGCAAACTTAGTGGCTTATACTACATATACGTAGGTGTAAGAGCACTAAGTGATCCAAAAGCACATCCCTTTGCACTCATTTAAAAATCCCTTCTGCCCAATGTCTGATTAGATTCTGCACATCACACTGGATAAAAAATTTGCAACAAGGGGCAAAGTGTATTTCAGGCAGGCATAAGGCAGCCTTTTCTTACCACCATTACTCCATGAATACAGAACTGGAGGCTGCTTTGTAATCATGGAACATAAGAAAGCCTTCTTTTGTGGGCCCCAGAGGCCTGCAGCGAAAAGTGCAAAAACCTGGTGGAATGGTTCCTGCCCTATGTTTCTAAATGCCCCCTAGTAAGGCCTTGTTCAGATTTGTATTTAAAAGCCACTTACATCAATGGTTAGATTTATTAAGGTTTGAGTTGTTTTTTCCACAAAAATTTTAGTATCCAAGTTGTATTTTTTTGGTTAAAACTGACATTTTCAGGTTAAAAAACATTTTAAAAAATCTTGAATATTTGAGATTTATCATCCCTCAAATTTGCAGAATCAAGGTTTTTCACATTAGAGTTTTTTCTTAAGTAAGATATACCATTTGAGTTTCAATGTCATTCAGATCATTCAAGGTAAAAAAGAAAACTCTAACACTTGACCTTTGATAAATCAGCCCCTTAAGGCTTAGTCCAGACGGGGAGATTCGGGGGCGATCCGTCGCCTGGCGACTTTTCGCCACGACAGATCGCCCCCGAATCTCCCCGAATAGCTAGGCACCAGCGAGGCTTAAAAGCGCCGGCGTGTGTTCACACGGAGCGGCGCGATTTTTAAAATTGCTCCAAATTGCCTGCCGAGGCAATTTGGAGCGATTTTAAAAATCGCGCTGCTCTGTGTGAATTAGCGCAGGCGTTTTTAAGCCTCGCCGGTGCCTAGCGTCGGGGCGATCTGTCGCGGCGAAAAGTCGCCAGGCGACGGATCGCCCCAGAATCTCCCCGTCTGGACTAAGCCTAAAGTGAAGTGTAGGTACCTAATCTGTTTTGACAACAGGATTTAGTTTGCCTCCTTTGGCTTTTTTTTATTTAGTGTATTGACACTGGGGAACCCTGGAGCTACAGCCACACTGAATTTCAGCAGGTTTTTGGCAAAAAGTGCTAAACATACATTTTCAATGCATGTGGCATAAGGGTTTGGCACATTGCAGACACTTTTGTTTGTTTTGTGTATAATACTCTGGAATTCTGGAAAAGTCTGAAATGTTTGTCTGAAGCAGCAGAATGCCAAGTCAGGGTGGTTACAAAAGCCCATTTGTGTTTTCTTAATAATAAACATTGTTTTGCATTTAAAGTATGTGTTCTGTATTTATTTGGATACTATATTCAAGAATCAAATTTCCTGTGAGTTAATGGAATAAAATGTAAGCTATCAGCTAGGCTTCGATATTTGTTCATTACATTTTGTAAATGGATTCTGGAGGAGCCTGGAAAGAACTTCTAATGAATGCAATTTAAAGCTGTGTTTTCTAAAGAAACTAGCCAAGATTTCCCTGTAAGAAGCCAATTGCTTGCAACTTATCTAAGCAGTAGAAGACAGTATGAGATACTGCAGTTTTACAGTATGTGAGTTTTAAAACACAATCCCTTAACTGGGACTGCATTGAGTTAATTAAAAGAATGAAAGCTCACAATGCCATATAGTCATCTGTTTCATTTATTAATGCTTAAGTTCTGCAAAACTCAACAATGCCAGAATTAGAAATGCTGTAAAATAGGTTATCTTCATGAATGTATTACAGGTGTGAAATATTTATTTTGGTAATTTTAATTTCTATACAGTAAAAACTTGCTTTGCATAGCTTTCATTAAGTTCTGGACTAAAATAGGGGTAAGGGTTATGCCATTTATATATGGATATTATTTTTTTGGAAGATTGACTTTATTGACAGATTAGTGGCACAAGCAATAAATTGGGACAGGGACAACATTTGTGTCATTTATACTAACAGCAGGTAGCAGTTATTGGTCTCCATTTTGAAAGCAAAAATCTGATTAGTTGCTCTGGTTTACTAGAGCCAAAGTGATTTCAGCACTGTTTATTGCCTTACCCCATAAATATAACAACTTTTGCTTACTGTGGAGCAGATTTATCAAATTTACAAGAAGGATTCCAAATTCGATCGAATTTTCAAAAAGATTCAAATTCGAATTTTCGAATGTTTTTGAAGACCACTTCGACCATCGAATTTTGAAAATTCGATCAAATCGATTTGAATAATTCGAATTAAATTCTACTCAAATATTTAACAGTCAAATAACTTGCCTTTTAAATTTTTATTCAACTGCCTAGTTTGCCAGATTCAACCTACTGAATTGGATTTAACTATTTTTGATCAAATAAAAAAATTTGATTGAATGGTTAAAATTGCTCGAATCGTTCGATTCAAACGATTTTATTGATCAATCGAATTGCGGGAAAATCCTTTGAATTCGATATTCAAATTCGAAGGATTACAATGCGACAACAATTCGATTGGTTGAATTCGAGGGTAAATTCACCCTCGAATTAGACAAATAGTAAATCTGCCCCTGTGTATCACAGAAACTAGAGATTTATTCTGATTTTCTACAATGCATTTTTTTCTGTATTTCTGAACATTCTTAATTAAATAAACAAGGGAATGAGGATTACAAATTTTAAGATGAGTTACCTTCACTTGCAGAGGATTCTATAACAATATGATCAAACAAGAAAATGGCAAGATGTGCAATTAATATATTAAAAATGCAACTAGTCCTCTATACGACTGAACTTTAAGAGAAGTGAAATTTACTAATTACCCAAATGACTATTTCAGGCTGTGTATGAACATGTGTATTTTAAAAGCTATCAAAGCATTAAACATCCGCACATAATTTTATAATTAGTATTAGATTTCTAATTAAGATCATTTTTGGGGACTGTTCAAGATATACTGGTTGCAGGGTACAATTTATTTTGCAATATGCCTATTTATAAATCTATGTGTGCATAAGGCATATAATTTTAGTATGGTTTCATGTGGCTTCATTTGGAGGCACATTTATCGACGGTCAGATTTAAAATTTTTGTGAGTTTTTTAAACTCTAATAAATATTAATATACTCGAAATTCAATTGGGGGGTTATTTAATAAAAAAAAATCAAATGTCTAAAAATCGCACAAATTTTACCAACTCAAATTCAACTAAACGCTTAGGGGCAAATTTACTATTATTCCCGGAAATTAGCTCGACCAAATTCGCAACTCGATAAGTATTCGACCATCGAATGCTTATCGAATTGTTTTAGTCTATCATTTTGCTTGAAATATGATTTCTCAATGAATTTGTACGGATACCGGATCGGATACTGGATCAGATACCAATCATTCGATTTCACAAAAAAATCATGAAATTTCCTTCGAGAGTCCGAAAAATTTGAACGTTTCAAATGATCGAATACTCTGATCGTACGAATGGTATTTGAGCAGGACTTAGCCTCAGAAGCCTATGGGGAGCTTTCCATAGGCTTCTATTACAATTCAGTAGGTTCAATCTGGCGAAGTAGGCAGTTGAATAATTAAAAAATTTAAATTCCTCCGATCATCGAATGATCGAATGATCAAATATCCGATCTATTCGATATTCGATGATCGAAGAGGCCAAATTTGCATATAAGTTTTCACGAAAAATTCATACGATTGGTATTCGATCGAATTCGATCGAACTTCGATCATTTCACGTGAATTTCATAAGTTGATTTACTAAAAATCGAATTCGAGGGTTACTTAAACCTCGAATTCGATTTTCAAATTTAAAGGGGAAGTGGTTGAATTTTAAAACATTCAAATTCGAATTTGAAAGGTTTTAACACAATTCAGCCAATCGAATATAAAAAAATTGATTGGTTGATTAAATCGTTCGATTCGAACGATTTTAACCCTTTGATCGATTTTTTTTTATTCGATCTAAAAAAGCTTTAAAACACCTATGGGAGCTTCCCACAGGGTTTTTAACCAATTTGGTAGGTCCAAGTTGGCGAACTGGCCTATCGAATTTTTTTAAAGGCAAAGTATTCGACCATCGAATATTGGAATACAATTAAATTTTAACTATTCGAATCTGTCGAATTTTAAAATTCGATGGTCAAAGTTACCTAATTTGCATATTTGAAATTCGATTTTTTTTTTTTTTTAATTCAATCGAATTTCGAATCCTTCATGTAAATTTAGTAAATCTGCCCCCTAAAGTTTTTTGTCCAAAAAACTCAAATGTTATGAAGACTATTAACATGTCCAAATTGGTCCCTAGACCTTTCCCATTGATTAATACATTAACTCAGCAGGATTTAGGTGGCAAGTAATTGAAATCAAATGTTTTAAGTGCCAGAGTTTGATAAATCTGGAAATTCTAATTAAAATTTGAATCAAGTTTGGATAATTCACAATTCGAATTTAAGAGTTTTTACCATAAAAAATTAAAAATTTTCAATTCAACACTTAAAAAAAGATTCTTTACAACCTTTTATTATGATATTTTAATGGCACAGTGTCACAGATATCAATGTATATTATTACTTATGTGTTCTACTTCTGACCAGCATGTCATGTGATGATTTATAGTGGGTTTTGCTGTGTTACCTGCATGCAGATATGTTTACATGAAGCTGTGTGTATGAAACTATTATATTTAGATAATATCATATAACAATAACAATGATTTGTAGGGTAGTTAAATTACTGTCTATGATGACTGTAAACCTGATGCAAAACATTTTACATAAATCAAAAAAAAAGGAAAAGAAAAATATGCCCCACTTTCCCACAATCCAACTCAGCATTTACTTAAAATTTTAAGTCATATATTTCCTCTAGTTAATTACTTAATTAAGGTACAGTGTTGTTAATTAATATTCTTAGATCAATAATTAATTGTAGATGAAAACCAATCAATTTCAGTGAATTAATTATTCATAAATAATTTGCCCTTCAGCTCTGCTACGCTACTCTACATGGAAAAGTGAGTGAAGTTCAGGGACACTTTTTGCACTAAGGCACTATGCAGGGAGGAAGAAGGTGGGGGGCTGTTGAGGATAGTGGATGGGACGTTTCTCATTAGGGGTTCTTCTTTAAACATAAAGCCAAAAAATGTTTTTTATTAAAACATCAATATCATATTTGCTTTCTCTGCCTCTATGCCTCAGGAATACGAATTACTTTCATTTTCCTTTCTGCACGTTCTTGAAGTCATTGGCCTTATTCCATAGTCCCCACCTCTTTGTTGTCTATAACTGTGTAGCTTGTGCATGGGCATGTCATTCATGTCCTCCTCACTGGTGCATATATTTTTGGGATGGTACAAAGTTTGCCTTAATGATAGTTTCCACAAATGACTTATTATATATACCAAAAGAATGAAGAAAACAAGATTTAAATCATTTATGTAGGAGCAGATTTATCAAGGGTCGAGTTTCAAAGTGAAAAAACTTCGAAATTCGACCATAAAATTTTTTTTCAAGGATTCAAATTATTTGAATCGTTTTATTGAATCGTTCGATTCTAACGATTACCTCAAAAAAAAATTAAAAATTTTCTAAAAGACTCCTTAAAGGTTAAGGTTATAGGCTAAAACAGCAATTTGGCAGGTTTAAGGTGGCGAAGGGTCAAATTAGAAATTTTTAGAGACAGTACGTCAAATCTTTCAATCCAAATCAATTTTTTTCAATTCGAAGCAGATTTTGGCCTATTCGATAGTCTAAGTACCCAACAATTACCTCGAAATTTTTATTTTTTAATTCGAATTTTCACTTCAACCCTTGATAAATCTGCCCCATAGTGTTAGTTAAGTTATTTTTGCTCAGTTAACACAATTCAATAGGATTTGAAATTATGTATTAGGATGACAGGTCCCCTTTAATGCTGGAAACTTAAAATGTAGTCTATGGGAGGTGGCCTTTCCATAAGGTGGAGTTTTCTGGATAACTGGTTTCTGGATAATGGATCCAATACTTGTCCATTGTTAAAAGTATTAAAAAAAATTTGTTTTTATACATACATTCTGAAAAAGCAATAAGACCATTAACCATCCATTAACTCAGTATTAATGGGCTGGTTCTTTGTTCTTCACTCAGTTGCAGTTTCAATCTGAACCAAATCCGATGCTTCTTTATATTGTCTATGTAATCTGTGCTACAGTGCCAACAATCTTATCACAAATAGGAGGTGGTTCAATGCAGAGCAATTACGTCAAGGTTGCCCAATGTCTGTTATGTACGGACCCCAGTCAGAGTTTGTTAGTGCCTATTTATTGTGAATATCTTATTGTGACACAGTGATAGACCTATAACCACATTCACATGAATAGCTGCCAGGTGAGGGGAATTTTTTTACCTCTTTTTGGCAGTTGGTCGATTAAACGTAATCTATAAGATCATGTAGAACCATTTACAGGAAATGAATGTGCTGATGAAGTAGAATGATAATTAAGTATTTTGGCCAAAGACAGTTGCTATAATAATGATGTCTGATAAAATGATGCAGTGTAGGTTGCATGCAGGGAGACAGGTTAGGAAATAGAAATAGATTAAATCTGGTAGGTTAATATAAACTATCCCTGGATAATTACTTTCTGTCTTATAGATCACACCTCACTTCCTCACAACATTTGTCAAAGTGCATTGGAAATAGAGCAAGATTACTGAATTGTACTGACACCCATGACTAATTGCTAGATACGATATTTGTAAATATATATATATAAATTATTTGTAAGATGATGATGGTAAGACAGCCAAATGAAAAGTATAGTGATATCCTGAGATTTTAAATATACTCAAATACTGTAACTGTTTCATAAAATATTTACTACAATCTGTAGTATGTGAGCGTCTCAATATCACTGAAAATTCTCTGGAATATACATTTTATAAGATAGAAAGGATATAATATATCATTGTACAGGTATGGGATCCGTTATCCTGAAACCCGTTGTCGAGAAAGTTCTGAAGTATGGAAAGGCCATCTCCCATAGACTCCATAATAATCAAATAATCCAAAAAAAATTTAAATGATTTCCCTTTTCTCTGTAATAATAAAACAGGAGCTTGTACTTGATAGCAACTAAGATATAATTAATAATTATTGGAGGCAAAATCAGCCTATTGGGTTTATTCAATGTTTACATGATTTTCTAGTAGAATTAATGGGATACTGTCATGGAAAAAAAAGTTTTTTTTTTTAAAAATGCATCAGTTAATAGGGATGGCGCGAACCGCGGAAAAAATGTTCGCAAACATATTCGCGAACTTGCGACAAAATGCGAACTGTTCGCGAATATTCGCGAACCCCATAGACTTCAATGGGAAGGCGAACTTTAAAAGCTAAAAAAGACATTTCTGGCCAGAAAAATGATTTTAAAGTTGTTTAAAGGGTGCAACGACCTGGACAGTGGCATGCCAGAGGGGGATCAAGGGCAAAAATGTATCTGAAAAATCCATTGTATAAATCCATATAAATGCTGAAAATAGTCGCAGCCACTGAAGCACAGAAAAAATATGCCATATAAATGCTGAAAATAGTCGCAGCCACTGAAGCACAGAAAAAATACGCCATATAAATGCTGAAAATAGTCGCAGCCACTGAAGCACAGAAAAAATACGCCATATAAATGCTGAAAATAGTCGCGCAACTATATAAATGCTGAGAATAGTCGCGCAACTATGCGCGAACCCAAAATGGCGAACGTCGCGCGACGTTCACGAATATTTTGCGAGCGTGAACAGCGGATGTTCGCGCGAACAAGTTCGCGCGCGAACAGTTCGCGCCATCCCTATCAGTTAATAGTGCTGCTCCAAAAAATTGACAAAATATCTAGCCCCATGTCAGATTTCAAAAGTGAATATAAAGAAAATCTGTTTGCTCTATTGAGAAATGGATTTCAGTGCAGAAGTCTACTGGAGCAGCACTATTAACTGATACATTCTGAAAAAAACATGTTTTCCCATGATGGTATCCCTTTAAGGTGTGAAGATCCAAATTATGGAAAGCCCCAGGTCCCAATAATTCTGGATAATAGGTCCCATACCTATATTATAATCAATACTTCTGACCAATTCTGAACTGGTGTTAATGCAGGCTGGATTTCTCTATCATTCACAGCAAGTTAATTTAATAACTTATTCAATAATTGTTTTTCAGTACGTGTTTACAGATGACACAATTACATTTTTTCCTAAAGTGCAAAATAAATTTAGGATGTGGAATTCTTTGCCTCAAGTAGTTGTACTGGAACATACATACTGTAACGTATGCCAGTAGGAAGGAAGCCTTTGAATTTTTCATGCTAATAAGGAAATATTCTCACAATCTGCTAGGTTGGTAGAATTTACTTGCACTCAAAATAAAGATTGCCAAATATACAAATCAATAAAGGATCCTCTATATAAATGTTTGGTTTGGGTGCGAAACCCCAAACCTTCAGTTAAGGGTAAAATTTATGCTGAGCATGCAATGTCAAGAACTTAATAAATAAAACTTTATTCATGTATCATGTAGTATAGAATTTACTTGATCAAAATGGAAAACTGAGGAATATATTTTTTTAAACCTAAGATACTACTTAACTATCTACAGTATTATAGCAAGATTAAAGCAATAGTATCACAGCTTACCTCTGCCTATTTCATCTGTAGCACAATTGGCTCTTCAGTAGTGATAGGCGAATCTCTCGAGATTCGCTTCGCCGAAAAATTCCAGAGAAATTCGCGTAATGGCGAAAAATTCACGAAACGAGTCGCGGGATGCTTTTGACGCGTCACGTCGTTTCCAACGCGCGTCGCCTCCGACGCGCGTAGCGTCGTTTTCAGCATGTCGTGTGAAAATCGAGGCGCGACTTGTTTTTCCAGCGAAATTTCGCTGGCGATTCGCGAATTTATTCTCCAGCGGCGAATTGCGGGAATTCGCCACGAATTTGCTCCTGGCAAATAAATTCGCCCATCACTACTCTTCAGCTGCATCTTTAAATCAGCCCCAGCTGTAGGAATAACCCCTAAAAATTACTTGGATATAATCTGGATTGATGTCATAAAGTTAGTTGTTGATTGTATTAGCATGATTTGAGCTTTGATGTGTTATTAAACCTTCCAGTGAGAGGTGCCAAAACAGACAATAGATGTCACAAACTTGATTCTTCATTTTATACATATATGGCTTCTTTAACACCACTTTGAACTAGTCGCTCTCCCGGTCCAGAATCTGGACTTGGAAGTTTTCAAATGTGTGTTCTTTTTCTTTAACATGTAGGTACACGGCTGAGTCCTGACCAGAGGAGCTGGCTGTTCTGTGCTGCACCATAACCGTTGTTTGGTTTCACGTGCATACAAATTAGAGCACTCCACACTGCACTGCACTGCATACATAATGTTACTTGTGCTGGATGAATGAGAATCTTCACAAACATTTTCTTTTACTCTTCCAGCTAAAAGTTCTTCAACGTTCAATAGGAAATTATGAAACTTAGCCAGATCTGAGTTGGAGGAGCAATTTTACCAATATCAAGTTCGGTATAAGTAGGGGACTGACTGCACCATAATATATATATATATATATATATATTAACTTTGGTTTAATCAAATCATAAAAAGAGTAGTGATTGGTAAATCTGGTGAAACGGCAAAAAATTCACAAAATGTCAAAAAATTTGTGAAATGCATTGAAGTCAATGGGAGTGAAAATTATTTTGATGCACGGCAATTTTGCAATTGTCAGTTTTGTTAAAACACTCACGGGCAGGGAAACATGGAAATTCACAGCAAATCCATGCCTGGTAAAATTATTCGGCCATCACTAAAAAAAGATTAATGACATTGAATATGCAACCATTATTGTAAACATGAAAGTTTATGCTTATTTCTAGTAATATATTAGAAATGAGTATGCTATATCTGGTTGGATGCAGTCAGTTATTTATCAGTTATATTATATTTCCAGTGTATTATCTTTGTGTGAAAGAAGGCCTCAGGTGGATTCTGGCAAACCAATCTATCAGTGCTGGTTCTCCCTCATAGTCTCAGGTGCAAGTAGCCCTAACTAATTGAAATCTTATTCCTTAGTATGCATTAACCTTTCACAAACACATTTTCACTTGAGAAGATATTGTAAAATGCTGAGCCTTTTAATAAAACAGAGTAGTAGGTTTTTGCAAACAGATCACAAAGCTTTTCTTAAGGTGAACATAACCTATTATATTCCCTGCTATGCCTGTAGATAGAGACTGATTAACCTCTGATATGTTTGCTAGGGTTGTTACCTCACCCCTTTAAAACCAAACAGATATGAAATACACAGCCTGCATGGCTAATTAGCAATCCATTGAAATGCACGCTGTAGCCATGCATCTAAATGAATTTCTAAATAGCCATGTGGGCTGTGCATTTAATGTATGTTCAGTTTTAAAGGGGTGAGGTGGCAACCCTAATGTTTGCTAATGTAATGTTATTCTATCTTGACCTAAAAGTGTCTTGTCTGGCTAGTAATGGAAGAACATGGACCATACTGGACTCATTTCCCTAGAAGGTATCTTTACTAAGTGGAGGGACCCATCTTGGTAAAGAAGTCCAGTGTGATCCATGTTCTGTGCAGGAAAAAATAGATACCAGAGGTTCTTGCAAATAAACAAGAAAGGTTTATTGTGAAAGACATAAACACACATAACTCACAATAGTGATTGAGGTTGAATGCTACAAATCAGATAAAGTCCTGGATTTGAGCAATGTGACACCACTGTGGTTATGCTAGGAAGGTAACTGGTGGTCTGGATGTTAATGTCATCAAGGTAGCATCTGTGAGAAAACCCCTTCATGGCTATCAGCTAGTAGTCCAGATCCCTGTAGTAGAAGTGTTTCAGGAAGCAATATGCTAAGCCTGAATTCATATTCAGTACTGTGGTACCTCTTTACCTCTTTACAATCCTTTGTGGAGCACAAAGCTACTCTTCATAGCATGCCTTACTAACTTATGTCCTAGATGGAATGCCTCAAAAAATACACTGAGGGACACATTTACTAAGGGTCGAATTGATTCGAAGTGAAAACCCAAATCAAATTCGAACAAAAAAAAATTTGAATTTAGAATTTAATTTTGGACTTATTCGACTATCGAAAAGCCCTAAATTCAATTTGAATTGTTCAAATTTGAAAATTCGAATACGATTTTCAAAGTACTGGCCCTTTAAGAAAAATTCGGCAGATTAAACCTACCAATTGCTATGCAATCCTATGGGAAGCTCCCATAGAATTTTTCTAAGTTTTTTTAATCAAATAAAAAAATTAGATCAATTGCTTAAAATCGTTTTATTGAATTTCTTAATCAAAAAATTGAATTGTGTTAAAATCCCTCCAATTCGAATTCATGGGGTTCAATCAAATCTTTCTACAAATCTCTAACTATTCAGGATGTTTTAAACAGTTCTACAATTCAGCATTTATTTAGTGTAAAAAAACACCCAACTTTGCAAGGTAAAAGTTACCAAGGTCTTATAGAAGTCAATGGGAGCTGCACTGATCTTTTTGGACCTCTCTAAATCAGTTTGGACTTTTAGAGGTTTTCATATTTTTTTTGCTAAGAATTGTCTGAAAGTTTTTGAGGTATTTTTTTTTCATCATTCAGGGTAATTTTCCATGTGTAGAAGATTGTGGATAAACAGGTCCCTAACTATTGACTTCTACAGCATCTCACCAGGTTTTTGGTGGTCTTTTAATATAATAAATCTCAACTAATTACAGTCAAAAAATATTATATTAATAAATATGCTACTAAGTTTTACCTGCAACTTGTTTTTCAGGGATTGTCTTCCACGGGGATTGTCTGACATTAATTAAAAACAGATCAACTAAAAATAAGTACTAGAAAAAGAAATACAAAACAAAGGTCACAAAAAAACAATAGGATGTACTGTAAATAAAGCATAAAAAGCTATAATACAAAGAAAAAGTAACATCTTATAGATGTAAAAATGCTTCCTGTATTAAATCCTACCAATGTAATACTTGAATATTAGGAAATAAATTATTTCCTACTATAACATATAGGATTTGTAAAAAAAATAAATAAATAAGCATTAGTCATCATGTGTGCCACATATGTGTTTAATGTATATGATCAAACAGTTGATTTGGTTGATTTTAAGGATGTTGCTAATTATTTAGATAATCTACAGAAGGATATGGATAGTTATTTGTTATCAATTCAAAATCAGACATTGCTAATCAGTGTATAAAGCTTAATTTTTTTTTTTGCCATATCAGATGCCAAAGCCATTTTAAGCATCAATGGTCCTTAAATTAAATGGTCCTTAAAAATTGTAAAATGTTATTGTGATCATGTTATTTTAATGGCATTTAAAAATTACCAAATTATTGGAGTATTGAAATATTGATGACATTTTCCTTTACTATTGAAATAAGTCAAATAAACTTTTTTTTCCCTTGAAGTCATCCAACTGACTTTCTCAATAGGATCTTCCTTTGAGCATATTGTATATTCTCTGTAATGTTGCTACAATCAGCATAATCTGTTTATCATAATCCGCAATGATGTCATTAAATTAGGTTTTGATTGTATTAGCATAGGGAGAGGTGTCAAAACAGAAAATAGATGTCAATCCCCCTCCCCCCGTCTCTATTCAATCTTGATTTTCCACTTTATACATATATGGCTTCTTTAACACCTCTTTTGAACCAGTCACTCTCCCGTCTAGAATCTGGACTTGGCAGTCTTCAAACGTGTGTTCTTTTTCTTTAACATGTAGGTACACGGGTGAGTCCTGACCAGAGGAGCTGGCTCTTCTGCGCTGCCCCATACGCTGGTGTAACTGTTGTGTCACACACATACAAATTAGAGCACTCCTCACTGCACTGCACAGCACTGCATACATAATGTTACTTGTGCTGGATGAATGAGAATCTTCACAAAAATTTTCTTTTACTCTTACAACTAAAAGTTCTTCAGCGTTCAATAGGAAATTATGAAATTTAGCCAGATCTGAGTTGGAGGAGTAATTTTAGTTTTCAAAGTGGATATCAAGTTCTGTATAAGTAGGGGAATGTGAGAAATAACAGTTGAAGTTGTGTCAGTGTTGTGTCAATGGAGTGAAACATTTCCTTCTAAATGACCTTTCAGCTTTAATAGAACTGTTTCACAGGATTGCAAACACTGTAGTGACTTTAACCATTTGTTTCTACCAGACAAAAAACAGTGCTAACATAATATTTATTACATTTAATTAAGTTTCAGAGCACGCTATAAAATGAGTGTATAGGATGCATAAGAAACAGAATTAATAAGCATATAGCAAAAGAATTATAATGGCCAAGATAACAGTAAAAGATGTTTATACATTTTCGGATTTGATATGAGACAATAACTGGCAATTTTAGCAAGACAAATCACCTCTTGAAACATATAATTGAGCTTAAATGTAACAGCTATAATAACAGAAAGGAATGGCTCTCAGATGCATGTAATTATCAGAGCACTAGTAATGCAAATGATAAATATTTGACCCTTAACTTTACAATTCTGTGGAGAACACTAACAATTGTTTGAGAAAATGGAAATAAAAAGCAATATTATCTGTTATGTCCTTGTGGATTTGTAAACAATGGTCTATCCATCTGTTTTTCCCCATATTTCTTTCTCGTTTATCAAGGTTATCTTTTCACAATCCCTTGAGTCTGAGATGATTAAAGTCAGGTTGCTAAAACATTTGCACTATAATTGTAGTAGTATCTGTCAGCAATTGAGAGTATTGTAAATTATTTATAAATTAAAATTAATTAGGTACTTTACAAATTACATTTCATTATTCAACAGTGCTATGAATTCACATTTCTATAGTTTTGTAGGCAGTACACACTAGATTAATAATTGATATTTAAAGAAATGTGGCACCAGGAAGAGATAGTTCTACCTTGTCCCAATAAATGGCAAGGGTTCCTGGACGCAATATGCAAGTAGCAATCAGTAGACAAGCCAAAATAAAATTGCACATGCTTTGTACTGTGAGCATGCTATAGTCCTTTACATACTGAAGGCAGCTCATTTTCTGGTTTGGTCTATAGCACTAATTGTGTTGAATTTTGTAATAGTGCTTTTTACAATAATGTAACTTTGCCATGTAAATGTTCATTAAATTACTTTTGCCTGTTAAGTACCCAGTGCTCTTGTACGTTTATGAGGTCTTGGTGCTGACTTTGAAATATATGGGCAGAAAAATGTTTGCTCTTGCAAGTTTATGAGGTCTTGGTGCTGACTTTGAAATAGATGGGCAGAAAAATGTTTGCTCTTGCAAGTTTATGAGGTCTTGGTGCTAACTTTGAAATGTATGGGCAGAAAATTGTTTTAGAATGGCTTTCATAAAACTATGTTAATTGCAAAAGTCTGTAACATGCCACCTGTTGCTATCTTCTGTTTTTTATGGTTAACTGTCAGCCTTTTACCATGTATACATAATATGTCATATCTAATGAAGGGCAAATTCCCTGTTTCCTGCAAAATTATCCTTCAGTAGAGTCACCTACTTTAATTAATATTCTTTTTATGGAGCATTTTTTCCTGAGTATTTGTCAAAATGTAATGTAGGCGCTTGTTCATTCCTGGGAGAATACTGCAAAATGTATTATAATTTTCTTGTTAGAAATATTATTAATAGTTTATATACACTGTAACAATAAAAACTGTGCTCTTTACTTTTAATTATATAGAAAATATGTTGATTACCTTCAAGCTAATGAAGATAGCTTAGTTGGCAAATTGGCAGTATTGCATAATAGCAACATAGTGGGGCAGATTTAATAATGGTCGAATTTCAAATAAAAAAAAATATCGAAATTCGACCATGGGAATAGTGGGGAAGTAAAATCCTTCAAATTCGACTATCGAATTCGAAGTATTTTACCGCAATTCGATCAATCGAATGATCGAATATAAAAAATTAATCAATCAAATTTTTTTTATTCGATCTCAGCTAATGATTCCCAATTCAGAAGCTTGATCCTGGCGAAGTAGGTGGTCGAATATTCGAATCATTCGAATTCGAATATTCGATGGTTGAATTTGCCTAATTTGCATATTTGAGGAATCGCATTAAAATTTAATTGAAATTCGATCGAACTTCAAATTTGTAAATCTGCCCCAGTGAGTTCATAAAAATTGTGAATTTTAATCTCCAGTACAATAGAATAACTGATAATATACTCACAGACAAATATAAATTTTCTTAATAAAAATTATATCTTGTAGGAAGTGTGTCAAGGTGCACTTTTTATGACTTCTTAAACTGTAATACAAGACTCTTATGTAAAAATGCTAAGTGCTGTGTTTCCGTGCAGTATCTTAGCTCTGTCACCCAGAAGGCATCTGGATGGGGGGGTCACCTATAATGGTGTAAACTGATAAATTGATGCTTTCCACTAGACCTGTCATTCTCTCCTACTGTGGTGCGGTAATGGAATGGAATGAAATGTGATACTCATATTCCTGTTATTCCCATAGTTTTGGAGTCAAATCAGTAGTGAACTAAACTCATAAATATAAAATATGGTTAGACCATCTACCTGTTAGGGTTATCTGTAACTTACAAGTCTCATTCCAAAGAACGTTAAAACTGAAAGACTAAAAAACGCCACAAGTTTCATTTATCGATAGTTAAAGGGCAAGGAAAGTCTAAAATAAAATAAGGCTAGAAATGCTGTATTTTGTATACAATTTTTTTCTCCAGAGACAGCACTCCAAATTTCTTAGATAAAATCGCCATTATTTATTCCATATTGGGCATCATAAGTATGCAACATTTCGAGTGGTGCCCCACTCTTTATCAAGCTTGGTGAACAGGTTTCTTCGACGTGCACCCATATCCTTGAAAACGGACAATAGAGTAAGTGCAGTTTGTTTGGAATTTGTATTTTGTATACTAAACATAAACATGAACTTACTGCACCACAAGCCCAATCAAACAAATTATTTATGTTTCAAAGTTGGCCTCAGGGGGCTGTCATCTTGTAACTTTGTTATACACCTTTGCAAGACTAGACTATATACACATGCTCAGTATGGTCCGGGCTTCTTAGGGATCATCATAAATGATCAAAAAATAAACCTGCTTGAGTTCTACATGGCTGGTAAGTAAGGCACGGGCTCCCCCTGCTGTTCATAAGTATGATTGTTTCCTTGCCAGAAGTTAGGGAATGTCTGACAATTCCTATCCACTGCACTAAATGAAGGGAGAATTTCACTGCATACAGCCAGATTTCTTATAAAAACGGTATACATTTTTAAGTATATTGGAGTAAAAAAGAAAGTAAAAATGGGATTTTATTTCTTTGCTTTTCCTTGCCCTTTAAGAGAGAGTGAGAGACAACAGTGTGATTGATTACATCTGACATGAACAAAATCAATAACAATGATTATGTTCAGAATATCAGACAATTACAAGAAGATAATCCCTTTGTTTTTTTTATTAAATGGTAGGTGTAACATTTGCTGAGCATGTAGTTAATCATATTTTCTCCTGCATTTTCTTAGAAACAAACATTTCAAAAGATATTACAGTATATTGCACTTTTTTTCTTACAAGCATTTCCTGAAACCAACCTCTCATATTGTTTACCACATGCACATATTGTGAACTTCATTAACCACACAACAGCACAATCATTTTGCTGGAAACGGGCCTAATATTTTGCTGGTAAGACTACTGCAACTGTGGTTCAGTTTATGAATGGTTTAGCCTAGTTTAACCCATAACTTTAAAGGAACAGTAACACCAAAAGATGAAAGCGGTTTAAAGTGACTAAAAAATAATTTATTGTTTCCCTGCACTGGTAAAACTGGCATTTTTGCTTTTGAAACACTACTATAGTTGATATAAACAAGCTGCTGTTTAGGCATGGGAGTAGCCATTTAAAGCACAGGTTACATAGCAGATAACAGATGTACTATGTGCCTTTTCTCCTTTTTTTAGCTTAAATGGCTGTCCCCAGGGCTACATAGAAGCCTATTTGCAAAAGCTGTTGTTGTTTTAATGTAATATAATGTAATGTAATATAACTTTACGGTAAGAAATACATAAAGTTTTCTGTGACCTATAATAAAGAAATAAATGTGTATGGCTGAAGCTATAAAAGAGATGCAAATTAGACTGTAAAATGTAATAAATGGAAAATGAGACTGTTTATAATGGATTAAGTAGGTACTTTATTAAGGTACTGAAAATGTGAAATTGCTTGTGAATTAATGTATCATTTTCCAGAACAATATAGGTTCAAAGATCTACATAAGATATAATGTGTTAGTGTACTGTATGTGTGTGTGTACATATGTTTGTGTGTGTGTGTATATTTATATTTATTTATTTACTTACTAAATGAAATAGAAGCAGATAACCCTTAATATCACAACAGTTCCTATTGTTACCCTTTATTTGGAAAACATATTGCTTAGCGTTTACAAATATTATGCATCTTGTGCATCAGTTACTGCCTCACTGGAGCTAATCACAGTCACACACACACTAGGGTCAAATTTATTAGAAGACAATTAATCTGCCTTCATGGTTTGGAATGTGGGAGGAAACTTCCATGTACCCAGAGGTGTTGGCATGCTTTTTGATATTTTGATATTTGATATTTGCTAGAACTACAAAAGCTGTCAATGCTTATGATCAACCTTAACACAACCAGTCTTAATACAAATCAGCTTCATGGAAGTAATAATAAACCAAACAGCACAAATATACTTACATTTCAACTGATTTGAGAATATAAATGGCCTCTGACTGGACCACAAGTTTGCAATAGTCCAAGACTCAAAGGGAGCAAAAGTTTATAATGTCAGCACACACTTTGGACTAAGCTGGAGTGTCTATATAAACAGGCCTTAACGTGATACTGACACTAAAAAACTGCTTTTTAAAATTTGAATGTATATTAAAAGTTACATATAGGTCATGTTGATGGCTTTTTGATGAGAAGTATATTTATGTAAGCAATTGTTAGTTGAAGTTTCTAAACCTGACTGTTTTGTCAACCTGACTGTCCCATCTAAGCCTGTCAGAGTTTCTAATACTAACAGACTCCTGCATGTATGTATGTATGTATGTATACCTTTATTTGTAAAGTGCTGTTAAGGAGCTGCAGCTCTGTTCAGTGCATAAAAGTTCAATATATATAAAAGTGTACATGGGGAGACAAATCACATAATAAATATATACAGAATCATAGGACAAAGAAGTGCTATGTAGTAAGAGACATAGTGGTAAGGAGGTCCCTGCCCCATAGAGCTTAAAGTCTACGTGGATGGGAGGTTAACATACAGGTGCAAATTGGAGATGAAAAAGTGCACATGGTAAGGCATATTCAGTAGGTGCAGGACTAGGCTACTGTTCTAGTGCTCCAAAAGGTAGGCTCTTAGTTTTTTTTTTAAGAGATTGGGAGAGGATTCCTTATGGAGGAATTCAGGGATGGAATTCCAGAGGTAAGGAGCAGCAAGATAGAAGGGTCTGAGACGAGAGATGGTAGTGGATATGGGTGGTGTAAAGAGAAGGTGGCTCTGAGAAGAGCAGAGAAGATGACCAGGAATGTATAGCGAGATGTAGTGAGGAGCAGAGGAGTGATGGGCTTTGAATGTTAGTAGAAGGATTTTAATATGCCTTTGCTTAACAGGCAGCCATACTAAGGATTTTAGTTAGAGTTGAGCATATTCTCTTTAAGAAAAAGTAGAAGAATCCTGGTAGCAGAGTTTAAGATTGATTGGAGGGGAGAGAGATGGGAGTCAGGAAGACCAGTTAGGAGGAGATTGCAATAGTCTAAGCAAGATAAGATAAGGGCATGGATTAGTGTTTTGGCTGTTGTTTGTGAAAGAAACGTGCGTATCTTGGCTATATTGCAGAGGAAGAAATGACAGGTTTTGGCAGTATTATTAATGTGATTAGAGAAAGAGAGGTTGTGGTCAAAGATGACCCCTAAGCAGCGTGCAGAGTCAACCAGGTAATAATGGTGAAAGGAAAAAATGGGCTCAGTTTGAGTGGAAAAACCATGAGCTCAGTTTTGGCCAAGTTGAGCTTGAGGTGGCGTTGGTTCATCCAGGAATAAATCGCTACTAAGCAGTCTGCTATCTGGGTTAGAACGTCAGTGGTTAGTGAGGGAGTGTCTAAATATATCTGAATGTCGTCGGCATACAGGTGATAGTTAAGGCCAAATGAAGATATAAGATTTCCTAATAGGATAGGACAGATTAAGTTGAACATGAGGAGAGGATTTGTTTGCAGAAGTAAGTAAATATGCCAGTCCCCTCATACAGGAACATGGGGCATCAGACAGGTAATGTAAAAGCATTGTGCAAATACTTTATATCACAGTTATAAGTAGTTTTCAAAGGCATTATTATGACAGATGTAAAAAAAAAGAGTTTCATTTCTGGTGTCAGTATCTCTTTAACAGGCTGATAACACCACAAAGTGAACATGCAATTTTTATATTTAAGAATTAGCTGCTTGTCCAGTACCTGCAAATGCAATCTATCTTGAAAGATAAAACCCTCTTATATGAAAAGCTTTCTTTCCCATGGGTGTATAGAGAGACATGCAGTACTTCTAATACCTGTTTATCTCAATAAGAGACATTCATATCAACAAAGAACTAAGATACAATGCTACACCTTAAGTTCTGGGCTTCTTTACCAGCCCATGGCCACCTAAAGCCTGGCAACTTTAGTGAGTAGTGCAAGACGATACTGAAAGGAGCATAAAATAGCCACAAAATATTTATAGAAGATTCTGAAAGAGAGAGTAGATTGTTTTTTCACATTTCTCTTTTATCAGATTAGAAGAGGTTTTTTAAAATCTTATATTTTTTAAATTAGTCTTATATGATACGAGAAACTGTCAAAACCATTTTCAGAAAATATTGATGCTGCTCAAAATCCTATGGTCATGTTTCCCCCTATAATTCTATAAGAGAGAGAGGATATGTTGGAAAATTTTAAATATATAAAAATAATTTATAAATTAAGAGAGAGATTAAAGAAAGAGAAGAAAACATATTTTAAAGAAGAGTCTGAACATTTTTACTTAAAAAAACAAAGCAAAGAAACACAATTTTATAGACATTATCCAACATAGTTCCCTTCCACTGTTTTGGAATAAGATAGTAGCAGAAAGACAGTGCTGAAAAAAGTTCAAGGATAACTGCTGGAAGCAAACAGCGTTTCTAAACTCCAAAGATATGTCTCATCTGCTGGTATTGTATTCTCTTTTATCTAGTAAAGCATATGCTTTATATGGCGTGCCAGCAACTACACAGCATACTGGCTTGCAAGTAGATATTTTTCTCCTCTACCTATGACCATAGATTTAAAAGGGTAAAGTAGAAAGGGATTTTATTTAACGTGAGTTAAAATGATCAAATGCTGTAATTTTAGAAAGCTTGGTTTCTATGCTATCTCACATTGTTCAGCTCTCTGTGTCACTAGAGAATGGAAGAATGTGACTAACTTACAGAACAATAGCCCAGTTTAAAGCCAATGAAATGAAAAGAAGAAATACAGCATAGTCCATTCATTCTATGGAGATTTAGAATAAAATAAAAGTGTGTATTGTATGTATTAATATTCTGCATTTTTTCCTAATCAAAACTATTGTACTGAAAGTAGTTTTCCCCAATTTCATTTTATTGAATCAATTTTATTTTTTTCACATGTCCATAAGACTTAATCTTACAATATTTGTGTATTGCCTGTGAGACAAGAATATACAAAGCAAAAGTATATTTTTCTACAGATATTGGACATCAAATTAAGCATAAATGAACCCCGTGTTTAGCATTACATTGCATTTTACCAGATGCCAAGCTTTATGAGCAAAATGTTACTGAACTTGACTAAAATTACTATTGATTTCCATTTGGTGAATGTTCCCTGTTTCACTGTTTGATTTAAAATTACATTTTTCTGCTATCAATTTTCCTAGTCCTTAGTGTTTCAACCTGTCTCTTACAAAGGCATAACAGCCCTGCTATGGATGGGTGGTATGGGTTCTAATATCTGTAATGTTTGGGGCCTTGGGATTATAGGTCATTCCATAATTTGGAGTACCATTCCTTAAGGATAACAAAAAAAGGATAACAAAAAGCATTTACAAAAATTTTATAGAATTGTTTTACCAAGAGCACCAAGACGGGCCATCTGTGGCTTAGCAAAGAGGAGTTACCAGAAGGGCCCTGGTTCTAAACCATATAGTATCTGCTGCATGAGGTCCTACAATAAGGTTAGCAGATTCAACTGCTACATTTAGGGGCAAATTTACTATTATTCCCCAAAAATCCTACGAATTGATTCGAAATTCGATAAGCATTTGACTATTGAAAGCTTATCGAATAGTTTTGGGCTATCATTTTGCTTGATATTCGATTTCTCGATGAATTTGTATGATCGGATACCGATCGTTCGATTTCACGGGAAAATCGTACTTTTTCCTTCGAGCCTCCAAAAAATTTGTACGATTCGAACGATCGAATGCTTCGATCGTACGAATGGTATTCGAGCAGGACTTAGTCAAAGAACCCTATGGGGGGGGTTCCCATAAGCTTCTATTGTAATTCGGTTTGTTCAATCTGGCGAAGTAGGCATTCGAAGAATTTTAAAATTTTGATTCCTTCGATCATTGAATGATCGAATTATCGAATATCCGATCATTCGATCTATTCAATAATTCAGTATTCGATGATTGAAGAGGCCAAATTAGAATATTCGAATATCCGATTAAATCGTATGATCATAATTCGATCATATTCAATCGAACTTTGATCTATTCACGTGAATTTTGTAAATCTGCCCCTTAGTATTTAAAGATTAAAAAGGGAGCCGACCCTAAAAGACATATTAGACCTATCTGTCAATCGAAATGTGACCCAGACCTCAGCATGAAGAGACAATGGAAGAGTGAAAGGTTATGGAGAGTGAGATGCTGAAGAGTAACTTGATTATTTCTTAAATGGTACAGAATTTGTAATTGATTGTATTTAGGAATTGTCTTATTTTAGTGAGATGAAGCGTATATTAAATTTTCATTTTTGCGATATTTCCCTTTTAAGCTTTTATAAGAGCATACTGGACTCAGTTATGGGGTTATGCAGAAACTAGCTTCTGCATGCTTTTCTCATGCCCAAGGTCATATACACACAAAAGGAGGAATGTAATTAAAAGTTGCAAGCATTATTCAAAATGGTGTCTTTGTGAATGTACAGCATTTCTCAAATGTAAAATCAGTGGCTGACAAATACTGTATCTTGGCATTAGCAGATCTTGGAGTACACCCCTTATTTGATGTTTAATCTTAATTAGCTCGATCTCTGTTGAAGGTTAAATTGACTAGCAAGTCAGTTAGCTATAAAAAAAAATTTAACTTGAATTTGAATGCAGAAACCAACCACTTGCAATGATAAACATGAGATAAGTCTGCTAACAATTTGCCTTTCTGTCTCCTGGGCCTGTGGCCATCTCTCTTATTATAAACCCATTTTACCAGAAAAAATGGTGTAAAATCCAGAAAATGTAAAATCAGGGAAATGTATTATGCATAAGGTATATGTTGGACCAAAAACAACAATGTAAAATGAAGGGAAACTTAAAATCAGGGGATGGAAAACTGAGGTTCCACTTAATTTAGCAACCAAATATGCCATTGTTGTCTGCTTTACTACAGTACAGTGAAAGATAAAGTAAACAGCACTATCGTGATAATATAATGAATGCAAACTGGCAAAATCATGAAGCCTAAACGTAATTTAACTATGGGGCTGATTTACAAAGGGTCGAATTAAAATTTTAATATAATTTGAATTTCAAAGTAATTTTGGGCTACTTCGACTATAGAATAGCCCAAAATTAAATTTGAATTGAAAACAAAAATTGAATGATCAAATTTTGAAGTACTGGCCCTTTAAAAATCCTTCGAATTCGACTATTCCCCAGCTTAAAGCTGCCGAATTAGCAATTTAGCATATGGGGACCTCACAGAACTTGGTGAAAATTGTTAGAATTGTTCGATTGAATCGAATGATTTGAACGATTTGAATGGTTTTCATTCATTCGAATATGGCCATATTAGAAAAAGAATTTGAGGGTCGAATTTCGAAGTATTTTCCACTTCGTAATTCAACCCTTAGTAAATGAGCCCCTATGTGTTTAAACCTAAAAAGGATTATTTAAAAGGGGAAAAGAGGATGATATGTGCCTTTTATGATAAAAGAGGTGCACAGTTGAAAAAGAAAAACCACTGCCTGTAGCCTGCTTTTAATGGGCAAGTGATAGATATGTCACAGTGTGCCATTTATTCTTTGCTTGCAATTAGATATTGGATTTTGCAGTACTTGAGAATTAGGCATGCTTACATCATTTACAGTAAGTTCACTTAAAGGCAATGGGCAGTTTGACATAATATAATGAGCTGAAGAATTTGTTAATATTTTCACTTCACCATGTTCTATTTGACATACTATATGGGACATGTTGAATTAAGGAATAAAGAATAAGATGAAATAATTTGGTGACATCATGTCCAAGTAGCACTGAAAACCAGTCATTAAAGGGCATCTATGTTGTAGTTTAGCAAAATTGTTTCCCTCACCCCTAATACGGACCTTATCTCATTATTTCTATTTCAAAAGTCCGACCAACCCAGAACTGCCGATTGAACCTTATTTAGCATAGAAGAAACTTGCTACAATTAGTTCAGACAAAAGTTTCCTGCCAAAAGTCAGAGTGCTGACCCTGATATTGAAATGGGACCTTGCCATTGACTTCTACAGGACCCCCAACAGATTTTAGATTGTGGGATTTTGGATTCACACTTTTTCCATCCTATGGGTATAATAAATTCTGAAAAATTCATGATTTTTTAAGAGTCTGATTTTCTACTGAAAAATCACACATTTTTTCTGAATTTTTGTATTTGGAGTTACAGTAAGTAAATAACCCTCTAATAACCCCCTAAAAGTTGTATGAACTGTTAAGCTTTTTTTAAGGTTGATGTTCCTATTGTCATTCTCAACAGAATGTAATCTTTAAGGCTTTAGATCTTGTGAAAAATTCTGAAAATAAATATTTAAAAAAATAAACATTAAAAAGATAAACATTAAAACAAATGCATTAGAAATTGCATGTAACAACAAGAAAATGTTCCAGTCCCGCTATACCCAAATTCCCTAAAAAATCCTCCCTTTCCACTATTGCACTAAAAACTCTAACTCTTGTAAATGGTGTAAGTGGTTAATTACGGTTTGCCTCTAAGCTTTAAGATTTTAAATGGCAACACTTGAAAGGCAATACTTCCATTTATTTCTTCTCAACTGCGCCTATAAGTTCTTAAAAATAACGCTTGAGTTTAATAATGCTTAAATCTTTTCACAGAAAGAGATTAGGAAAGGTTTAGTCGGATCAGACTATAATATTTACTGATGTCCATAAGACAAAGGGGAAAAAAAAGGAAAAGGAGATTGATATACCCCAAAGAATAGTGGCTGGATAGATTACAATAAGTAAATCTGGCCAGTCGACTGATCAGTGTGGCACTGTTTGATGATCTGCCATTAAAAGATGCTTAATTATGCATCACTGTTTGCCTTGTGTTGTAAAGCAGCATCATGGGGAATTAGCATGCAAAGTGCACATATATTCAAAAAAAGCTCCCTTTTGTCAAAGGGAGTATAAAAAAGCAGTTGATTTAAAAGTTCATGTGTAGCAATAAAATGCAATGGAGGAGAATTATCTGTCATAAAATGACAGTGGCGTTACCAGTGTTTACAATTAGTGGCTTTACTTACTGTCATCTCATGCACTAATGACCCTTGGAATTTGTTTTATAAAGGCCTGAATTCAGAAGCATATTTTACAAAAGGCACACTTCATTTAACATCTCTGTGGTAATCCATCCAAGTCAGCAAAATAATTATCTTTGGATGCTTACATAAAACTTGCTAGTGTGGTACTAAGTGAAATATGCATGTTATTCTTCAGACACATAGATTGGTTCATTTTCCACAGTAGCTGATAGTGTTACATTTCAGGTGTAGGGAGTAAGACAAGCACACCAGTAATTAAAGGGATAATGTTTTCAGAATAAATTTACAAAAATAGTTACAATATACAAAACATTTTACTGAAAACCATGTTATATTGTAAAGCAGTATATTAACCTTACTTTTAGAAAAATGCCTACAGGTTTTCAGATTTTCGGCCAGATATTGATCAGTGAAGCCCGTCGGAGGGCCCCACGCACGGGCCGATAACCTGCCGACTCAGTCTTTCGTCAGCTTTTATTGGCCTGTGTATGTCCACCTTTACACTAAGGGGCTGATTTACTAAACCACAATTTTTTCAGATTTTTATTGGATTATTCACCTTCTTGTTCCTGAGAAACGCAATTGATACTTTCGCTTTGATACTTAGGGTCACATTTACTAAAATTTGAATTTTTAAATTTTGGGCTACTTCGACTATCGAATGGCCCAAAATTTCGATTTGAATTGAAAAAAATTCAAAAAATTTTAATTTCGAAATACTTGCCCTTTAAAAATCCTTTGACTTTGACTATTTGCCAGCTTAAAGCTGCCGAATTGCCATTTTACCCTATGGTGGACCTCATAGAACCTGTCCTGAAAAATGTTCTAAGTTCCAAGAATTCGAAGGATTTTGCAGAGAATCGTTTAAATCGTTCAAACAAATCAAAAAAATTTAATTCAATTGAAAATGGACCTATTCGATCGAAATAGGTCCATTTTCGATCAAAAAAGCCCTTTAAAGAAACTTTAAAATCCGGCACCTAAGTAAATCTGCCCCTAAGTCTTGTTTTAGAAATTTCTACTAAAAGATGAACTTTCATCCTAGCATTAAATTTTAGCAGGCTGTTGTAGGATCTCTTGCACTATTTAGCTGCATTATGCACCTTCTAATCTTTCTGTTATGTTAACAGTATGCCCAGTTCCGGCTAGTGAATGCAGTTCCATCCCATGGTGCTCCCAGTAGCATAATAAAACTATTGTGTTTTAACACTATCTGCAGTGATACATTTGAACCACAACTATTATTCTTGATATCATATGACCACAATATCCTTTCCACACTGTATACTGTGAATAATGATCCAGTAAATGATAAACTGGTGGTAGCCAATGTAAGGAAGTTAATTCCTTGTTAGTGCAATTGTTTGTACAAGTATTGGATCTCTTATCCGGAAACCCATTATCCAGAAAGCTCCAAATTACGGAATGGCCATCTCCCATAGATTCCATTATAATGAAATAATCTAAATGTTAAAAAAATATTTCCTTTTGCCTCTGTAATAATAAAACAGTACCTTGGACTTTATCTAAACTAAGATATAATTAATCCTTATTGGAAGCAAAACCAGCCTATTGGGTTTATTTTATGTTTACATGATTTTAAGGTATGAAGATCCAAATTACGGAAAGATCTGTTATCCAGCAAACCCCAGGTCCCGAGCATTCTGGATAATAGGTCCCATACCTGTACTTGTTTGAACTTAGATCAAAGCATATTTCAGTTTAATAAAAAATATTATAAATGTTTTTCAGAACATAATAATGTCACTTTGAAAAAACAATTTTTGAGTGCAGTGCTTTTAAAAAGAAAAAGTGTTATTTAGTAAAGTGAGAGACGTGGCCAAGGTTCTAAATTTTGCAAGAGACGGTATAGAGATATAATTTTACTCCATTAGTTTGACAGAAAAGTATGCAGCACTTATTTGAACTTGGAAATTCAATTTGTGGCATATGCTGTTATGTCTGCTGTTCTTTGACTTTTCTTTGCATTTGCCACATGAAAATTCAAGAGCTTGAAAATCAACATTTGAACATTGCTTGCATGTGAATTAAATAATTTGGGTGGGATGGATTAAAAGGTACTGTAATAACAAAAAATTGCCAAAATTGCCAAAATAAAATGTGAACATTTCCAAAATAAATATTTTCAGATGTCATTTTTTTATATTGTTCCAAGGATAATTAAGTTACATATTTTAATCAACAACAGTATTTTTTTTTTAGAAACTGCATGCAAGCCAAATATGCTACTTTTTACAAACAATCTTTTAACCACCACAAATTGTTTACAGAGTCAGGAAATATCTTTATAATAAGTTTCACAAAAGAAAAATGTATTTCCCGTATTTCTGAACAACTTTTATTACATGCCCTCAAAGATAATAGATAAATGGTGATAAAAAGGCATTATGTGCTGAATTTGCTATAACCAGTGCAATATACCACAAATTTGCACATGTAACTATGGCACATATGCTATCTCTTGATCTAATGCTCATATTTTTATATTCTTGCCTATAACTTTTGAAAATGAAAATATTTCAATAAATGGGTTTAAGCAGACAAAGATTGAGCGAGAGTGCACTATAAAGCACCTATAAAGCATATAGATATTAATGGAGCTAATAAATCACACAGAAATCGTCTCTAAAGCAGATGTATCTTAGCAACATAAAAGTGATAAATTCAGTTTTAGACATAATTTCACATCTGTCTAGAAAAGATTTATAGTCTCTATTGTATTATGAAAACAGGTAAGATCAATTATCAAATTCCATAAACACCAAGTAAAAATTAGAAACTAGCAAGGTTTTGCATTTTGGGAAAATCTGCATTTTAACAAAAATGCTGTGTAAGAGATAAAACTTTACACGGGTAATAATTATTATTAAAAAAAATCAGATGCTCCTATAAAGGCAATCGCAAAAAGAATAAGGGCTATTTAAGGGCACATACAAGGTGTGTATAAAATGACACTGAAATATAGCAAACCTCACTTACTTTAAATGGGATACACATTGCATTGTGCTACTGTAGGCAGAGTATTGAAGATACAATAAACTTTAATGTTTCTATCAATGTTTTATCTTAAAATGTAATCAAAGGACAGGGACTTTTAATTTATAGCACGTGTCTTCATTTTTATTAAGCATACCTATTGTGACAGTGCCTATTATTTGTGCTTGAAATCTGAGCTTTGCAGCTAACCATGAAAGGAGATGTTATGTGGACCCTAACTATATATAGACATGCCTTCTTATATCATTCATTATACCGAATATTGCATTTGGGTATTGAAATATAACTCATATAGTTTGCCCAGATTTACTAGCAACAAGACAATTATTTTGAAACATCCAAATAGTAAATGCTGACTGTTGATTGCTTGGTTTATGTCAGTTTTAATGGAACTGACTTTGCACCTTGATCTTGGGTCTTGTGTTAACATGTAAAACTGTGCTTGATTGGCAGTAAGCAGCAGTCAACACTTAGGGGCAGATTTACTTAATTCACATGACTGTTTCGAAATTCGATCGAATTTTCAAAAAGATAAAAATTTTCAATATTTTTTGTGGCCACTAGACCATCGAATTTTGAAAATTTGATCGAATCGAATGATTTTAATAATTCGAATAAAATTCTATTTGAAAATTTGAATATTCAACAGTCGAATTATTTGCCCTTTAAATTTAAATTCAACTGCCTAGTTCGCCAGATTAAACCTACCAAATTGCTATTAAACCCTATGGGAAGCTCCCATAGGGTTTTTTGAAGTTTTTTAGATTGAAGAAAAAAATGGTTAAAAATGGTTAAAATCGTTGGAATCATTCGATCTAACTTTTTTTATTCGATCGTTCAATCGATAGAATTGCGGTAAAACCATTCAAAGTCCATATTCAAATTTGGTGGTTTTAAATTCGACCACAATTGGATTGGTCGAATTCAAGGGTTAATTCACTCTTGAATTCGACCAATAGTAAATCTGCCCCTTACTGGTCTAGTACTGTATAATAAAGCAAATGTTGTTATTGTCTCCTGAACAAGGTTCATGTTACTAGATGGATTACAAACTCCCTAGTAATCAATAACTATTGTAGGAATATTTATTTCATTAATCCCTTCCTACTCTTCTATCAATTTGTTAACTTATTGGATCTGCAGGGCTGCCATAGAATAATTCTTTTAATTATCATTATCATTATTATCACAAGGAGGTATCCTCATTTGATGAACGTTAAAGATTTCAGCATTATATGAAAATAAGTATTGCAAAATAAGTAATGATGTTATAGAAGCTTGTCTATTCATTACTCTTGTTTGTGAAAATTGTGAGCCAACTGCTGACCAGTTATATCCATGGTAGATATCAGATTTGTGATTCATTGCTTTATCTAATCTATGGTGTAAGGGAACCAATAATATATTTGCTCTTTGAATAACAAATTGGGTTGTCTCTTATTTTCACTGACAGGAATGCTGACTTCTTTATATCTAAGGTACTCTGTTTATTGCTTAGCATTAACTTTAAATACTGAAGGCTCCCTAAAGCCTGCCCTGCCAAAAGTAAAATTTATGTAATATTACAGATTATAAATGTAGCCATCATACTACAATGTTTTATAGTCACATAGAGCTGGCCTGAGTGAAATTCATTTGTAATAAATGCCTTAAAAGTGTTGTCTCCAAGAGATTTAAAGGCCGTTGCTACCATTTCACTAGATATTTTGCATGTCACATTATAATTTCCTTTGGAGAATTTCTTTTCAAATTATAGCTAGGGACAATACTTCATTTTACAACTTAAGAGGTATGACAGTTTGAGAAGTTATGCACCCTGCAGACTGTTTGAATGTGTACCATAACTGGAATTGATGAAGAATTGAATATTAGGCATTTGGGAGACTATTACAGGTGGATGTCCCTAGTCTCCCTATCTAGACAGAAATAACACATGATTGTAGTAAGAACCTAAATTCATTGCTATTTAATTTTCCTGTAATTTATCTTGTAAGAGAAAAACAAGATGCAGATAGATTTTGGTAAAAAATCAATACTTATGTCCAGTTAAATAAAGATTTGAAGTCAACAAACGAACTTTATTTTTTATATCTATCCCTCTATCCATCAAGTGTCCAATTTGTGTTCTTAAAAATTAGAAACCCTTTTCTATCCACCATCAACAAAAACTCTGGAAAAAGAAATATCATTAAATAAAAATTGAAGTTGGCGATGGAATGTCAGATTAATTTTCAGTTAGTGAATGTCAGGGCTCATGTTATTGCTAATCTTTCCTTTTCAGATTTCTTTTTATTGCCTTTCTCAGGCTGCTTGTACAGAACTATTATCTTATTGGTCTCTAGAGGGCCAAGACAAGCCAAACATACTGTATGTGTTGTTGGTCAACAAAGATTATTACTTGACAAATCAAATTAGGGTTTATGTTGTTTATTGATTAAGGAGACACACAAAACACATACACCTATGCTATCCATATGATTGTTGAGTATGGTATTCTTTTTCTAATCTTTTTAAAATGCATTAAAATGACAAATACAAACTTTACAAGACAATTCTACTTATTTTTATGGGCTGCCTTGTGCTCTCACCCAGTAATTAATAATCTTATGACTCTGCCATCAAGTAAATATTATACATTCCTGTAAATTATTGAAATTGAGATATAAATTAAGAATTAGTTACATTTTAAAGTCTCTTTTGAATAACAACATTTGAGATTAGGTTATAAATGCAGAGATTAAATATTTCTATCTGTCTTGACATTTTGGCTTAATTTAGATGGCAGCTTGCTCATTTGAAAAGTTATATTTTTATTGGTTATAAATAAGCATTTCTTCCATTTACCCTGAAAGCCATCACATCTGATTTGTGGCATGGTTATTTTTAACTTAGAAACAATTTAATCATGTTGATTTTACATTTGATTTTAATTCATTATTGACATATCCCAGGTTGATTAATCTGACTGTACAAAAGTCAAAGAAACCATTTGGATTGGATCTTGCTTCCAGGGCAGTACGCCAAAGATTCCTCTGTGTGTTTGACTGTGGGCATTACAAAAAGCTGATGAACCTGCTTCTGTTGTTTTGGCTCTAACAACACTGTACATTAAGCAACTGTAGGTGCCAACATCAACACTTTTACAGCAGATTTCAAATATTTAATTTGAATTAAAATTGTGTTTATGGATAGATACTGTCTGATAAGATAAATCCTGTGCCTTCTCTTATAATCTTACATTACCTATTTGTGTATCTTATTTTTTCTGTCTTTCTAGACCACTTAAAGGAAAAATTAGAAGAATATATGGCCTATTATCCCAAGGTTAGAATTGTAAGGACCAAAAAACGCGAGGGACTTATCCGAACACGTCTTCTGGGAGCATCTATGGCAAAAGGAGAGGTGTTAACGTTTTTAGACTCCCATTGCGAAGTTAATGTGAATTGGCTTCCTCCCTTACTTAGTGAGTAATTAGAATATGTTATCAAATGAGACATGTGAAAAATATTTTACAAATGTGAATAAACTGTTTATTTAATTTCCCATTTAATGGATAAAATAATGTTGTGATAATAAAAGCTTTATACAGTGCAATATTTATTTGGCTTGGTCCAGCATTTTACATATTTTATAAACAGAATCTAAGGGAGAAATTTTGTAATTTACCAAATCAGTTGGTAGTATTTACAAGTCAGCTGTTAAAAACAAACATTAGTGGCATAACAAGCACTTACGGGGGGGACCGGAGGGAGAGGGGGGTGGGAGCGGTGCCCCCGCTGAACATCTTTGAAGGGGCCAGTGCTCATAGAAATAGTCACCTTCTCCTATCCCTCTCCTTCCTTCCTCCCCCCTCCATCACTTGAGTGTGCATGGGTGCTTGATGCAGCATGCCGGGCAGGCCCTGTGGTCCAGGCTCCCGCCCCCGCTTCCTCTATAGTTATGCACCTGACAAACATCCAATATGCTTCTCTGTTTGCTATGGGGTCCTAAATGTGGAAAGCGTCTTGAACATCTGTGATTTCTGACATTTTTATTTCTTACTGCATGACTAATCTACAAGCTGATACAATTTGACCATTTAAAGTGAAACTGACTCTAAAAATCAATTTTTTTAAATATGAATGTGCATTTAAATTTACCCATGGGTCATGTTGATCATTTATTGCTGACATGTTTTTGTAAGTTATTGTTAGTTGAAATACCTAAACCTGACTGTTTTTCCAACCTAACTTTTTTGCCAACCTGTCCCATCTCAGCCTGTCAGTTAGAGTTTCTAATGCTAACGGACTCCTGTTGCACAAACATGGCAGCCCCCTTATACAGGAACATGGGGCATCAGACAGGTAATGTAAAAGCATTGTGCAAATACTTTATGGCAAAGTTATAAGTAGCTTTCAAAGCTGGTATTATGATAGATGTAAAAAAGAGTTATTTCTAGTGTCAGTATCTCTTTAAGCCTAATTTCACATTTAACTAACGAATAAATTAGTGATTTAACACATATGAATGGCACTAATCAAACTGATTCATATCTCAAAAACATAAGGGGTCACATACTTTTGGATGGCAGAGCACAGTTACAAATACTGTACAAATATTGTTTTCATGAGGGGTGGGAGTCTTGTAGGCATTTTTTTCCCATCCAAAACATGTCCCCTAATTTGCACTCATGCAGATATATTAAGTTATGGAGCAGCATAGTTACATAGTTACATTGTTAAATTGGGTTGGAAAAAAGACAGAGTCCATCAAGTTCAACCCCTCCAAATTAAAAACCCAGCATACATACACACACACACATCTCCACTCTTTCAAACACAAACCATATATAGCTATAGCTACTAAACTGTAGAGTTTAGTGACCACAGGTCACAATGTAACTTGCCCTTACTGCTTGCAACTCTCCATTGAGTGGAGGAAATGGATTCTCTTCCTTGAAGAGGTCTCACTACTTGGTAAAACATTAACAATACTTTAGGGTTTATCTTCCATGCTGAAATAATGCATTTCAGCATGGAATATAACTGTCTGAATACATTCTTCCCACATAATATTTAAATTGAGGATACACCAACAGTTTGTATTTGAGGGAAAGAAGGGGTTTATTTATATAAGGCCCTCTCAGTGGACAGCAAATTTGTTGTGATGATATTGAAAATGGTTAAAACACAATGTCCTTCATTGTAGTTAAAAAGAGTACAGTTAAAAGAATTTAGATGTCCAATTACACATTCCATTCTCTCAGAATTACTCAATTACCCCCACTGCTCAAAAATGCACATGGTGTTATACACAGTTTGAAAGCTGTCAGTGTGTGTAAGGTATCAATACTACTGTATATTACTAACAAATATATTTGGCAACTAACAAAATACCCATCTTACACTAGCAAACTGATTTTACTTGGTTTTCCTTTAAGTGTTTTCTGTTTTTCCTCCTCTGACTGAACATTCAGACACATACCTAGGAAGATAATTGTGTTATGCAGTATTATTCAAGTACTGTTTCCTAGAGTCTTCAGACATTTTTGCTTTTCTTTTCAAGTGACAGATTAAGGACAGCTTGTAGCAGCTGAATGACAGAGATATAGATGGCTGGGCTTTTGTAGCTCTCACTGGAATGCGGTTTCCCTAAAAACTATAATTGTTTCTAATCACTGTCCAACTGAATGAAAACCAGTATTAGAGAGCAGTCTGATGCTCATTTAAAAAAAGGTGGGAGGTTGTGAAATGCGTCGAGAGAGATGCAACTGGTAAAAAAAAGACAATTTTCTTCATCCCTAAGAGATCTTTTGGAGTCACATTGCTGTAATATGATGGATGACTTGACTAAACATGTCTTCCTATATTTTGTGCTTCCATTTTTCAGATCAGATTGCTCTGAACCACAAAACAATTGTGTGTCCCATGATAGATGTCATTGACCACAATCACTTTGGGTATGAAGCACAGGCAGGGGATGCCATGAGAGGAGCTTTTGACTGGGAAATGTACTACAAACGTATCCCGATACCTACAGAGCTTCAAAGAACTGATCCTAGTGAGCCTTTTGAGTAAGTAGAATAAAAGAAAAGAAAGTTAAAGTGCGTGACTGAAATACATAGAAGTTATCTTTGAAAATTTACCAGCTATAATGCGTATCCTTCAGAATGAACTTAGCTAGTGTCTTTTTTTGCTTTTCTTCTTAATTCCTATTGTTTGTTTTATTGGTTTTCAGTTCCCTCCTTAAAACTGTGACTACTTTTATTATGCTTATTACATAAATTAGACTTTCGAAAGTGATACTTACGTCCTTACAAGAGAGACATCTTTAAGGAGGAGATATGCTGGTGAGATATGCTGGTGAGAAATGGGTGAGCTGTGTTTTATTGGTTTTCAGTTCCCTCCTTAAAGCTATGACTACTTTTACTAATATGCCTAGTATATAAATTAGTCTTTTGAAAGGTAGTCATGCTTATGTACTTACGCGAGACATTGTGTTCTTGAATTTCATCATAAGCTGGCAATACAATCGACTAAGTCAATAGCTTAATTGCAAACAAGTGACTTGCCTGATCAATATCTAGCTACAATTCGATACAGATACCTAAAAACAGATACATGTGTATTGAAGAAAATACCCACTCACAGTTCTTATCTTTGTCAAAAAGATATCAATTGTAAATATCCCACTAGTGTGGGGAACTTGTGCCAAATTTTCAGATCAGTTCAAATTGTTTGACCCCATGGGTTGCCAAAATTAGGCAAAGATAAGCTACCCTCATTTGGCAACCTTGTTTTAGTTGAATTTGGAGAAGACTTAGGAGCAGAAGTCTTTGGTTCCGCAGAAGAAAACCAATAGGGAGAGTGAGGATTTGTGTTGGTAAGTGTATTAATTTGAATTTTTTTTCCATTCCAGAGTGTCTATTTTTATTGTGAAGATTTTCTTGCTATATTCACAGCTTCTGCAAATCATTTACACCCAAATTATGTATAAATATCCTTATCAAAAGGGCTTGTCTCTTTTTCTCTATATTCCTTTCTTATTGCATATTTAGCCAAGCTTTAACAATTTTAGTTGTTTCATAGCTTAATCATTTATCTGACTGCTAAACAACCGAATCACTGTTGCTTTTATTCATAATTTATAGCAAAAGTAAATATTGATAGTAAGTACAGTAACTACCATTGACCAGTGTCAGGCTCTTCTAGGATTTGATTCAGGGACCTTTGGGTTTCTGGCTCAATGCCTTATCCATTAATCCAGCCTGTAGGGCTGCTCGCTATAGGTTTAGTGGGCTCTGCAGCCCCAGCCTAGCAGCAGCCTGATTGTAGCCAGCCAATCAGGGCTGACTCTGCCCTATTTAAGGCCAGCCCTCTGAGCACTCCTTGCCAGAGCACTATATTGGTATTCTTAGTACTGTGGCAGTGCCCCTGACTAAGTTGTTCCCGCTCTAGCCTGTTTTCCCTTGTTGCTGCCTTGTCTGTTCCTGATTCTTGTTCTGCCTTGCACTTTTTCTTCTCCTGCTCTCCAGCCCTCTCCTGCTCTCCAGTCCTCTCCTGCTCTCTGCTCCAGCCTCCTCCCGAGCTACACCCGCACCATCCAGTCCTAATGCAGTCTGTTCCTGTCTTGACCTTCGCCCTCATCTTCCTGTCCAGTCCAGCCCAGATCTTTGCCCTCTCTGTCCTGCTTATCACCTGTTCACTCTCAGACTATGCCCTCTTCACCCAGTTCCTGCATTTTACCTTTGTGTACCGTGGGCACAGCCAGTCCCTGCCTTAAAGTGGACCCGTCACCCGGACACAAAAATCTGTATAATATAAGTCCTTTTCAAATTAAACATGAAATCCAATTTAAAATTTTTATTAAAGCATTCATAGCTGTTTTAAGCTCATTTAAAAATCTCAGCTGTCAATCAAATATTGTCTGCCACTCCTCTATGCCTTAGGCATAGAGGCGACTTTCACTTTCCATTCAGCACTTCCTAGATGACACTGCTCCCCACACATTCCCCCAGTTCTCTTAACCATTTAATTGTGTAGCCAGGACATGGGTATAGACATCGGGTCCCCCATTCTGGTGCTCAATCAAGATTGTAAGATGATTTAGGGCTTGCCTTAATAACAGTGTCCACAAAATGGCTTCTGCCTGCTTGCTAGAATTATGAATTCCCAGACTAAAGGAAACACGATTAAAATAATTTATATAGTGTAATTAATGTTCATTTTGCTTGACTAATGTGACAAAATATGATTTTGAATATTTTTTGGGGGAGACGGGTCCACTTTAAGGACTCGCATTCCTCCTGTTGTATCCACAGTGCCCCCTATCCTTGACAGCCAGTGTGCATTTAAATTGTAAATGCATTAGGTGCACATACTGTAGAACTGCTAATATCTTTATTTAACAGCTTATTTGTATGTCAATACATTTGGTTAACTGATACACATATAGTTAAGATTTTACACTGTGCCAGATACTGCAGAGGTTCACTGGCTGTGAGTGCTTAAATGCACTACCAAGACATTGTACTTTTGCTTCCTTTGATTAAACCCCTTTGTGGATGACATGTTTGACATGTAGCTGAATAAAGCACCACACTTGAAGTTCTCAGAGTTTGGAGATTTGCTATTTCAGTCAAGGATCTGGAGAATATGACAATTCTTTCTTCACTTTGAATGTACAAAGGTCTCCATAAAACTCTGTCAATGCACTTTATCCACTTTATCACATTAACCACAAAGTTACAAATTATGGAAAGTCCATACTCCAATAGAGTCCATTTTATGCAAATAATTCAAATTTTTACAAATGTTTTCATAATAATAAAACAGTACTTTGTTCTGGATGGTAACTAAGCTGCATGAATGCATATTGATGGCAAAACAATCCTAACATGTTTATTTAATGCTTAAATCATTTTAAGGTATGGACTTCCAAGTTACAGAAAAAATATCTTAGGTCCCAAGCATTCCAGATAATAGATCCTATAACTGTAAATAATTTTACAAAGATTTCCACTAGAGGATACGCTACACTTTCTCCATTCCTTTTTTTAGTGTTGGAAGTGGAATTGGTCACCAGGCCACCCTTAGGGTTGCAAAACTCATTTTTTTAAATATTGTACTCCCATGCTACAAAAAATTGCCAGTGCCAACACAGGAACCCCAGTGTTAAATAAGGAAATAATGTATTTTAATACTCCAACTCTTGTGTCGTCTAATAAATGAAGAGCATGGGTTACTAGCTTCAGACAATATGGTACTAAACTATGTCAATAAAATATTGATTTGCAGTCTTTTAGCTGATGGTGAAACAAACGTTGAAAGAATGTAGAGTTTCTGTGCATTAATTGAAGATCTTAAATAAAATCAGGCAGCAAAAGAAGAATGAGTTTTCAAATAGAAAGATGTATCATTGGTATTATTCATGTAATGCACATGTTGTGAATTCTATTTGGAGCGAAGGTAGTCAGTGCAGACTTAGGTCCTCTGACAGGCTACAAACAAACCTTTTTGAAAACCCCCAAAAAAGGGACATTTCCCTGCTGCAGCTGCAACCATTGTGGGAATGTTCAAAAGGGAGAATGGATATACCATCCACTAAAAGGTTCGCGTATTCCGATAAAAGGCTTTTTCACATGTGCTTCTACTTATGTTGTATATAGTATAAAATGCCCGTGTGGTAAAACCTATGTGGGAAAGACTAAACGATCTATAAGAGAAAGATTAAATGAACATAAGTCAGCAATTAGAAATGGACTAAATCAGCCAGTAGCAAAACATTTTAATGAAAATGGCCATACCATCAGTCAATTGCGTTTTCAAATTCTTGATTCAGTGACCACAAGGAGACGTGGGGGGGACCTTGATAAGGAATTGCTGCGAAGGGAAGCCCAGTGGATTCGAAAACTGGGAACCATGCATCCCTGTGGTCTGAATCAAGAGTATGATTTGAGTCCTTTTATAATAAGACAATGAAGTTCCTTTTAAATGCTATTACTTGTGGTTTTTATAAGTAAAGAAGTGTTTTAATATATTGCCGCCCTGTGGGTTAATGTATATATTGGATAAGCCTTTAAGTGAGTGATTGTTGCAACTCGAAGTGTGGCTAATATGTTGATTGCTACATTTTGATTTGTTGACACACACATCTGATACTTTGTTAAGGTATAACACTAGAGGGCAGCATGTTTTTAGACTATTTAAGGGCATGTGCTTATACATTTGTTATGCTTGACAAAGAGTGGGGTGCCACTCGAAACGTTGCATCATGTTGCTGTACTGCCATGCAAAAGTTTGCAAGAAATAAAGGCGGTTTTATGAAAAAATTGGAGTGCTGTCAATGGATGAAACTTTATATCTTATGAAGAAGCTAATGTGAACAAGCTTAATGACCTGCACCCTGATGATAAGTGGCTAAGAAAAGTAAGTGCTGTTCTGATTTGGTTTGCTGTGAATTCTATAGGCAGATATTTAATTTTATTGTTGGTTAGAAGAAAGAATGTGCTTAAGAAGCTTGACGTCAAGCCTTGCTTATTTAAGCATTATTAACACTCACCAGATTTTTGCATTAGGCAAAATCTCTTCTGCCCCAGGAATACTCTGCTCTAAAAAAATCTAAACTTATTTAAACATACAGTTCAAGCTATACTTATATTTACATTTACAAATGTATGTTTAAATGTGATCTCAATAACTACTTTGCTTTTACTTTGATTGTTGTTCTGAATATGTTAAAAGGCAACAAGGTGTGCTGCCTCAGAGATCACCTAACCAGAAAAATATGGGAACAAAAGACAAAGCTGTGTCCAGTAATTTGCTCGTGTCACCTAACATGTATGTGTGTGTCCTTGGTTTGTTTGTGTTCACCGTGAATAGTACGATCCCAGGGAGCAGCCCTTAGCACTTAAAATTACTATTTTCTATTTAGGCTTACCCAATGGCACATACTGTTAGAAAAGTATATTTTTAGGAAAATTGTTATTTAGATGAGGCAGGGTTTTATATATAAATGTGTCAGCAGTGTATTAAATGGTGCCTTTTGTTTGAAACTGATCCTCACCACACACCTAATCATCATCACAAAAAATTCCCAAATTGACAGCTTTCAGGGCTCTCAAATGTGTCCCAAACTTGTTAAAAACAGCACATAAGTCCAACTATATATTACTTTTAACGTTCTTTGTTCTTATTATACATTCAAATATCTATTCAGAAAGGTGTAAATTATTCTATAATAGTAATGTAACGCTAATCTGGGCTATCCACACCACAGGATCCTGGGCCTTTGCTAAGTGGGATCATTCTCTCTACTGTGTAGTGCAACTACAACACCCAGACTGTGCATGCAACTTACAAAAAAAATGATGGGCGCCAGGAGGTTCTTGGTGCAACTCAAACAAACTTTTGTTATTAGTCTGAAGACAATGTCCCCAGGTTTACTCACATGTTGAATAGGGTTAAAAATCACATCTCATTCATAACAGGTAACAGCGTCAGCTGAGGAACAGACTCCAATAGATCCTTGCAGCCAGTGGCGTAACTACCAGGGGTGCAGGGGGTGCAATTGTACCAGGGCCCCCACCCCCTTGGGGCCCATCGGAGCCCCAAAAATGTTTATGGCAGGAGGTTATCTAGGGGGAGATTTTACAGCACACATGCCATCAACACTCCAGCATGTGATTTATAGAGGTAAGGGCCTGACGGGGGCCCACATGTCCATCCTGTACCAGGGGCCCACCAGGGAGTAGTTACGCCACTGCTTGAAGCACATCATGACACCCATTCCCTCCTGAAATGTTGTCTCAGGAAGCAGCCTCTACAATCCTCACTGAGGTCCATGCCCTCAGCTATTTCAAAACCTGTGGGAAGCTACTCCCTCCTGCAATTCCTTGTTGGAGCTGAGCTGCTCATGCTACACATACGCTCTCTACCTTTCTCTCCTAGAGAGACTCATACAGATCTACCCTGTTCTCGCTTACCCTCATTCACAGGGTTACCCACCAAAGGTGTCTAGTCACTTTGGAGTTACCTCTTCAGAGCCAAGGCCTTTCTGTACCCAGGTCTCCCCTGGTCACACCCTGCTGGATCACCATCCAGAGGCCAAAGAGGAAGCTGGCACTTCCACTTGGCCAATAACTACAGGCATGCAAATACTGAAATTGCAACACAGGCTTCTGCCAGGCAACAACGGAAGGTAGGGATTTAACTCTATAGGTGCTGGTAAAACCTATAGGTCCCTACAGTAATGAGCAAAACTTTTCGAAAATGCAGCCCTTTGACTCAGATGAGTGAAAGAAATGTTGCATGACAAAAAAGATTTGCCAAACTGCCATGCACAGCAAAAAATTTTGTTGCCCATAGACATCAATGTGTTTTGCCAAATTTTCACTGTATTGCAAATTTTCGCCAGATTCGCCCCTTACTGTTAAAACTTTAAAGCCCCAATTGTTCCGGTCAACTAATATGCCATATTATTATTTATCATGGTTTAGTGACTATATACACCACTCTTCAGTTCATATGCCAGTCAACATAACAATGGCATAGAGTCTCCAGCTAGATTTCAATATTGTGCTATAATCCATATTTCCCATTGATGTGCTTAAACACCATCCATTTCTGATGAAGGTGCACCTCTTTTGGGATGCAAAAATCATGAAGATGGGATTTAATAATACCTATTCCTGCATCAGTTTCCCCTTTTCAAGACAATACCATGCTTACAATGAACCCAGTTGCTTACTGGTGTCTCTTCTACCAACCAGCAAAGCTTCGATCAGTTCTTTCTTGTGTCATAAGGGAAAGTTCACATGCTCACACCTTCCTCTGTGCTCATGGTCACTATGTAGCCTTTCATCATATAAACTGTATTGCCTTGGGCCAAAATACACCAGGTATGAATCGGCACCAGGCTTTTTCACCCATTTGCTGCCCACCCTCTGCATATATTCCAGTTTGCACAGACAAATTATCCTTATTTTCTATGATTTCCCCATTTTCAACCCTTCCAATACCTCAATAATATTGGAATTCAGGGGGGAAATCTTGTAGTGTCAAAAAAGTAGAAAAAGTAAAACAAATTAGTAAAATAAATAAATAAGACCTTGTGTCCTTTCTAGCTGTATGGCTGCCTGCAGCTCTCAGCATGGGAATGGAATAATTATCAATGTACATTTACAAATCAGTCAAATAAACTCAACTGAATTTGAACACTTGCAGAATACTTTTGCTCAACTTTAGCAATAAACAAGAAATTCCTACTCTGTCAATCAAGCACAGGAAATGACAAGGCTTGAGAAAGCATCAGTATCTGTAATATAATAACAGATGAGGAACAATTATAGCTTTCAAATAATTACAAAAGTTGGGCTGGATCTAGGGTTAGGCAGAACATGTGCCTAGGGCTCAGATGGGGCAAGTTAGGAAAAGTGTCAGTTAGTAATGTGGGAGGGGCAGTTGTAGTGGAGGTGATGGCGGAAGTTGTGAATGCAGACAGGCAGGGGGCAAGCCTTGGCCCAGATAGGAAGTTATACCAGCCCACAGAGGTTATTATGGGGTGTCGTTTGCCCCAAATACATTCTACTGTATATACAAAACTATCCCTAACACACACAATAAATATCTCTCATGGTATATAACTATTTGGGACCCTATACACTGAACCAATAAGAACAAAGCTTACTGGCACTGCTTGTGTGGACATTTTGGTTAAATGCTGTTTTGCCATTGTTCATTTTGCCATGATTCATTTATTACAACATGGCAGGTGGATGTGGCTGCTTCATGTTTTTTCTCAGCTTAGACAGAAAGAGGGAAACCGGCATATGAATCCTAAGACAATGGCAAAACAGCAGGAATGCCCTTAATCAAAATGGCCACACAAGCAGGTTACTACAATAAAAATAGACACATCCCCTAAAATGATCATATTTATTGTTTGGTTACTTTTCTTTCTCTGGAATCATTATCAGTGCAGCATTATATTTCTCAGTCATTTGTAAGAGCTTCCAATTAGGAACCTGTAGTGTTTAACAGCAGTCCTTTTAGGAAATGTTTGTTCATGTTTATTACCATGCAGCAGAGGGGATATTAGAGGGCGCTCTCTATAGCAGGTCAGACAGTAATCTATGCCTTAGGGATGATGCAGCCATGCATTGTTTGTTATATGGCAGTAAGATTTGTTTTCAGTAAAGTGACTGACAGAGTTGCTTCACAGAATGGTTATTTTATCTGTTTTGTAAAACCAAACTTTAATTTTGTTGAAAGAATGAATCCTGTACTATAAAATATTGCTTTCTGTCACAAATACTGTATCTATTTTATCATTCAAATCTAGCTTGGCATGCACTAGTTAGTTAGACTATTATATATTATGTCCAAGTAATTTTGCATATAAATGGGTCTGTTACATGGAGGTTATATATTTGTGAGACAGATTGTTTGTTAAAGGGATCCTGTCATGGGAAAAAAAAACATTTTTTTCAAAATGAAGAATTCTGCATTGAAATCCATTTCTCAAAAGAGCAAACAGATTTTTTTATATTTCATTTTGAAATCTGACATGGGGCTAGACATATTGTCAATTTCCCAGCTGCCCCAAGTCATGTGACTTGTGCTCTGATAAACTTCAATCACTCTTTACTGCTGTACTGCAAGTTGGAGTGATATCACCCCCTCCCTTTCCCCCACCCAGCAGCCTAACAAAAGAACAATGGGAAGGTAACCAGATAGCAGCTCCCTAACACAAGATAACAGCTGCCTGGTTGATCTAAGAACAGCACTCATTAGTAAAAACCCATGTCCCACTGCGTACTATTCAGTTACATTGAGAAGGAAAAACAACAGCCTGCCAGAAAGCAGTTCCCTCCTTAAGTGCTGGCACAAGTCACATGACCGGGGCAGCTGGGAAATTGACAAAATGGCTACCCCCATGTCAGATTTCAAAAATCAAATATAAAAAAATCTGTTTGCTCTTTTGAGAAATGGATTTCAGTGCAGAAGTCTACTTGGGCAGCACTATTAATTGAAGCATTTAAAAAACATGTTTTCCCATGACAGTTTCCCTTTAAAATATACAGAATGGAGTTTGTAATATAATGACATCCTCTTGTGCACTAACAATATTTTGTTCTCATTTTTTAATAGAAATATGTCTTTTGTATATTTTTTATCTGTGTATATGGTCACAAATAGTAATATACCATGAGAGACATTCATTCTGTGTATCGGGGATAGTTTTTTATACAGTTGTATGAATTTGGGACAAAAGGCACCCCATAGGTTACAAGTTACAAATCAGTGGGGTAATGACTACCAATATGAGGATATGGTACTGATATGACTGTATGTTTAAAAGAAAATTCCATATTTTTCCTGATGATTAATTTAAGCATAAAATCAATGGAACTGCCGAAACAGAGAAATTCACATCAAATTTGTGTCTGCCAAATGTATTCACCTATCACTATTTGCTGGCAGATTGTGGCCAAATCATCAGAAAATGTCAATTGATATTATGTTTGACAAATTTACTTGCTTTTGTATACTTTGAAACAAAAAGGCTATTCCACCTTACATGTTGATTCTCATCTCTACCTAAATGATTGGCTTCATCATCCACTTCCTGGAAGTATCTTCTTTTGAAGAATATGTCAGTCATATAAAACTAAATAAGAAATGTTATTTCTAATACAAGGTATTCTTTAAATCTGAGTTTGTCATTTGCCTTTTTGGTTGTGCAACAGTCTATCATGAGTTAAAAAGGCACCTATCACATAAAAGATATGGTTAACAGAGCCCACTCTACAGATGAGTACTTTTGAGCAAAAGCACCTTAAAACTCTGTCCGCTGCATTGGGAGAGAACTCCTAGTGCAGATGATCCTACTGGGGCATACACATGCACATATTAAGTGAATGCCATTGTTTGCTCCTTATATGCAATCCTGTCATATCCTGCTTGGCATTCATTTGGATACTGGGCAAACTGGGGCACTCACTCATTATGCAAACGTGCATGTCCTTCCTTGGAGGGCAGAACACTTGATCGGGTGCTTTTCTTAAAATAATAATGTACTGTTACACTACATCTCCAATGGGGGAAGCAATTTTCTGGGACAGGTGGCCTTTAAGTAACATGAAATCAAACAAGACATTTTGGAGGAATAGCTGTGTTTCTGTTATTTTGTAGATTTGAGTGCCTTGTGGCTTGTGCATATCTGGCAGGTATATCTAATACCATGCTGTGTTCTCATTGGTTAAACTGCTATTGGTTGAAAGGGCAAATACATCTTGGCAAACAATATGGGACAATATAATAATTATTGGGTAATTTACATAGTCTTTACTATCTTTACTTTAGTAGGGAAGAGCTTCCTGCTCTCTAAAGTGTGGAAAAATTAAAGAGAGTTACAGTTATGTTTCCACCTACATGGGCTAGTTACATAGTTACATAGTTAAATTGGGTTGAAAAAAGACCGAGTCCATCAAGTTCAACCCCTCCAAATTAAAAACCCAGCATACATACACACACACATCTCCACTCTTTCAAACACAAACCATATACCTAGAGGCTTAATAGACAGGTTACACCTACATTAAAAAGCATTAACTAGGGTACATTGAACAGTGAACAGTGTTTGAAAACTACTGCCTGGTTGAGAGTCACCTACTGCATGAAAAACAAAAGTATTGTTGATTAAGATACAGGTTGCTTCACTTTAGGTACATAGGCATTTCATTTTTAGTAGTCTAAAACATTGCACTAGAAACAATGCCACCATTGTAAATTCTCTGATAAGAGCTTGTGTCATGCTACTGTTCCCTGACAAACAGTGACAAGTGAATATTATGCAATTTAAAATTTATGGTAAAAACTGGGGGCTGCTTTGGGAGATTTTTGGGCTACTAAAAAAATAGAGCTTTATCTTCAATATCCCCTTGTGCCATTAACCTTTTCTGTGTGGAATGTACAGTGCATACAAATACTTTGAAATACTGTAGCTCTAGTATAAGAAGAATAATGCAGGGGAAAAAACTAATGCAAATTGCCAGGTGGTGTAAATGCAAATTGCTAGGTGGTGTCTTGGGCATATTCATTTCCATTAAAAATTAGGCACATTTAAGTAGATAGCACTGAAACATGCTCTCAGTCAGTACTCGTTATTCGGTAATCATATGGGTAGCCAGTATCACATTTGAGGGAGCGGAGTATGTAAGACACATAATTAGCGTGCTGGAGAGGAGTTCATTTATATATATATACATTACATATTAGTATATAATAGTTTTTTTCATGAATTTAATCAAATTAACTGCTCCCAAGCACTTTAATTATAGGCAGCAAGCCTTTAGAAATCTTTGTGGTGGTCACAGATGTGATTAATGAGCACTGATACTTAGGATGTGTTTTCAGATTTATTTAAATGAAATCTATTTCAGCTTGGCTTTTAACTCTTTGTATAAAAAATCAGCTAGAAACTAATAAAGGAGATGTGGATTTTATTTCAGTGGCTTCCCACAGTGTATTGCTCATTTAAGAAACCTTTGGTTCTTTATTATCAGCTCATAATGAGTGAGCATCCAATGCACAATATATGCTAGATTTCTAATATACTAGATCTGCTAGATCTCCAATTTACTATATTTGCTAGTTTAAATACAAGACAGCAGAACCTAGTGCTAGTTTTAGGTTGAATTAAAGTGAGGGCACAATCAAGTATTTTACCAAAGTATTCCAGTTTCATCCTACACTCCAAATGTATACAGGAAAGTTAATTGGTAAAAAAAAAACCTGACCATATATATATGAACGTGATAGGAACCTTAGATTGTAAGCTTCACTTGAAAAAAGTGTGTGATATATGTGTTTAAAATGTAAATTATGCCCTTTTGTCATTATTCTCAACTGAGTTACATAAGAAAACTAGAGAGTAATTGCTTTGTTTTTCCATGCAAAATCTTTATTTTTGGTGTTGCATGTCTGTTCTAGGATTAGAATACATACTAATTAGTCTTTAATGATACAGATGCAGCCACTTGGATTTTTGAGTTAAATGCGTCATGACTCAGGGCTAATTGAAGAAACTGTATTATCTAAAAAGTTATCTTAACTAATTTAATGCATTTAACCTTTTCATTAGCATACCAAAGCACCATTGTTCACAATGATGAACACTTTAATTAGATGGGATGCTGTGATGCAATTTTCTGTGTTAAATGAGACAAGTGTGAAGTCTGAGTTTAGTTATTCTGTGTCAAACACACAATCCAAAGTGGTTTCATCTGTACCTCCACATAGTGACCACTGCAAACCTCTAGCTTTAGAAACATGACTGAATGTCTGTTCAGCTGAGAAAGAAGTATCTGAACGAGTAACAAACAATTTAGGAACTACACTGGGCACATTTGTTAAACATTTGCAGCCCTTGGGTATTGTCATCTGTTGTCTTAATTTGGGAAACAGAGTTATCCAAAATATATTTACCCTTGGGTGCCATCAAAGCCTCTCACATAAAGATTCAGAGCAAACAAAACACAGGCTGTAGTATAAAAGTGCAAGGTTAATTTTTTAAACCTACTGTAAACAATGCCCATAATTTTTGTATGTTTTTGTAAGTTGTTTTGTATGTTTTATATTGAGTCTGTTGTTGCAAAATGTTGACTGAAATTAGTGATTGTTTTTACTATATAGCTCACTGATATTTTTCTATCTCTAGCATTTTAAATAAAAAATGTTGTAATTGTTGGTGATACAGTAGGTACAATTTAGAATGCTGGCTACATGTTGGTTTCAGCGACAATAGCTGGTCTAGCTCAGAACACAAGAGAAATGATTAAAAATCACTCCATTACAAAATGGCTTTCATCTAATATTATTCTGATGTAATAATTTAAAGTGTCAATTTAGGAGCCTTCTATGGGTTTGGAGAGATGCCGACTGAGGATCTCACAGGAGTCTGCCAACTTCTCATGAGTCAGCCAAAGTAATATCCCAGTATAAGCTTTTCTCCTAACCTCTGAAAAGTCACTTTGAGGGAGATTGTATTTAAAATGCAAAAGAAATAAAATGATTTAGGTTTATGATTTATGATTTGAGGTTTTTATATCACTTGAAAGCATCCTTAAAAAAACCTACACAATTTATTTCAGTAACTTTAGGGGCAGATTTACTAAAGGTCCAATTTGAGGGTTTTTTTTAGCCCTTTTTTAACCCTTTTTTGCATGGGAATTGTTGGGGAATGAAAATCCTTTGAAGTCAAATGATTTTACCGCAATTCAATTGGTTGAATAATCGAATAGAAAATATTCGATCGATCGATCGATAAAATCGTTTGAATCGAACGATTCAAACAATTTTAACCATTCAATCAAATTTTTTTATTCGATCAAAAATAAAGAAAACCAATTGGTAGGTTGAAACTGGCAAACTAGGCAGTCGAATAAAAATTTAATGGGGGAAGTTTGTTACAGAAACTGTGTGCAGGAGTGTCTGTTGTTAAAGGAATGGCATTAGCTGAAAAGTGTCACAATGGTGCAGGAGGGGCAGGAAGGTGTTACTATGAACTTTCACTCAGTTCCCTCACTGTTGGAATTTCCAACTAGTAGACTGCTTCCTTTATTCTCCCAGTTTGAGCAACTAGTGGCCCATGCTAGCTTACTGTTCTATCTCTGGTATCTAGTGCCTGCTTTACTTAAAACTACTCTTCTCTGACTACCTTCAACTAACAGGATGGCTCCTGTCTTCCACAGGCTGTTGTTATCTCTACCACTCCCTTCCTGGACTCTTCCCCTTCCTCCCACTGTCGCCTCTTTTATACCCTTCTCTCTCTACATCCCCTGGTGGCCAGTGGTATAAATTACTTAACATTAATTTTGTAACTACAAGTTAAACCCTTCCATCCAGTGGCCCATCAAACCGACAAATTTACAACTATACTTTCATACAACCAGCTACTGTGCCTCCCTTAAAAGTATAGCAGTTTTCCCACAGCTTTATGTGTCAATTATAGTAATGAACTTGTGCCTAAAGAACTGGGTGCAGACATCCTTTTGATGTTGATTGCCAGAAATGAAAAAACCTAACACCTGCGTTTTCCCCAGTGTCTCAAAGTAATACCTTGTCCTTCCCTTTGTGTATGAATAGGCTGCTTATTTTATAAGCACCATTGGGGAAGGGACTCGTATGAATAAGGAATAGTCTCTGTAAAAGCACTGCAAAATGTATTGGAGCTACAAAAATAAAGAATAATAAATTAATTCATCATACCCGCAATGCCTCACATCATTACACTGGTTTTTATATGGTTACGCCAATGTTTGTTTACCAAGATAATCTTGATAGCCAGAATGCGTTTCTTCACAGGCATTTTATAAGTTTTCTTGGTTGCTTGATCCTGATTTCTTATTTGGAGTTCTGTTGTTGACTACAGTTGCTTGGTACCTAACACTAGCTGCATTTTTCTCTACATTTCAACTGCTTTTCCCATGTTATATTGACCCATGTTACCTCAACCCATCTCTCTACTCTTAAGGGGTATTTACTAATACTCAAATTTATCTTATTTTTTTTATTAAAACAAAATCGACCTAACTCCCATCCACAAATTTAACTGATTTATAAAAAAATAAATCAGCTCGAAAAAGTCAGTGCACGAAAAGTCTCGACAAAAGTGAAAAGAGTCAAATTCGCCCATCCCTAGCTACCAAAAATTCCAATACTAAATCACCTATAGATAAATTGACTTCAAATACTTTATTTGTATAATATAATACTTTAACAAGAGACCCCTGTCGAGAAATGTTAGACTGTAAAGCTATTAAACCATTTTTTCTCAATATTAGTTATACTAAATGCATTAGAGTTTAGAGTTTTTGCCATTTCTTCCATTATCCTGTTTTTGGACTTTCCTAGATCTAGTAATATGGATAGAACCAACTGTATTATTATGAGGATAACCATTAACAATAGCTAATTTTTTATGAACTTTTCACTATAATAAAAAGAAAATAATAGTGTTTAAAATATATATTTGGAATGTTATTGAAATGGCAAAAGATGAATTTATATGAAGTTTTTGCTCAAAAGTAATATCAGTGTAGATAAGACAGCTAAACTCATAAGAAATGTCACACTTTTCATACTGATCCGAGACTTGATATACTTTTTAAAATTCTTGTTCTTCAATAATACTTGTAAGATGAAATCACAAGGCAATATGCAATGTATTAATCTTGTGCAGTTTAATCCATATCCTTCATAAAACAAGATGGCCACCCATAAAACAAAAACATGGAAGCAATGTACTAAATGTTGTAAATATTAACTGTTGTGTTTGTTTGTGAAGCAGGCTAATAAATATTTTTCAAAAAATGCTTATATATTCATAGTAAAATGTATATATAAACTATACATATTTTACGATGAATATATATTACATAAATAAAAGAGAGTGCTACCAATAATCCAAGCCGAGTGCTCCAACCTGTGAATCTTATGTATAGTGTACACTTTTTCACACAAATTCACACATTACAGTTAACATGGGGAGGCACATTTATCAAAGGTCGAATTTCACATTCATGTGTTTCAACCCAAAAACTCGAATAGAATAGTGATGGGCAAATTTGGCGAAAAATTTGTGAAACAAGTCGCGTCATGTTTTTGACGGGTCGCATCGTGTCAAATTCGGCACGCGTCGCTTCAATTTTGGCGCACGCCGTGTCAATTTTTTTGCGCGTCTCGTTATTTTTAACGCCAGCTAATTTTTGGCAGGCTAATTTTTTACGGCGTTTCGCGAATGTATTTGACGGGGGCAAATTGAGGGAATTCGCTGCGAATTTGCGCCTAGCAAATAAATTCGACCATCACTAGAATAGAATGCAAATCGAACTTGATTAGGATTTTAAAAACTTGATTTGAGTTTCGAGATTTGAGTTTTTACTAATTAATTGATCCCAGGACCTCTCTCATTGACTAAAACAGAAATCTGGCAGGTTTTAGGTGGCAAATTCAAGTTCTTAAAGGGCTAGTGTATGATAAATATGAAAATCGAATTAGAATTTTAAAAAAACATTTCAGTTGCATTTTAACAATTCCCTAGTTGAATGTGAGGGGCAGATTTATTGAGTCAAATTGAAAATTGAAAATATGAATTTGAATTTTCAAATGTTTTTGTGAATTGGGAATTTTTGTGAATTTTCAAATTTTTTGAGATTTTTTTTAACTTTGCATTTGATTTTTGAAATTTATCGTGTACTGGCCCTTTTAAGAATTCAAATTTGACTATTTGCCACTTTTAACCTGCAAAATTGCTGTTTTAGCTATAGGAGGATTTCCTTGGATCAATTTGGAGTTGTTTGGTGTTTGTTTTTTTAACTTTTTAAAACTTGAATCAAATTCAATTTGAATTCAATTCAAGTTTGTGGGAGTACCCAATTCACCTGAATTTAAAAAATTCCATTTTTCTGAAAATTTTCAATTCAACCCTTGATAAATCTGCCCCTTAATGTGTATGAAATCTTTGGAGAACAATTGTGTTATTTTCTTAGTGTGCTTGAATGATACATGTCTGAAGCATTCAAATCATCTAAAAAGCTTAATTAGTTAAAAAGTTAATTGATGAACATAAAGATGAGCCCATGATTTTAATAATGTTAAACATTCAGAATATGTGATTAATTGGACAGAACTGTAACATAAGGAAAAATCGTCAAAACATGACGGCACATCCAGATCCAATTTTATTTAAAAAGACCGCTGCAAAAAATCACCTAACGCGTTTCGGGAGTGTATCCCTTAATCATAGGCTATGATAAACCTATGATTAAGGGATGCACTCCCGAAACGCGTTAGGTGATTTTTTGCAGCGGTCTTTTCAAATAAAATTGGATCCGGATGTTTTCATATGTTAAATCATGTCAGGTTATAAAGTTGTGTTATGAATTGTGCCAAGGGCAAAATTCTGGTTCATTAAACAAAGTGCAAAACAGTGTTTAGGGCCACTGCATTGTACATGATGTTGACACTTCACCTTAAAATTACTGGGTTATGGTACATTGAAGTTCTTGTAGGATTGTATAGTTATATTAATAACAAAAGTAGAAACAAGAATAAACATGGCAGACAGTTGTACAGTGAGTATATTCAAATACTCCTTGGTTTTATTATACTTTAGGTGCATAGTTGCAAATTAACATTTATGAATTAGGTAAGAGCTTTCACAGAGTTATGGGATAATTTTATTGGACTGAAAGGTCAGATTTTCCCATATAGCAGGAAAGAATGACATTTTGTCATCCGTCAATATTGTTAGGAACACATTACAAATTAACCATATAGATTGTATAGATCTTATCTTTATAATGATTTCCCTATAGTGAAGGTGTCACTAAATGGCTAATGCTTTTTTAATGATATTTAAAGGAAAACTATTGCCCTCAAAGTAGGTCTCTATAAAAAGATATTGCATATACATATTTAAAACCCTGCTTCATGTAAATAAACTATTTTCATAATAATATACTTATTTAGTAGCATGTGCCATTGGGTAATCATAAATAGAAAATTGCCATTTTAAAAAATAAGGACAGCCTCCTCGGATCATATGATTCAATGGTGCACACAAACATACCAAACAATCTATACTTGTTAGGTCACATGAGCCAATTAACAGACACAGTTCTGTCTTTTGCTTCCAAACTTCTTCCTGTTACAGTTAGAGATGAACTATTTCTTGTCAGGTGATCTCTGAGGCACACACAGATGATCATGAAATGGTGGTTCAAGGCAAGAGATTTGCTTAAATATCTATACCAGTTTGGTAAGATTCTTTAATATGCCACATAATTTGATATAAACTGTATTCAATTTGGGGATATAGTTTTCCTTTAAAGAAAGAAAAGGCTATGTTAAGCAAGGTGCCTAAGAGGTGTGTGTTCTAGGAATATTTAATCTGTTAAATAATGTACATGCTGAAGGCCAAAATGTTTTGGCTCAGAGACACTGCCTGCAGATATGATCATGACAAGCCTTGACACAAGACCAAAGGGAAATAGGTAGATAAAAAAAGTAAATGAGATGGCCTAGCAGAAGCCCTAAATATACTTACATGTTAATAACAATTAGTAGCATTATTGTAATTGTTTTGGTATGCTCCTAGCCTAACTATAATTGTGCAATTCTTTAAAAGGTTAAAATAGAATTACTGTTCCTCAAACATCCTTAACATATATTAGCCCTTCCTAATTTCCAGTGGTTTTCCTCTGCAGCAGATGTGCACAATTATCCATTAATTCCCATCTGCATCTCTCTCCTTGTCAAGCATGTCTGTCTGCTTAATAATTCTGTCTCCTGTGCATGCAGATCAAGGTGAGTGAAAAGGTAGAGGCATCTTGTCATTCATGATCAGTAATGGAGACCTAACTCTTGCCATTCACTCATGTCATGATAAGATTGTATACAAGGTTCATTTTATAATTCAGTGATGAGACAATGTGTCTTCTGGTTAATTTAACAATGCCTACAACTGCTTCTGATTCAACCCCCTATGTGATCGAGGTCTAGGACAAATAATTGAATGTTCAGGTCAGATGTGGCCTTCAGATTCTCCCCAAGATAAACAGATGTTTTTTGTGTTAGCTTTAAAAAGTTGGATTATTTAATGTTGTAACCTAGACAAGGATTTATTGGTTTCATATAGACCAGTAGCTTTCCTGAATGAAGACCTATAGATTCTAAGCAACTTTCCAATTTGCATTAACGTTTTAAATTTATTTGAAAACATAATTGCTATTGCAATCAATATATATCTGTTTATATATCAGATATTGTTTTACAATGACTTTAACATATTCCATGTGGAGGATGATGTACTAATTTTTTAAGTTTTCTTAAAACCAATATTTTCTAACTACCACATTTCTTCACTGAAATTTTCAAGATTTTTCACGAAATCCCCAGTATTCAAATTCAGTACAATTTGAAAACTTTTTTCAATGTGTTAATCTCATGTGCATTTTAATACACTTCCTTCTTAATAAATTTTACTGTGAATATTTTGTTATATTTATTTTGTTTGTCACCCTATTTGTACTAGTAGTACTATAAAGATACATATGTACAGATACCTTAATGGATTATATAATCCTAGTAATAAACCAAGTCAATAAAAACAACATGTGTGCACTTAAATTTTAAGTCTAATCAAAAATTTTAATTCTGTAATACAATAATTGTGACACTGAAATTTGGGTCCCGATATTGTTTCTTTGGCCAGCTGTATAAATACAAGCCCCAGACATTATACCTATTATACATTTGGGGGTCTATTTATCAAAATCTCAAGTTTTTAGGGGGGAAAAAAACCTTGAATTTATTGAGATTTATTATGCTCCAGAGCTGCTGAAAATCCAAATCCTAAAATACTCTGGCTAAAACCTGTTGAAGTCATGCAGATGTCAATGGCAGATTTCCTTTTTACAATTTGAATATTTTTCTTGCCTTCATGATCTTTAAGGGCTTGAGGCTGGTTTTCGTTTGATAATCCGAGTTTTTTTGGGCATCAAATTGGAAAAAAGTCATACTGATTAGTTGCCATGGATTACTGTCCCTGGACAAACTTAGTGCCTTTTATTACATAACCCCATTGATGTTTATATTGTCATATTAAAAAAAACTGTAAAACAAATGTGAATATTAAATCATTGAATTTTGGTAAAATTTGGTAAAATTAATTTCAATACCAGTAAGAATATATGGTTTGCTTGAGCATGCTTTGTACAGTATGGTGATCAGAGCTATATACAGTACACTAAAAAATGTGTTTTTAATTGAGTTTATGAAACATCCAAGTTGGGTAATATGTTGCCTAATTAGTTGGGATAAAGGTTAGAGGAAGTAGCATAAAGCATATGCAAGAAAATTATTTTTGCAGCAAAACTTTCATAATGCATTATTTAAATAACCACCATAGGGAACCTCAGCTCTCTCTTCATATACTGGACTGCTTATGGCAAATTGGAAATGTAATTATTTTGTCATCTTTTATTAATGGCTGTAGTTTGATCTATATGTTTGAATTGAAGATTTCCTAAATTCATAATACAGTATTAGGTGATAATCCCTCTATGCAGGTGAAAGTAGCTAGTGCAGTTGTCATTATAAACAATAGTTATTGGACAGATTATGACTGGGTATAAATGTATATATACTTTATGGAGGAGTAAATTTTTCAGACTACGGATTAATTGTTACCTGTTTTTGATTTTTTGGAACATATTTCTTATTTAGTCCTTTCAGTTTTTATATTCTGTGTGCCTCTAGGCCAGGGGGCCTACTCACACCTATGCCCACCCCCACCAGTCTTACACCCTCCATGCATCTCATTACATACTATGATGATAAATATGAGTACCAGGAATCTTCTGAGCAGTCTCATGTCCAATATGCATAGGATTACCAAAGTATATGCCATGCAGTGAACCCAGAATCAAAATTGTCCTTATGATTATGAATGAAGCTCTGGCTGCTACAATATAAGCATCCTGCATGAGTTTTACATGTTATAAGATCCCCTACCAGTAAAAAGACTTGAGAAATTTAGTGGTGTAAGTGTTTATGAAATTTTTTAAATCCTTCTACTTTTCACCATCTTATGCCATCATGTCTCAAGTATGAAGGTAAAAAAATTACCAACAAGCCACTTATTTTTGGAAAATACACATTTTGCCAAACTCTAATTTGATCATTAATTCTTTTATTAACTAACCAAGCTCAAAGTTTTGTTAAAAACACTCATCATAAGACTCCATAATAAGATACCAGAAGATCACTAGTGCATATTAATTGTAATACCTGCCATTTATGTGGGGTAAAAGAACAAAAAATAAAACATTTTGGAAACTACACATTATGCTAAAAGAGAGAATATCTGTTTCTACTCCAAACTACCACACCATAAAGCTTTCCAAAAGTTAGCAATTTTTAAGAGATTTCTGAAAATCATTGTAAAGCTTCCACCTTATCTACCACACATCATAACACAGGGGTTTTATGA
>CM044431.1:49498987-49513891 GCA_024363595.1 Xenopus borealis | reverse complement strand
TCCCATGACAGTATCCCTTTAATGTCCAGTATGCACTGGATACTATTGGAAATGGAAGCAATATTTATTGTGTATTGGGAAACCAGATCCCATGCCTGTGCAGTACAGTACATCGATTTATAATTCATAACACTGAGATGTTCCAAATATTGTATATTACTACTAATACAAACAATACCTTCTGTAACTGCCTAGATTAATTTCAAGATCCACAGTAGCCATGCATCACAACCATTAACAATCCAGAGCACCTGCAGCATGAATGGGTACTTACAGAAGGAACTCCTTAACACATATTTATGTCCCCTTTTCAAAACTTTTCAAATCCCTTTAAACAAAATAAATATGGATCATAAGTATTGCATTTATTAATTTATCATTTAAAAAATATTGTGGCTCAATTGGTATCCAGACAGTAACATCAGAGAGTCGGAATTAGCTGAAAATTCATATACTGTATCATCTGTATATCATACTGAACTCTTAGCAGAATTTCCTATGATTTAGTGGGTTGGCATTTGTTCTCTGTATCCAGAACAAAAGATAGACAGTGATCAAATTCTGAGCGGAGGAGAGGAATAAATGGTGCTTATACTGTACCTGAAATCGAATGAATATTTGACCTTGCATCAGGCATTTGAGTTGAATAATTTCTTTTAAATAGTGTGTTTTGTTAAATGAAACTAGTTAATGAAAAGATATTTATAAGCAGATTATGCAGGATACGTAGTTCAAAGAAATATTTAAACTATGTTAAGTGAAGCATGAGCGATCAGTGTATAGTATATTAACTTTGTGACAGGTATAATATTTATTACCATTTTATACAGTACTGTAATTCCTGCTGTCACTATTTATAATGTGAATGCAGCGTTTAATTGTAATCAGTGATTTCATTAGTCAGATGGCTGAAAGCTAGAGCATAGTTTTATCATTATTCCTAGGCATATACTGTACAGTACATAAATGTATATCTTAAGCATGGACCTCCTTTTAGGATGGCATTGCACTTATTTATAAAACATGCCTTTAACAAGCTTTAATATAACATTCGCTTGGAAATCAGTGCCCATGGACATCTTTGCCTTCTCCATCCTTTATCAATAAAGTCTTGCTATTTTTTGTGTTATGCTAAAGGGATGGTTCACCTTTAAGTTAACTTTTACTATGTTATAGAATGGCAATTTTTTAAGGGGAACTATCGCAGAAAATGAAAATGTAATATAAGCTTCCTCATGCTGAAACTTTATAAACTTTCTAAATACAATCAATTAAAATGTTGCATCATTTCTGAAATAATCAAGTTTATCTTCACTATCCCTCAGCATCTGTTTCTCTTCATTGTGCCTTCATGCAGGAGTTGGGTGTCAGAAATTCATGGACAGTTACATCCAATATATCTTATATGGGGCTTCCATTGCTGATGTCTAAGAACTCACTCAAATAACTGATTCCAGTACAAACAAAATTTAACAAAATAACTGCCTTTTGCATAAATTCTGCATGTAGAGAGACATGCGGGCAGATTTACAAAATTCACATGAAGGATTCGAAGTTCAATCGAATTTTCAAAAACATTCTAATTCAAATTTTCAATTGTTTTTTAAGACCACTTCGACCAGTGAATTTTGTAAATTTGATCGAATTGAATGATTTGAATAAAATTTCATTTGAATATTCAATCATTCGACTGTGGAACTACTTCCCCTTTAAATTTTTATTCGACCACCAAGATTGCCAGATCAAAGCTACCGAATCGGGTTTACTTATTTCTGATCAAATAAAAACAAATTTGATCGATTGAAAAAATCGTTCGAATCAAACTATTTATCAATCAAATTTTTCCTATTCGATCGATCGACCAATCGAATTGCGGTAAAATTTTACTTCACTTCCTATTCACGTGGTCACGTGAGCTCTAATACATCTTACAGGCAAAAGCATCCCCCCTATAATATATTATATAGTGGATCTAACTGTCTATGAATATCTGACACTCAACTGCTGCATGAAGAGAAATTGAAGAGAAACAGGTGCTGCGAGAGGAATAGTGAAGATAAGTTGATTATTTCAGAAACGGTACAATATTTTTAACTGAATGTATATGGAAAGTTCCTTATTTCAGTATTCTGTAGCTTATATTAAGTTTTAATTTTTGTAATAGTTCCCCTTTAAGCAACTTTTCAAATAGCTTTAATTATTCTTTTTTTATAGTTTTTACATTATGTGCTTTCTTCTTCTAACTCTGTCCAGTTTTCAAATGAAAGTCTCTGACCCCCATCTAGAATAAATGCTATGCAAGGCTACAAATCTATTATTGCTACGTTTTACCACGTACATGTATCTTTATGCAGGTTGTTTTCTATTCAGATTCCTGTCTTTTATTCAAACAGACAGCATAAAAATGAATGGTGGTTGTTCTGAGACCTTTTTGGAATTGTTTATCTTTTTTTATTATTTGTGGTTTTTTCATTACTTAGCTTTTTGTTGAGCAGCTGTCAAATTTAAAACTTTAGTAGCTATTGGTTTGTTAAGGTCTAATTAACCCTAGAAACCAGGCACCAGTTTGTATGAGAGACTGGAAGATGAATAATAGGGGCCTGAACAGAAATTTAAGTGAAAAAAGTGACAATGACAACTGTAACCTGTCGGAGCAATTTGTCTATGGCTACAGGGTTAATTGGAAATTAGTATATGGCTATTTTGTTTAGCTAGGCCTAGATGTTCTACATACTACACATTAACAAAGTGTGAAATGAAAGCCCACCACTGAAAAACTCTCCCATTTTTAATTAATTCCTATGGGATTTTTAGAAGAATATTTATCAATGGTCAAAGTTGCTGTAACTCCCGAGGCACAACTCTCATTAATAAGGACTGACTCCTGCCACACCCTACACACTATATACCTATCACCAGCTTCCCCACATGGGAGCCCTTTTCACTGTTGCTGAAACCTCATGACATTTTGGGTGGACAGATGGGAGCTTCTCCAGCTAAGATGCCTCAAACCCCATATCTTTCCTCTCTTAATACTTTGTGACTCCACCTCCCTTCTCTTGCAGCCCTCTAAAACTACAAGCCCCAAAATCTCCTTAACACTCCAGTTCCTCATTACTACTCGTGGTAAGGCCCTATCATTCCCCAGTTCTTGTCTTACTCCCACAGGACAGTCTTATATGCTAAGAATGTAAGACAACTTGTGATAAAGAGCACAGCTTTCTTAATTCATGCCTATCATATAACAAAATCGTATATATTGTGAAAAAAAACTTCTAAAATTATAAACTGCTAAACAAAATAGAATTTTGACATATAGTTAAATATTTGTATTTAACTTACCCATATAAGCCATGATGTCCTGGAAAATCTTACCTTTGGCCTTTGAGGTTTGAATAAATATAAAATAATAAAGTGAGAAAATGATTTCAGCTCCCTTGAAAAAAAGTCCACATTGAGTTTCATCAAAGGAGAAGGAAAATCAAATTTACTGTGGGTGGCAATTTAGCTATACTTATGTGATATCTGTGTATAAACATATTTATTTTATATTTATATAATAACTGAAATATTAATATATATATATATATATATATATATATATATATATATATATATATATATATATATATATATATATATATATATATAGGTTCTAGTAATTACACCTTTACAGTCTAAATGAAAATGATATCATGGAAACGATCCTACTAAGGTTCATGATATAGCACTACTTTCAGTATCCAAACTCCTACTCTGTATTTTTAATTTGACTTTGTCTTAATGGATATTAGGGAGGTAATACTCAAAGTTTAGTATAGATGATGATGGTGCATTACTTCCAAACTAAAACATTTATAGTTAAATGATATATGTGCAACTGGATTTAATGCAAGGACATTTTCATTAGTAAATATCTGTATATGTTGAATAGATGTTGAACAATATAACACCTTCATCTATGCTTCATAGAACCTAGGCTTGAATGCCCTTCATAGCAACATTTTTATAGATTATATGTTAATGTTTGAAACTGTAAGCTGTCCCAACACATCATTTGCATACCAATTGATAATAAATTTAAGGGCAATTTCTATGCAATCCACTTGTACAGTATTGTACAGTATTGTTGTAAGTATGTGGTACTATACAAGATGGTGTCAGTATGTTAAATATAGTAGCACTTGATTCTGCTTTAAGAATGTGAAATGAATGTATTGTGCTCTTAGTGAAGTAGGTTACATTTACGATATGTGTGTTCAAGGCTCAAGGTTTCGATCAGTTATATTGAACGACAACAATTTAAGTAATGGCAAAATAACCCTTGCGTATTTGAGCTTGTCATTGTGTATGTCTTAAATGTGAATTTGGTTGTTAACACATACAAATAGAATTATGTGCTTTAACATCCAAAAAAGCCACTAAATTTGCAAAACCCCCAGTTAATGGCAATTAATATATTTTTTTTATTAAATATTTAAATAATAGCTTCAATGGTATACATTTGGAGGGAACAAAAAATAACCTAAGACAATAATACTAAAATGCTCACATTTATTGGACCTACAGTATTTTATGTCTCATGGACCCTTTCTCAAGTATGAATAATAAGGGGCACATTTACTAAGGGTCGAATTCGAGGGTTAATTAATCGAATTTGTACCTAATTAAAACCCCTCGAATTCAAATTTTGAATTGAGGGGTTTTACCGCAATTCGATTTATCAAACGATCAAATGTTAAAAATTTGAACGATAAAATCGTTCGAATCGAACGATTCAAACGATTTTAGCCATTTGATCAAAAAAACTTGGGAAACTCCTATCGGAGCTTCCCATAGGGTTGTATAGCAATTTGGTAGGTTTAATCTGCTGAATTGTTATATCAATTTTTTGGTCAATTCGAATCTAATTTTTGGCTTTTGGATAGTCGAATTTTGCAAATTCGATGGTCGATGTAACCAAAAAAAAATTCAATTCGAATACTTCACACAAATTTAGTAAATCTGCCCCTATGTATATGGTGCACAACATGTAAACCCATTTAAAAACAGTGCTACTCTTTCTAACCAATTAATGTAAACTGTAAATTGAATCATTTGATCAAGAAAAAATTTTTTTTTTTAGAATAAAAGTTAGTCCACATGTTTAAGTGGAGCCAATTATCCAGACTTAAGAAAACTCTAACATGGCATCCAATCTGGCTTCATGCATTTCATACACATCAGTATAAGAATGACTTGAGCTGAGGTGCCACTCCTTAAGAGTCTACCCAATATTTTGACCAAGAATGAATATAGTTTCAAAGTAACTAGGTACTACTGCACAAACAAAAAAACAAGTTTAAAAAAACAGCTGCATTATTATTTTTTATTTTAGCTATATTTCAGTTACTACCACTAGCAGAGGCTGACAGATTTATGAAAATTAGAATAATACTTTTTACTGCAGGTCAAGTTATTTTGCTGCAAAAGAGTGAAACTCGAGTTTTGTGATTTATTAATTAAAAAAACATGAATCTGATAACTTAACAAAACTTAACAAAACTATTTTTCATTGTAGGTTTTCAAATATGGCAAACATTGAAAATTATGGGTAGAATGTAATTTCACTGTCTTAGCTTTATTTTTTAGTTTTTTTGACATTTTCTGGTTTTTTTAAATTGCAAAAAATGTACTCCAAATAAATAAGGGCCAGAAGTCGACATTCTCAAAGAACATTTTAAACTCCTTGCAAAGCCACTGGGGACATCAAGGTTAATCTTAAAATCAATTTTATTTTCTCTGTAGCATTTCCTGCTTGGAATTAGCACTTACTTAATGATGGTTGAACTACTTACAGTACTAACCATTTTAGCTGCCAATTATTATGTTCTGCCTGGGGAACAACTGTAATGTATGTTTATATAATTTCTATAAAATTATATATATCACACATATATCATATACTTAATTCTTATTTTAATGCTCCTTCCAGTCCTGAACAAACTAATATGAACATTTAAGCATATAAATGACTCAATTAGAGCAGTTTAATATTTAAGTTTAACTTTGTATGAAGTGGTTTGTATTTGTTCCCTTTCATTATAAATGTACAACAGATAGCAATACCTATGAATTTTTGCTTAGCCTTTTCTAGGAGTTCAGAGAGACATGTCCCTAAAATGCCTCCCCCTTCTAGAGCTAAATTGAGGGGCTTCTAGAACCAATTTGTCAAAATTTTGATATCTTTATATAATTATCCAGTATTTTCTAACTACCAGTTCAATCTATTAAATAGCCTTACATATTATGGACAAAACGAATACAGACCATACTACTAGCAATGAGTAAATCTGTCCCAAAAATTTGCAGAACACCTTGAAGTAAACGTTTTTGTAAGCAAACTGCATTAAAGACAATGGCCATTTTTTCTTTAATGCAAAATGCATTAACATACTCTAAATTGGTGCTTTGTTGCTGAATTTTTAAATACAAAATGCACTGAAATCAGTGCTTGTTTTTGCTCTTTTTTTCTCGCCATGTTTTTCTTGCACTTTGTTTCAAATCTAAGGAAAACGTTTTGCTCGTCACTACTACAGTTTTATTTTTTACCTAGATACAAAAGTTTTCTTGATATAGATGCAGCCTTCTAAATGTTTGACAATGCCACTGGGTCATAAACCCTATCCTGAATTTGGGCATATAGTGCTTGACTTAAAGTCTTAGGGGCAAATTCACTAAGCAGTGAATATGCGCTAGCGATGGTTTCACCACAATTTGCCGCACTTCGCCAGGTGAATTATTATTTATAATTATTTATATTATTAATTATTATTATATAATTACATACTGTAGTTAATTTGGGTTGAAAAAAGACAAAGTCCATCAAGTTCAACCCCTCCAAATTAAAACCCAGCATACACACACACACCCCTACACTATTTCACACAAATCATATATGTCCATAGCTATACTAACTGTAGAGTTTAGTATCAAAATAGCCTTTGATATTATGTCTGTCCAAAAAATCATCCAAGCCCCTTTTAAAAGCATCAACAGAATTAGCCATCACAACATTACCCGGCATTGCATTCCACAATCTCACTGTCCTCACTGTCAAGAACCACCTAAGCTGCTTCAAATGAAAGTCCTTTTCTTCTAGTCTGAAGGGGTGGCCTCTGGTGCAGTGATCCTCTTTATGGGTAAAACGGTCCTCTGATATTTGTCTATAATGTCCTCTAATGTACTTGTAAAGTGTAATCATGTCCCCTCGCACGCGCACTGCATACTCCAGATGAGGTCTTACTAGGGATCTATAAAGAGGTATGATTATGTTTTCATCCCTTAGGTTTATGCCCTTTTTTGTGCAGGACACAACCCCATTTGCTTTTGTAGCTACAGAATGACATGGCTCAGAATTATACAACTTGTTATCTATAAAAACCCCTAGATCCTTCTCATTTAAGGAAACTCCCAGCACACTGCCATTTAGTGTATAACTTGCATTTATATTATGTTTTCCAAAGTGCATAACCTTGCATTTATCAATATTGAACCTCATTTTCCAGATTGCTGCCCAGTTTCCCAACTTAGACAAATCACTCTGCAAAGTGGCAGCATCCTGCATGGAACCTATAGCTCTGCACAATTTAGTATCATCTGCAAAAATAGAAACTGTACTTTCAATGCCCACATCCAGGTCATTAATAAACAAGGGACCCAGTACAGAGCCCTGCGGTACCCCACTAACAACACAGGTCCAATTAGAAAATCTTCCATTTACCACCACTCTTTGAAGTCTATCTTTTAGCCAGTTCTCTATCCAGTTACAAATACTATGTTCAAGGCCAACATTCCTTAATTTAACCAGTAGCCTTCTGTGTGGCACTGTATCAAATGCTTTAGCGAAGTTTAAGTAAATCAAATCCACAGCCATCCCACAATCGAGGTCCCTGCTTACCTTCTCATAAAAAGAAATTAAGTTAGTCTGGCAAGATCAATTATGCATAAAACATGCTGGCACAAACTTATGGGGGAAAATTCACTAAGATCCGAAAAGTATAAGCTTCGCTAGCGTTTGCCGCACTTCTCCAGGTGAATTTTCATCAGCGCTACACAAATTCACTAAAGTGCATACGGCGGGAACTTTAACTTAGAATAGAAGTATATGTTACAGCCACTACATTCCACTACACAAGCCCAGGAAACCTTTAATAAATTAAAAAAAAGTTGTCCTATTGCCCTACATGTGCTCCCTGTATAGTTGTGTTGCCATATGTTAGGAAATGTAGGGGAGAAGAAGGGTAACCCCCCCCCCAAAAAAATATCGATCTTTTTCAAACTATCACTTTCCTATGCTAAAATACGCTTGCGTTTTTTTGGGACTTAGAAAAAAATTTAAAAAAAATTTCAACCTCCTATCTATTGTATTGAACTTCGCCTGGTCTGACCAGGTGAAGTAACGTCTAGCGTAAGTGCTAACGTTGAGGAAAATGTTCATCTTTGTGAATTTGCGAATTTATGATCCTTCGTCAGTGCGTAACTTCGCTTGGCGTAAGGGTGCGAAGTTGTGCAAGTCTATCTACTTCGCTAGTGTAAATTCAGTCCGTGTTAGTTGCGAAATTACTTCACGCTGGCGAATTCGCGCTTTAGTGAATTTGCCCCATAGTATTGTTATTTGCTATGAAGTCCAGTATCCTATCCTTTATTAACCCTTCGAAAAGCTTTCCTACCACCGACGTCAGACTAACTGGTCTATAGTTTTGAGGCAGAGAATGGGATCCCTTTTTGAATAGCGGCACCACATTAGCAATTCGCCAGTCTCTCTGTACAATGCCAGACCTAAATGAAGTTGCTCTCAGGGAGGCGAACAGTAGTGAAGTTACTTCGCCAGGCAAAGTGCATTTAACCTACCGATGCTTAATTTGTATATGGCGTGAAGTTAAACGTATAATAGAAGTATATGTTAAAGCCACTACATTACACTAGACAAGCCCAGGAAACCTTTAATAAAATAACGTTGTCCTTATAAATAAAAATATATCTCTAATTGCACTCAGATTGTGAAGTCTCGAAAAATTAAAAACATTTTTATAGAAAACTTGAATTTATAGAAAAAATAACATAATTTTTTTCCCGAGGTTTACTATACCCTAATGCTGCAAAAAGCCAGAATCTGAAAATCCACCAACTCAGACCTGTTAGGGTCCTGTATAAGTAAATGGGAGAGGCACCTACCTCAGTTTGCAGTTTTTGTGATCTGTGCTGGGTTTTAGCCTGAAAGTCCTACTTTTTGGGAATTTTTCGGGCAGAAACTCAGATAATTTGAGCAATTTTTGGAAAAATCCAGAAGATACAAGCAATTCGGGAACAAGCCCTCAAAATTCAAGTGATTTGAGAAAAAAGACAAAAAAATTTGACTGATTCAGGGGTCAATTTTATCGAGTTTTTTCAAGATCTGATTAAAAAGATGTTTTTCCTACATACATTCTATACATACTCACTTTCAATTGATAACTTAAAGGGCAATTTCTTTGCAATAGAGTGCATTATTGCATACCTTTTTTTTTATTTTAAGAGAAAATACAAGTGCAGATGATTTTAAATATGTTCTCACTTGACTTGAATTTATTGTGCCCTTACTGTAGTCCATACATTTAAAGCATGTTACAACCTGCTGATTTATCATTCACATCAGCTAAAACATAAATCCTTAACTGTTACAAATAATCATGGTGAATTCATGGCATTGGATGTTTAGTTATCCCTTAATATTGTTGTGCATTAGCAAGAACTGGCTGATAAATAGCATCTATTTATGTTTCAGCAGGTATATCCTAATGCAATAGATTATGGTACAAGTAAAAGCATCATGTTATCATGTCTCTAGGTAATTCACACTATCATCTTCAGCAGCATTAGGAAATATTATTCAGCTGTCCCCTGTCAAAGATGGATCAGAGTTCACTCATTCAGGGCACAGGAAATCTTTTTTCTTACTTGCGAAGCAGATGCACGATGCTCTATAGGCAACATATTAAACATTTGTGTCAGTGGGAAAAAGATTAATCACACTTTATATGACTCATCTCAAACAGAAATGAACATCTAACTGGGAATGTCACATTGGGTTTGGCCTAAAGGACACTTGTGAATATAATGTCTATAACAATGCACTTAGTAGTAAGAAATTTCCAATAAAAATCTGTCCAAGGAGGTATGCAAAATTTATAGTTGCCTCAATTTATAATCTGTTTTGTAACTGCCAGAGTTATTTGCTCAAAACAACAACAGAAACCATTTACAATATTGAATAAAATGCTGGAAATAGCAGTTATAGAATTGTTACATTCAGTTCACAAAAGAATTGAGAATCATGTTAATGGACATGCTGTTTTGAATTTAAAAAGAGCAGGAGACTTTCTTTAGCTTTTTTTAATAAAGAGTTGACTCCAGGCTTTCACAATGCACATTGAGAGACATGTCCCTGATGCCATTTTATCATGAAAATGAATAACTGTCAGGTGCAGTTGTGGTGTGCGCTGCTTTCCCTTTGTTCAGACAACATCTGTTTATGGCTGTTGAGATGTCCCCAGCTAGCTCTATGGGAGCTCATAAAAAAATGCTCAAAAATCTGGTTTACCAACTGTTTATTTTTTCTTCCTGTCAAGCATACTGAAATACTGTCCACTGCAGGAACACAAACTATAGGCCTTGTTTAGGGGCAGAATAAGTAATAGTGGTTAATACACTGAAGTGGCCACTATTGTATCTAGATTCTGATCTGTAGATTTTGATCCCTTTAACTAACTACCATTTTGATTTGTGTATATACAATCTTCTGTAGATTTCCTATAAAACATTTAGGGGCAGATTTACAAAATTTGTGTGAATGATTCGAAATTCGATCGAAATTTAAAAAAATTAGAATTTGAATTTTCGAATCGTTTTTTGGCCACTTCGACCATCGAATTTAAAAAAATCCATGAAATACTTTGAATGGATCGAATAAAAATCTATTTGATAATTTGACCATTCGATGGTCGAAGTACTTTCCCTTTAAATTTTAATTCAATTGCCTACTTCACCAGATTAAACCTACTGAATTGCTATAAATCCCTGTGGGAAGTTCTCATAGGATTTTGGCAAGTTATTTTGATCGAATAAAAATTTTTTTATGAAATGGTTAAAATTCGAATCGTTCGATTTTATCAATCGATTTAACTTTTTTTGTTAGATTAATCGTATATTGTTAAAACCCTTCAAACTCGAATATCGAATTCGAAGGGTTAAAATTCGATAAAAATTTGATGGTCGAATTCGAGGGTTTTTAACCCTCAATTTTGACCCTTAGTAAATCTGCCCCTTACTGTGTAATCTAGTCTTCCAATAAAACCAGATCTATGCCTGTATTAGTAGGTTGGGCTTGCCATATGTGTAGTCATAATCCTCTATGATCTTCCTGTTTGTCAACTGGGCAGAGGGGTTAACTAAGCCCAGCTATTTATTTGTGCCCAATACTTCTGTAGATTTAAGGGCAGATTTATTATGGTTCGAATGGTAAATTCAAATTAAAATTTTTTAATTTGTTTTTTGTCAAAACTCACAAATTCAAAGAATTAGTTTAAGAAAAAACATGATTGGAAAAAATAGATTCTGCAAATTTGAGTTGTGAATTCCAATAACTCGAATACATTGAGTTTTCAGTGGAGAAAAAATGGATTCAATTGAATTATTCGAGTTTTTGGAAAAAACCTCCAAAAAATCTCAAACATCATGCAGACTGTTAACATTTTTGTTCAAGGAACCTCTGCCATTGACTTCTATGTACCAGGGTCAGGGTACAATAAATCTCAAAAAATGGGATGTTTAAAAAATTTATTAGAGTAAAATAAATTCAGACAAATTAAAAATTAGACCTTTGCTAACTAACCCCCTTAGCTGTGACTGATATTGTGGGTGTTATTTATAAAAAGTTGAATTTTTTCATACCTCGAATGAACTCACAATTCAAATGGTATCTCATAACATTGCATATTAAATAAGTTTATACCCTTACAATGCCTCACATGAACAGTAAATATGAAAAAATGGACTATAAGAGGCTTATTTTTCAGAATTTGAATGTGTGAATTTTAAAGTTCTTTTTTTAATGGAAATGGGGCAGACTTGGGGATGCAACCTGGTCTGCATAGGGTGGGGGAAGGAGGGAATGCTAACTTTTATGTTATGCTGTAAACATTTTTTTTCCATTTCATAAGCAAGCATAGCAACATAAAAATGAAACAATGTAAAGCTAATATTATAGACATTATGATAAACAGATGTGAGGAAGATAGTATATCAAGAGACTCACTAATCCTGTGCATATTGTCATAATCTGACCTTTAGATATTGTCATTCATCTCAACAGTTTAAATACCACTCCAAAAACTGCAGTTTTAAAAGGCCATATGTCATTTGACAATTCCATTGTTCACTTTTCTAGTTATAACATGTGAATGTACTCCTATAAGATATTCATAATTTCAGTTAATTTATATTAAGCAAGAGGTGTCCATTTTTAAACATTTAATAAAACTTTTCTAAAAGCAAAAACAGCAAAGGATTTAACAGAATTCCTGTTTTACTCCACAGAAGTGTTCTTGTGTAACATTACACTTTCTTTCTAGTTTAATTCATTGGATGGAAAGACCTACATGCACATTTACTAAGGGTAGAAGGTCATTTTTGGCTACTTCCACTATCGAATAGCCCAAAATTTGATTTGAATTGAAAAAAATCTAAAATTTTAATTTTTTTGAAGTACTGTCTCTTTAAAGAATTTGACACTTTGCCACCTTAAAGCTGCCAAATTGCTATTTTAGCCTATGGGGGACCTCCTAGAATATTTACAAAGATTTTTGAAAAATCAAAGGATTTTTCCCAAAATCTTTCCAATCATTCGAATCGAACGATACATTCGAACAATTTTTATTCAATCGCAAACAGACCTATTCGATCCATTTTCGATTGAAAATAGCCTTTAAAATGTTTTTAAATTCGACCCTTAGTAAATCTGCCCCCTAATGTAAACATTCATGAAGTAGGAATGAGGAGACACATGAAACTGATACTATAGTGCTTGAAACACCTTTGAACTGTGTTCATTATATGTTTAATTGAGACCCCAAAGCAAGCATTTATGTGACAGGAACTTTGAAAGAATGCAAGTGAATTGTATATAATCAATAGCCATTCTTCAAGCATGTTACAATGTAATAGGAAGCCATTTTTTCATTGAGCATGAAAAGTGGTTTAGCAACCTTATGAACTCTTATAAAGACAGTTGCTCTGGAATGAAAGAGAAGCTATGGTGTCAAAGCTCTGTACTAATTATTTAATTTTTCCTAAGAGAAATCCATTTACTTTTGTACTGCTACTTTATAAGTACATCTTACAGAACCACTGAAACACTGTTGAACAGACTCCCTCTAAATCAGATACCAAATGCTCTTTTTCAGCACATTCATGGCAGGCTGCTGAAAGTCTGTACTAAGTATTCAAGCTTGTGCCACTTTCATATTAACTCAGAGTTTCAGGAGAAGTGTTAAGTTAATGCATTCATTGACCTCTGTAGAGTGTTCTCTAGACTGATCATCATTATTTTGCTTCAGCTACATGCAAAGCAGCATCTAGCTATTTGCAAATGCCCCTTAGGACTTCTTTGAGGTGAAAGTGCGCATCTCAAGACCAAATGTTCTTAGAATTATTTGACTTTTTAATGGGTGTTTTACTCTAGGCTAATTATGGCATTATTAGATCTATACAATGGCCCTGAATACCCAAACAATCTTGTATAAACTTAACATTTTTAGACATATGTGCATACAATTTCAACACAAAACTGTTTTTACAAAACATTTTCTTTACTGTTCACTGGAATTTTTAATGCATTATCACTTTACTTAACAATACGGATCATTTTATTCGCAATATATTCACACAACTGTGAATGTATTTTTTTGTGTTGTTTTGTTTGTAATCTCTTAATAATGAGTGATGGTACCATCCATCCAGTTAATTTATTTTATGTCAGAGAGAACTGAAGCTGTTCATGATTGAAAGGCTTTTTGGTGTCACTTGTTCACTTGATCCCAAAGAATACCACTGTCTGCGTAGTATTGCTTTTCCTTCACCTTTGAGAAATTAAGTTCTGTCATCCCAATAAAATAAGGATTTTCCTTATAATTTTTCTTTTGTTGCTGTTAAATAGTTATCTGGATAAAGGGTTACTGTTCTTGTCTTTAGCTTTCATGCGTCCTAATATTATGGAGAAAATGTTGATCTTACACAAACTGAAGGATCTCACAAAACATTTTATATCATCTTATAATAACAAAAAGTAAAAGTCTTATATGATATGTTTAATATAGTAAAATGTAATAATTTTTATTATAAACACATTATTAAAAAATGGAAATATTGAAACCTTTTGTATGGTATGATATCAAAAGACTCTTTTCTTCTGGTCTTGAATAGTGATTGGCGAATAAATTTGGCAGGCACATTTCGCTGCCAGTGAATATATTTGCGAAACTGCTGCAAAAAGTGCACAAAGACAAAAAAATGTGTTGCACGTCAGAATAGTCACACACCTAGGGGAAGATTTATCAAGGGTCGAATTTCGAGGGTTAAAAAACCTTGAATTCGACCCTCAAATTTTTCCCGAATAAAAATCCTACGAATTCGAATATCGAATTTGTAGGATTTTACCGCTATTTGATGTATCGAACGATTCCTCAAAATCTACTAATCGTAAGAATCGAACAATTTTAAGCGTTCGATTAATTTCTATTCGATCAAAAAAGCCTGTGGGAGCTTCCTATAGCCAAATATAGCAACTCGGTAGGTTTAATCTGGCAAAGTAGGCAATCGAAGGAATTT
>CM044431.1:49475313-49496086 GCA_024363595.1 Xenopus borealis | reverse complement strand
CGAAGCGAAATGTCACAGATTCGCCCATCATTACAGAAGAGGCAGGCAGGCCAAAAAGCAGAGGAAGCCATGGGCCATGAAGGTTTTACTTGAAGCTTAAAGAGCAGGTATATGGGGGAACTTTCATTGCGCTTTCAATTGATGAAAAATAATAGATTGCAATTAGAAAAATGCTTATGTCCATTCCCCAAAGGCAAAGGGGGGTTGTAATTTTAGACAATACATCCCCTTTAACCTGCTGCATCTTTTATATTCATACTAACACCTTAAGTTTGATTATTAAAGGAAAATTTTATAAATTGCATAATGCTTAAAAAAATTGGACATGAAATAAAAACTGAAGAAATACTGTTTTTTTAATGCCCATTTCTTGTTATTTGTTGCCCATAAAATCACTAAATACAGATTATTAGGATGATGACAAACCGAAGAGTGAGAGGAGAGAGGAGGTTCCCAAACTGTGGATCTAGCCCCCACCTGGGGTGATGCAGCCTTGATTTTGGGACTTAGATAAGCTTATAAAACTATAGCAGGGTAACTGTTAGGGCATTATTTTGTCAGTTGTGTAATAAGAGGAACAATTTGCTCCAGATCTTAAGAAAACAATCAGTACATTGTTTTCTGTTTGAAGGCAAGTACCTGACTGGTACTTTATTAGATATGGAACCAGGCCCGGACTGGCAATCTGTGGGTTCTGGCAAATGCCAGAGGAGCTGCTATAATGTGCAATAGGAATTCAGTGTTTAGTGGGCTGGTGGGGCCTGTTTGGGCCTCTGTGTGGGCTGATTGGGCCTCTGTGTACCTGAAATGCCAGGGCCTATTTTGACTCTCAGTCCAGGCCTGTATGGAACAAATTTGCATGGCTATTACATTCATAAATTATGTATCAATCCTTATTAGGAGATAAGGAGATAAATATATATTGCAGAGTGGATATAGTCAAAATTCTCAAATTTGACTAGGGAATTATCCAAACTCAATTCAAGTTTTTTTTTTTTTAAATTTAATTAGATTTTCAAATGTATCATACTCTTGCCCTTGAATAATTTGAATTCAACTATTGGCTGCCTTAAACCTGCCAAATTCATGTATAAGTCAATGGAAGAGGTCCAGTGACCAATTTGTAGAAGTTTGTAGCCTTCCTGGCGATTGAGGTTTTTTTTCGGAGAAAAAAACTGAAATTGGATTTGGTCGAATTCAATTTGAGTTTTCAGGTTGGTTAAATTTGTCCGAGTTTTAGATATTTGATTTTTTTTCTTTAATAACCCCCCAGTTGGATATTCAGTTGATGAGCCCCAGTAACATAACTGCATAATGTGCATGGGAACCATCAGGTAGAGTTTGCTTCACCTAAGCAGAGTGTATGTGGATTTCAAAAGTAAAGGTCATGTAAGAGTAATTGTGCTAAGCTCCACTGCATCTGCCCAGTCTACTCTAATGATCATTGTGGAAATGCACCTACTGACACAGAGGAACCCGTGAGCTGCGCCATCCTGAACAGTGATTCCATGATTCCCACAACAGGTTGCATCAATAGTCATACCAGAGACGCTAAAAAGAAATGACATGCTAATAACATTTGAATGCCACAAGCCAGAAATTCTGCAATTCCTGTTGAACATGTTAGAAACAACTGGCACCCAATTTGCAAAAATGTTCAATGAAATGCTTTCGTTTTAATTCATTGAGTATGATTGGGTCCTGAACAACTTTCTGTGTGACTGTAATTCTGGGGGAAAATGCTGCATTGTTTGCAATTTGCGCCTGTAAATGTTAAATAAATGTAAATGTCCCTTAGTAACTTGACTCTCATATAGGTGTTGGATTGAAATCATATAAGAAGGGCGCTGACAGGCATTTTTGTAAATAGTTGCATTTAATGACACAAGAAGTTTAAATTGCTTGCCAAGACTTATTTGGTAAGCTCCTCGTCCAAAAGCAGGTAGCATCAATAATGTATTATTGTAAAAATAAATGTGGATTTATGAAAACAATTAATTGTAAATAAATAGATTTATGCTTGAAAAGGTTTTTCCATACTTATTCAAAAGCTGAACTTTATTCTCTTAGACTGAAAATATTGAAATGGCAACATTTCTGCAAAATGTCACATATTTGTTATGACAGACATTTGCTGTCCCATCTTATTTTCCAGAGGAACTGATAAAATGTCATTCATGTAGGATTATGTCAAAGTCCGACTGATATATATTCAGTTCCATTCACTGGTCCATTATGAATCACAACAATGTTTCCTTTCCTCCAAAACGTTACTACTTTCATAAAATGTTTAGCTCTTAAACTCAAAGGGGCAAATTCATTATAGCACGAAGCGTCTAACGTTAGCGCTAATTCGCCAGCATGACGACATTTCACAACTTCTCTAATTTACTAACAGTGTCCCTGACGAAAATTCGCTAGTGAAGTAGATAGACTAGAGCAACTTCGCACCCTTACGGCAGGCAAAGTTGTGCACTGACGAAGGGACTTAACTACACTAATTCGCTAAGATGACCATTTTACTAAATGTTACATCTTGCGCTAGACTTTACTTCACCAGGTCAGACCTGGCGAAAGTCCCAAAAAAGTCCCAAAAAAGCACAGGCATCTTTTACTTTTTTTTAGGGTGATAGTCTGAAAAATAGCCTACATTTCCTAACATATGGCAACTCAACTATACAGGGGGCAAATGTTTTGGGCAATATTATTAAAGGTTTCCTGGGCTTGTGTAGGTTAATGTATTGGCTGTAACATATACTTCAATTATACTTTTAAATTTGCGCCGTATGCAAATTAGGCATCACTAGTGTAAATGCACTTTGCCTGGCGAAGTAACGGTAGCGAACTTCGCTAACGGTCACCGCCCTGAGTGCAAATTCGCATTTTAGTGAATTTGTGTAGCGCTGGCGAAACTACACCTGGCGCAGGGCGGCAAATGCTAGTGAAGCCCTCGCTAGCGCAACTTCACAGGTTAGTGAATTTGCCCCATAGTTTTGTTTTATTTGAAATGACTTTATGTTATAACTAGTGGCAGCTTGCCCTGAGTAACGAGCATCATAGGAACTGTTTACGGGAGAAGAAATGTAGCTAAAAGTATAAAAGCACATATTATATCCTTTTCAAGTTGTTTGGATATATAAATATCAGACTTGTCCACCTTGCAGGCTTAAAGCTGGTAAACTGCTAAGACTTTCTGCTAGTATCTCCTGTACTGAGCAACTGGGTGCAAAAGTTCACAATAAACTTATTCTGAGTGGTCCTCTGAGCACTGAGTAAAATCATCAATGCAAGTAAAAGCTGGGGAGTGTCTCTAAAAGTCAACTAGAACTGTCTCTAACAACTTCATTCGTTCATTTGGTAATTAATTCATTGATTCATTCATTCATTTCCACAGCTTAATAAATCATGAGAGATGATCAGCTTCATTGAAAAAGAATGAAACAAAGTGATTCTTGCTGGCACAATAAAAATGTATATGACTATTCATTCAGGATTTTTCATGAACCTAGTCACTCCCGTTTTTTCACTTTTTTTACACTTGATTTTATACTTTTACTCAAATGTTGATAAATTGGTCTCTCTGTATGTAAACTGCAAAAGCGCATAGAGAAGTACCTTGAATAAGAATGCATCAATTAATTTTTTGGGTATAGATCCCCTTTAACCATGCATTTTGGTTTCATACCTTGAAAATACAGCACCAAAATGCTAGGTCTTATTATCAATACAATGGATTTTTTTTAGATTTGTATCCTGAAAAAAAGACTTTGCTTGTTAACAGGAATTAGTTCTTTTAGTTCTCTATGTTTTTTTTTCATTTCGTGCTACAAATTATTTAAACGTTCAGCCAATGCTACCAGTCCAGTTGAGTGCAGTTGAGTGTACTCTCTGTACATAATGCTGACCTTTGCAGTATTTTACTTTTCAGTTCACTAAAATTCTCTAGTAAGCCATGGGAATACTGTACTTTTTCGGTTGATGCTTGACAAAAGGAAATATGCATTGCATTAATTATTAACAATCTTTTGCATACAGAAGTAAGGCAACTTTTTAACCCAGGAAACTCTGCTGACCTTTGCCTTTAGTGCTTCTGTCTTTAATTTGTTATATCTTTCTAGCAATGTTCTATTTGAAGGTTTTTGTACTAAAGTGCATCAGATAGCAGCGGCTACATTAAATGTCATGTACCATTTAACAGCCTAGTTATTTATTCTGTCATTCCCTTTCTGTGACCTGTATAAATGTTCTCCTGAATTTACCCTCCAACTTGGCAGTTTATGCAAAAGTTTGAACCTTTCTCTCAACCCTGTTCAAAATGTCATTTATCAAACAGGGTAAATTGACTTCATTCAGACATTTATGTCAAGCAGAGCTGCATAAATTATAGATCGTTATATTGTTAAATATTGTTAAAAAAGAACCTTCTACTCGGAATTTCTAAAGATTGTTTTTCATCCATCCAGTTTATTTTCTAATACCCAATTTTGCAGACTAATTTTAGGCATGTTATTCTTTCAGACATATAAACAGGTATTATTATTATTATTATCTAAATATTTGTCATGTATACCATAGCACTTGCTCAGTTGATTGAAACTTTATATTTTGTATAGCATTCCCTATATATCCATCTTCCTATACTTGTTAGTATTTTTAATTAATGTGTCTAATTCTTTACCTACCATGATTATATGAAGAAACCTTAAAGGAACGGTTCAGTATAAAAATAAAAACTGTAATAAAGTTTGTTAGCCAAAAATCTAATGTATAAACACTGGAGTGACTGGATGTCTAACATAATAGCCAGAATCCAAATTCCTGCTTTGCTGTCCCATGTGGTCCCCCTTCAAGTCTCTGACTAACTCAAAGTTAAAGAGCTGAAAAGTAGGAAGTTGGAGTCTGGCTATTATATTAGACATCCAGTCACTCCAGCCTTTATAGATTGCATTTTTCTCTGACTTACTATATTGTAAACATATTTTATCTATTTATCCAGTTTTTATTTTTACACTGAACTGTTCCTTTAAGGATGCAGCTATTGCTGGTGTTAGTTGAGTAAAGGCTAAAATCAGTCAAATAGTCATTCAAATAGAATGCATTGTTTTACAATATTTACAAAAAACTTGAAATTATTTTCTGCTATACATTTTCAACGAGTTTGCAAAATCTCTGCTTTAAAAGAAAACTGCAATTTTAAAATAGCAATTGTGCTTTTGCAAAGGTTTTAATGCCTTAAAATTACTTTTTCATCACTCACAAATACTCATATACACTTGCAATCTCTAAAATAGTATATATTGATCTGTCCCTTTTTGTTAGTTGACTAAGTACCATAGTTAGGGGCAGAATTACCAAGGGTCAAATATCGAGGGCTTTTAGCCCTCGAATTCGACCCTTTTACTATTTTTCGAAGTAAAATCTGACAAAATCGAACATCGAACTTGTTGGATTTTACCGCTATTCGATTTTTCGATAAAATCGTACGATCGAACAATTTTATGAAAAAATCATAAAATTTTGTTTGATTGTTCGAAAAAATCACATGAATTGAACAATCGAAGCGTTCAATCGTACGATTTGTATTCAAACCCAAAACTTAAAAAAAACGCCTATGGGGGCTTCCCATAGGCTTCTATTACAATTTGGTAGCTTTAATCTTGCGAAGTAGGCCATCGAATAAAAATTTAAAGTGGATACGATTAAATACGATCAAATTTTGCAAATTCGATGGTCGAAGTGGGCTAATTTGCATATTCAAGAAATAAAAAATTCGATCAAATTTCGAATCATTCACACAAATTTATTAAATCTGCCCCTTAATATCAGAAAATATTACTAGCTTTGATTTAACTTTCAGTTTGTGTGGTAAATTTGTGGGGGAGAGATCTTATCCTTTAAAATATCACCTGGACTCCAAATAAGTAGAGGCTGGCAAGAAACCAAGCTTTAATTCATCGATGGGGAGAAACGCATGTGCAATATTACTGTGCATAAGAATTCCAAAAACCTGGTGATTTCCAATCTTACTTTTATAGCCAATGTACCCTACCAGGCCAATACAACAACCAATGTAGTGTTCTTGTTTTTCTCATATTTTCTCTAATCCATGTCCATGATTCTTGCTTATACCAGTTTATCTTTTTTTCAGTTGGATCCATATGGTTTTTATGATTAACATTTTCTAGGCTGTTCCAAACAACCTGTGATGAGATGCCAATGTTAGATAAGTTAGATAAGAGATATGTAACATATTTAATTTGGGCTGATTAATTATGCATACTTTTAATTATAAACAACTATTATAAAAATCTGTAGAAACCAACTGTGACATACTGCCAGCAATAACCAACAACATGGCTCAAGTTTAGTTAAGTGTTGCTAAGTTATAAACATAGTATGTAGGTCACTAAAAGCTTCTATTTAGGCCTAGCAATTGATCTACCAGTTAACTTATCCGCACATTTTTTAACTGGAATTCTTGTATATTGTGACACAATCATTTAATTGTGAAGACTAGCAAAGAAGTGCTTTGTACAATTGTGCAAAACTTTTCAGCAGTAAAATTTGCTTCTTGTTCACAGTACATTATCTCCTTATGGAAGTCTCTCTGCACCCTTAGAATATATTTCATATGACTTCTCAGTTCTCAAGAAACCTAAACTGGTCAAGCATGCTTAAGAAAAATGTTGTCAATAGTATTGTTAAAAATGGCTTTATAGTAAGTTAATTTGGATTTCATGCAAATAGGAAAAATATGTAAAATGATATTCAAAATGTAAAATTTGAGATTAAGCATGTGTTATACAGCCTTTTACAAGATTTTTTACTTAAATGTGGGTGTCTATACAACAATACAACATATATTAATAGTTTCAAATGTACTGAAACACCATACTGGAACATAGTATTTACAGCCAATGGTAGAATAAAAATGTACAAACATAAAGATGAGAAAAGTGAATTGTAAAATGTAATATTGTTTATTAGGCTCAGGTTTCATTGCGAGATGCTCAAAATGTGTTATTTTGCCCCCAAACGGCATACTTTGCATTAAGCAGTTGTATTATAAACACTGTGCAAAAACATAAACTTTAAGATGTGAATTCTGTTTTTCTGTTTCTGTTTTTTTTCTTGTGGAATTTCTTAAAGTGTATTTCATTGTCATTGATTGACATTATGCATCATAATCATAAGTAAGTTATGCAGAATTTTGGTTGTACAAATAATAATTGTCAAAGGACCTGCTGGCTTTTGAGGTCCACGGATGTAATAGCAATTGCACACATACAATTAAATAGAAATTGGCTTTGTTGAATTGGCACTGTATTACAGAAGGCTAGAATTACATTTTAAAAGTATTAAAGGAGAACTGAACCCCCCAATAAGAAAAGCCTCTCTTTACTACCCTAGAAAGTCCCCCTCCCTGCTCTCCCCCCCCCCCCGGTATAGATCTTCGGTCTTCATATGTAAGGGAGCGCCATATTGACACATGCGCAGTTGGAGCAGTCATTCAGTTCGTAGCAACTGTGCATGCACCAAAAGTGTCATGAATAGCCAAAGGGAAAGAAGGTGACCAGAAGAAGACTGAAGATCTGGAAAATGGCACCCATGAGCTCTGCTGCACTTTACATAGTAAGTTAAGTTGGACACATATCCATCAAGTTTCTCTGCACCAATATGTGAGCAATGTATTCGGGACTCTTTCAGGAGTAATGAACCATGCGGGGGTAAGCCATGTGGTGGGACTATCTAGGGTAGGGGGGTTAGTTCTCCTTTAAGTAAAAAAGCAAAAGTAGTGCTAGGTTTAAAAGTACAGCACATGCTAATGCATTTCAGTAATTTTTGCTATTGTAGTGAATATGTTCTCCCTCTCATTAGCAAAACAAAGAAATTAATTGTTTACCTGAGGAGAAAAATAGACTGTAAATAATTTTGTAAGATCAAAGCCATTCACCTCAGCCACCAACTGAAATTGCTTTTTCCCCCTTACATTGTACATCGACATCCTAAATTTTTTCATTTCATACTGAAATAAGAAATATTCACACCTTTGCTTGTAACCAGTAATTGCTTGTTTCACATCACTGACCATTTCTTGAGGATGTTGCTGCGAATGCATTTGCCAATTCATCAAATCAAATCCATGACGAGAAATATTCAGCCAAAAGTGAAATCCTTCAGGAAAACCACAGGTTGCCTGATTTACACAGCAAAATCTTTCAGTTGACATCTTCATAACTTGGAATTTGCATATTTTCTATTGCTATGTTCTGCAAATGTGTTCTTCTGAAAGTTTAATCCTAATTGCAGTGAGCAGAAAGTTTCCCAGCCTTTTTTACACAAGCTGGTTATATTGTGTAGCATTTTCCAACCAAAAGTTACAATAAGAATCCAAGACTGATAGCCCAGTTCAACAGATGTTTGGATAATAAACTGGTCCTGAACAGCAAGGGTAGACCAGCACCGTGAATCCAAGCAATGTTACTATGCATTATTAATATTATGTGTGCAATATTCTGGTGCTGCCCATGATTAGCTGGGAACAGGGCAATAAGGTAGTGACTCTGAGTGGTATCGAACAGCACAAGAGTAACTGAGGCTTAGCCAAAACTAAAACTGTCAGAACCAGGCCTGGACTGAGATTCAAAATAGGCCCTGGCATTTCAGGTACACAGAGGCCCAATCAGCCCACACAGCAGCCCATGCAGCCCCACCAGCCCACTAAATACTGACTTTCTATAGCACATTATAGCAGCCCCTCTGCCATTTGCCAGAACCCACAGAGTGCCCGTCTGGGCCTGGTCAGAACATATTGTGAACAGCACATGAATAGGATCTGTTATCCAAAAAACAACAAATTACAGGACGGCCATTTCCCGTTGACTCAATTGTAATTAAATATTTAAATATTTAAAAATGATTTCCCTTTTCTCTGTAATAATACACCAGTACATTGTACTTAACTGAAACTAAGATATACAGATGCCGTCACTTGGATTTGTGTGTTAAATGCTTTGTGACTCAGGGTTAATTGAAGAAACTGTGTTATCTAAAGTCATCTTAACTCATTCAATGTGTTTAACCTTTTCATTAGCATACCAAAGCACCATTGTTTTAAATTTTTAATTGGATGGGATGCTGTGACACAATATTCTGTGTTCAGTGAGTTAAATGGAATATCTGGGTTAAGTTATTCTGTGTCAAACACACAATCCAAAGTGGCTTCATCTGTAATTAATGCTTATTGGAAGCAAAACAATCCTACTGGGTTCAATTAATGTTTAAAAGATTTCTTAAACTACGGAGATCCAAATTATGGAAAGATCCCTTGTTCAAAAAACACCAGTCTCAAGCATTCTGGTTAACAGGTCTCATTTCTTATTTCTTGTCTTTTGTTGTTTGAGGATGCTTCTATGCTAATAGCATTGAATGTAATTCCAACATGTGGGTGCTATGAAGAACTAAGCTGCAGAGTGAATATCAATTGATTGGGTGGGATAAGTCACTACGGTAATATGAACAACAGTAATGATGGGCAAATAAATTTGCCAGACATGAACTTGCGGTGAATTTCCACATTTCGCTGCGAGAGAATGTTTTCACAAAACTTTATCAAAATTTGCTGGCTAAAAATCAGTGCATGTCAAAATTGACACACCCATAAAAATTTGCACAGCAAGATTAATCAGATGCCAATTGACTTTAATGCATTTGGACAAAATAGTTGCACATATACATCTTGTGTTGATGCACTACAATTGCGAGTCAATTTTGACACCCATTGACTTCAATGCATTATGCAAATTTTCTTCCATCAGTAGTAAACAGTAAATATTGGGCAAATGGTATATGTTTGGAACTTGGTAGAGGTAGAGTATATATTGACTAACTGGACTAACTGAGAAACTAGACATTTCTCATGAGCTATTGTGAACTCTAGTATAGGGCAGCTGGATCTGGACCACTTACACTGTTTGATGGAGTAATCCATGTAATGTGGAAATAGGGCACTAGGAAGTTGTGTGATACATCCTGGAGACTACATGATTGGTAATTAGTACGTTCTTTAACTGAATCTTAGAAAGCTGTGTCATAGGGCAGTGGAAACAATTATATATGAAAGACCCTTGCCTTTGGTCATAAAGAGGTATCAAAAGTAGTGGTTGCTGAATCACAAGCCTAACTTCAATAAAAGATAATGATTTGTTTTTATAACACAGCTATACATCATTTTCAATTAAACAATGTATGGTATGGTTTGTCTTTCAGCTGTTTACAAAGAAAGATTCAGTTACTACTTTAAAAATGGTGACATCTCCTCTATGTATGTTAATTTTCTGGACAGATTACCTGCAGGTATCCCAGGAGCCAGGCAATGTTCCAGATCTGCCTATTTTGTTTGAAAATAGAATCCTGTATTCAAATAGCATTTCAATTTCAAACATCTTTGTGTAATACCCAAAGGCATGTTAGGGAGGGTAGTTTTTTATATTATGAAATTAGATGTATATTGAATGTTATTACATTTGCAAAATTTGACACGCCAGCTTCATAACTTACCTTACCCTTGTGAGTAGAATAGAGATTGGCAACTTTACCATGTCCGGCTTGATTCCACTAGCCTGACTTTTGTATCTATTTTTTGTTAATAATTAGATTGACTCATAAAAATATGACAGTGCCTCTTGGGTTTGGGGAAATGTCTTTGAATGCATTGAAAATATAAAAGGCAGGCAAGTTGAATTTGACCTTGCATCATTTTGTCAATTTTTTTGTTACTGCATTCATGCTTGAGTAATAATAACATTAAAATGAAAAGATTTTGTTGAGATAATTTAGTAGTCAGCAATTGCAGATTTTGATTATTTAAATGCATTTAATCATACACCATTTATTAATACTACATTAATAGATAATATTTTATGAGTGCATATATTGGCTTCTGAGCAACACATTTCTTTCTGCATGTTTAATTAAACAAATGAGTAGGGAAAAGATATACTCACTGGCAGCTGATGCATTCTCCATAGACTCCAAGAGAAGCATATAACCAGTGGACATTCATAGAATAACCTTTAACAGGGTTGCCTACAGAGAATGCCTTAGCATACGCACTTGCTGTACAGATAATAATTTGAATAGGAAATTAAGGTAAAATACTACACATGTAAACAACAGTAAATAAGTAGTATTTTCACTTTTCATATGTTTTCCAATTAGCTTGTCATATCCTGAAACTTTAACTTTAACCATCATTATTTTACTGCTGCAAAACATTGATCACACCCACATTAAAATCAAGTAAGAAGCAAAAAAGAGCTACAAGAGAACAGTGTCCCTATTAGTGCAATTTACAGTATGTCCTCCCATATATAAATATAGCTATCCCTTAATATGCTAATTTTAATTCCAAACTCATCTGTTTCCTTTCCTTTCTGTACCTGACACACAAGTTCAAGGTAAATCATTAGAAGAACAAGCTGGGAAATGATAACTGATGTGTTTATACAAATGGCCTTTAGGTGTCACTGTGCACAAGAGTTATACTGTGCATACACAGTACTTTTTATACAGCTTAAAGTGTTAGAGTTGAAGTTCCTGTTGAAGTGTAATGGCTGCATGAAACTGCTAATAAAGCACTGTTGTACTCTACTCATCCTCGGTTACCAAAACATAACAATAACCTCAGTAAATACAAAACAATATGATACCAAGGCATTTATTTATGTTATGTGACTGAACAGACAACCCTCACAACGCCGTGACGAATCTCCCCCAAATCTCCCAGAATAACTAACTAGCGCTGCTCACCCGCTCTGCGTAAAGTCGCCTGCGCTTGTTCACACGCAGCGGCGCGATTTTAAAAGTCGCTCAAAATTGCCTGGCGAGGCAACTTTGAGCGACTTTTAAAATCGCGCCGCTGCAATTGCAAATTGTCTCCGAATATCACTCTCTACATTATACTAAAAGTTAACTCAAAGGTGAACAACACTTTTAAGTACTAGCCCATGAAGCTAAACCTTTACTTAAACACTATACAAATAGATCCAGATGCAGAATGTTTGCCCTTTCGTGCCAGAAAAGTATACAATGCTTAAAATAGTGCCATTCAGCTAATGTAAAAGACTAGAAAAAACAGAAAATCACTCAATAAATACAATATTAATCATACACACAAAGAATACTTTGATGGTGCATTATGATCAACACAGGGCAACATTTTGCACTAGAACACCATTCAGTACAATTAAATAATCGTGTGTCACGATATGCATGGACACAACTGCACCAGCGTGTATATGACATAAATAGAATAACTCACACTAATAACCCTGTGGGTTGCCAGTGGGAGGCCCATTTAATATGAAAATTCCTTATAAATAGTAAAGCTCTAAATGTTATGATTAAAGGGCCAAGCCCACATCCAGTAAATCAGAATAATGAAGGTAATCTCAAAACTACAAAGGCAAGTATGATGTTTATGTTTAAGCAATGTGCCTCCACCTTAGCTTGATTTCTCAGAGATCCCCTGCACCTAGCTTGACCTGTGTATGCCCAGTATAGCAAATTAGGACTTCTTCCATGATCAAGTCTACTTATTTAAACTGTACAAGGTAAGGACATCCTTCCTACTGTACCGTTTAGGTAAAAAAAACATAAAATATATAAAAATAAAATGGACACAGAGATACCTTAGTGATGGTATTGTTTGGAAAATCTATGACTTACAACTTCTGGGTTATATAAAAAGTGCAAAGTTTTCTACATGAGGATGATGAAGTTTCAGCTGGAAAAAAAAATTAATTTTGTAAGAAACATCGTGACAAAACGTGACTTTTTATTTATTCTCGAGTGCTAGTTTATTTAAGAAAAAAAGAAAATAACATGGTTCTGCCTTTTTCTCTGCTCTGCTCTTGGCCTCTTTATATTCTTTGCATATTATGAACCATTTGAATAATCCATGAACCAGATAGATATGGAGACTTAGTACAAACATTTTGTGCCACTTTGCAACTAACAACTTGTGAACTGGCCCATTTAAACTGAAAGAGACTCATCATTTGTCTCCTTAGTTCATTAAGGCTATAAAAAAATGAAGAAACTATTTCTTAGCCAAGTCCATGATAATCCTTCCTTATATAAAATGTTATGCTATTTAACTATAATTTGAAAATGTAAGCTATTTTCCAAACTTGTGATGCCTGTACTGATGCTTCTAAATGGCATTAGAAATTATAATGTATTAGATATCTGAGACTTTTCAAATGCTTACAAACTGAAAACTGCTGTTGTTCTGTCTAATCTTCCATACCAGCAGACTTCACTGATCTGAACATCTGAAAAAATCTCTTACCTCTTAAGTAATTGGAAAGACAGGATAGGAGTGTACCAGAATTAAACATGGATTAATTTTGCATCTGAATTATTTTAATTCATTTTGAAATACAGAGCTTAGCACAATGCAACCAATGGAGAGTAAATCAGCTTGATGTTATCCTCCTCACTTCATCTGCTGCTTCTTCAGCTGAAGAAGAGAAACAGCAGAGCATCTGGATACAATTTGGTATTATATGCCAGTAATAGCGACAATAGAAAATTACAAGTTCTTGTGCTTTTTAGCATTTGATGGGTTAAACTAAGATATCCAAGTAGCTGTAGTTCAAGATAACAAAGGTTGGAGCTAATTATACAAATCAATGTCATAATCATAGAGAATATCATTTTGGTGAATTGCATGAAATTAGGTGATTGCTGACTGTAGATGCAGAAGTTTCAGCTCAATAGGTACTGTGTTATCCACAGGGGGAGAGGAGGCATATGGATTTAATGTTATGACAACTTTTTTCACATATGAGTGATGAGTGATATCATTGCAGTGAGCCTCAAACATTTGTTTTTTTGGGTGTGCTACCACAAACAATTAATTTGGGTATTGCCTTGTGGTCTTGGGCATGGCTTCTTGGAACACATCAATGGAAATCTTTTTTTACAGTGACATAGTGTACGAATTTTAAAGTGGCACCAACCAGTTTTCACCAGCTATGGAGTCTGTTTTATCTGGGACTTTGAATATGTGTCTGCAGGGGATCAGTATGGTCATCACAGGTGACATTCTGGCTAAGGTTAAAGCAAAGATTGCACTGTGCAAAGGTTCTCTTCATTGATTCAATTTCTAACTCTGGCTGGGGGCCAGTGATAAATACTGTGAATGAGTTTTCCTGGATGAATGCTCTCTACATCATGTCTGTGCTGGCACCGGTTAATTTGACTGCAGTGATGGGGTGCTGCCAAAAAGTCAACTTTTTACAGCACTTAAAAACCTTGACAAAGATATCAATCTACCTTTGGCATATATATATATATATATATATATACAGTATATATATATATATATATATATATATTGGTAGCCGCACTCTCAAGAAAATAGTTGAAGTTGTGGTGCACGGCCTGGCGAAGATTGCTGAACTTCTCCTTTTGTATACAAAAAAACATACTGAAGCAGCACTCACTGGTAGCAAAAAGTGTATTAGTGCAAGATATATATATATAAAAAGTTATAAGGACACATAATGGGAGCATTATCTGCTCAAAAACAAAAGATTAATTAGTTTGTAGCTGTCCTCAGAAGAAGTAGTCATATCCTGAACTGATTTGATACTTTATATATAGGCTAGCCTGCTAGTTGCAATTCTTTAACTGTTGTGTTTTCTCCAGTATATATACCTGAACATTGCTGAACTATGTTATTCCTCTCATAAGATAGCCATCATTAAATGTTGTTTGCTTTATTTTTGTATAAAATAGTTCCTGGCATAACTGAACTTTTGTGTTTTCTTCATAAATATGCCAAGATATTACTTTGCTGAACTATGTTATCTATCTTATCAGTATCTTATCAGACTACACCTTGCAAACATGGAAATGTCTCACTCTCCTCAAAAATATCTGAACTGAAATGTTTTTTACACATATGCAATTATTCTACATTGCTGAACTGTTTTATTTTGTTCATATTCCAGCATCGGGCAAATGTTGAAATGTGTCGCTCTGCTCAGAAGATAGTTACTTTTATTGCTAAACTGCTAGGATCACAAGTACAGAGAGTGCAGCCACAATCTTTGCACTATTAGAGCCAAAAGTCTGAATTAAAAAATTGAATTGAACTGAACTGGAATATCAGCACTTAGGGGCAGATTTACTAAGGGTCGAATTTCGAATGCAAAAAAAAATTCGAAATTCGACCAGGGAATAGTGGGGGAATAGAGGGGAATTAAAAAAAATTTAATTCGAATTTCGAACTATCAAATAGTTGAATTATTATTATTATCAGTCGAACTGATCAAATTGATCGAATTCTGATCGAATTCCAATCGAATATTCGAACAATTTTTAAGCGATCGATCAAATTTTTCTTATTCAATCTTAGGGAATGATCCCCATTTCGGTAGGTTTAATCTGGCGAAGTAGGTGATCGAATTTAAATTTAAAGGGGAAGTATTTGACCATCGAATTTTCGAATATTCGAATAAAATTAAATTTGAATATTCGAATCATTCGAATTCGAATATTCGATGGTCGAATTTGGTTGAATTTGTCTAATTTGCATATTCGAAATTCGAATTCGAATCTTTTTGAAAATTCGATTGAATATTTGAATCCCTCATGTGAATTAATGTGGATTTAGTAAATTTGCCCTTTAAAGTTACCAGAAGCAGCTTTTTGTTATCCTTGGTAACTTGCAGCTGCTGCCGCCTGCGGTGAGTTTCTCGGCTAACCTCACGGCACCCCTGCTAACTCTTCTTTAAAAAAGAAAGTTCCATTCCCCTAATCTTAAAGTGTGGCTTCTTGTTCTTTGCTCTACCAGTTAGAATGGCAAGTGTCATTGCCGATCTGTTGTACATTTTAATTACATCAATTTTCTGCATCAACAAATTGCTTAATCTGCACAAAAAATAATCACAAACATTCTGAATTGTTATATTAATTCATTCCTAAATTATTGACACTAAGGGGCAGATTTATCAACATTCCAATTAAATTTTTTACTGTAATTCAAGCTTTTGTGTTGCAAAAATTATGAATTAGTCTATAATTAAGGGGTGTACCCAAAACGCCGTAGGCGTCCGTTCCATAGCAGCCACCTGTGCTTTTTAATGTACTAATAAATAGTAGGTTTTAGTTTACTCTACATGGAAGTGTGCCCAATATTCTTTCCCATTTTGTCTTGTAAAAATTGTGTACTCAAATTCAAGTTCCAAAACTCAAATTTTAAGTAAGAGCAAAAAAACTTAACAGTAATTTCTCAGTTGGCATTTTTAAGATTAGTTTTACTTTGATACACATTCATTAAAATGTAATATCACATTCTACTGTAAAATTAACATTTTTAGGCAATTCATTTTTGAAATTCAAGTTTTTTAGAGAAATAAGGACACAATTAAGATTGAGTTTTCAAGTTTTTCTGCATTATAAAAATATGCCTCTAGGTATTGGATAATCTATAACAAAGCACACTGTCTATTTTTTTTTTTATACCTATCATATTTATAACTAACATTTCAAGGTCATTATGTTGTTTTAAATGTATCCCCTGACATAAATCAAGGCTGCACTTCTTCTGTTTGCCAGCGTAAAGAGTGGCATTCACATTTTTTGCAGTAAAGTACTGTATAACATTTTTGTCCAAGCTACACCACATACAGAACACAACACAGTAAATTCTGATCTTTCTTATCTTTCTGTTCAGGCCCTCTCCTATTCATCTTCCAGTATTTTAGTTGCTATGTAATTTGCACCATAATAACCAGATAAAACACACAAACGAGAAGCAAATTGCAAACTCCCACAATAATAAAGTCAATTACGAGTACCAGTTCTGTTGGCAAACTAGACAGTTTGTTCCAGATATAGTGTGCATATAATTATTATCTGAAAGGTAAGAACAAATGTAAATGTATACCAAAATTTTCTCATGTAAAGAAAGCATTTTTAGTCAACCATAAGCGTTCATTTCTTATATTATCAGTTTACAATTCCAAATAGCAGAGGTGGGTTGGCACTTCTGATAGAAAGGATAGCTGCACACATAGCTATTCCCAAATCGATTTATGCAAATCATCATTTACTTTTCTTTAATATAGATTATAAAACCAAATAAACTTAAAAATGTTATCTTGCAAATTATGGCTGTTCCAGATAATTTATCATTGCAAGAAACAGCTGTCCTTACACAATAAAATGTATATTTTACAGCAGAAATCAGATATTTCCTTTCTGCCACTTTACCGACTGGAAACATGGTGCAGATCTACATACTAGGTGCTTAAATATGCCATCTGTCCAGCTTTAGAGGTCTGTACTGCCATTTCACATTAAAATTGCTACATGCTGACAAAAGAAAATGAGTCAGAGAAATGGCTTAAAGACATTTGACGTTCTGTAAGGCTGCCAGACTTGTTGTCCTTTCTTGTCATTTCTGCACTCTCCTCTGTCAATTTTATTCCAAATAATATAGCAAAATTGACAGTGAGTGTCAGTGAGATCAGTACGTAATCAAAATATGATTGCCATGTCTGTGCCTTTGTCATTTAAAGCTGAACCAAGGTAGCACAGGATTGCACAGTAGTCTCTGTTCCAATAAGCAGCTAACTCTAAGCCATTGGAACGGAATATATTATTTTCTGCCCTACTAGTTTATTGATCATCAAGAACTGGTACAGCTGTAAAATTAACAGCTATAAGAAAAGAAAAAAAATATGGTCTGAATGGTAGTGCTGAAGCTATTACACTTACTGCATCTTTCAGTAAGTCCTTCAAGACAATATTAGTTGAAATTATATTGACCAAGTCAGTGTCACAGCGGCAAGTTGTTCATACCCAAACCAGCTCCAACTAATCTTCCCTCTGGATGTGAAAGGCCACAGTTTTTTTTTAACAAATTGATCAAATAAACCAGAAAATTACAGACTTAACAATATGACATGTAGGTGCCTATAGGGCTATCTGGAAGTATATTCCTTACAATTGTTATCCCCCTAGTAGTTAGGCAGAAGCCTTTGTATCTAAACTATCTTATCTAAATATCTACTGTATGTTATTGCCTTTCATAGCTGGAGGTAGCTCTCCATAGGCATTACTGGTTTCAAGTGAAGGGACCACGGTGCTGAAGGGATTCTCACTTATATATATTGCTCCATGGAGAGTTTCTACTAGCTGTTAGGAACAGTTGCACCTATACTCCTCAAGGAAATTACTGTCCTGGACAACAGTTACCTACAAAGCATCTCCACAGAGGTGGCACAGAACCCTGCTCTACTTATGACTGTATCTGATCACAAAATTGTTTTCTATGCAACCATTGCTGGTTTTCTAGTTTTATTTCTTCTCAGCATCAGATAGGAATAGTTTCCCTTTCTCCTCCATCTGGATAAAGGAGTCCAGCATGACCCATGTTTTATCATTTACAAGATGAAAAGGCATGTTTAAGCCAAGATCATATTACAGACATATAATTGATATAAGCTAGACTGTAATGCCAACCACCCAGCCGGGTTGCTGGGCAATTAGAAGCAAAATACACCCTATTCCCAACCTCTACATCCTGGGACTATTAATGAATGAGGTTCTGAATAAGGCAATACCAGCACCTTCCCATGTCAGCAAACATTCTCCCCACCACACTTCAGCAGTGACTTAGGGGTGACCCAGGACCCACATCCCTCATATGTTATACCCTCCACAAATTATTGTTAAGGGTGGGAGGGCAGTATGCTACCAATAGAAAATCCAGGGATGAAACTGTAATAATTATTGGCAATAAAATCAGGTTTATTACCTTTCTTTTGATCCTACCATTGATAATCTTTTCCTTGTCTTTCTTTCCCAGTTAATGCTTCCCTGCCTGAAACCTTTGAGTTCAGGAAGCTCCATTCTAAATGCGTTGAAGAATGTATTTTTTGTACTCTTGCCAATCCAATCTTGGATGGGACCTATTATCCAGAATGCTCAGGACCTGGGGTTTTCTGGATAATGGATCTTTCCGTAATTTGGATCTTCATACCTTAAATCTACTAGAAAATAATGTAAACATTAAATCAGGAGTGTCCAAACTTTTTGCAATGAGGATTAGATTTGGTGAGGTGAAATGTGTGGGGGCCTACCATTCAGGCCTGAAATCCACGCATGTGGAGTTCAGCTCCAAGCCTGACATTCTTTGAACCATTATTATTAAATTGGCATGCTGCTATTAATCGGCTGTGTGGGATTATGGAGGGTGCAATATATTTGCCCTGATCACCTCATTTGTAATTTGAGACAAATACAGTTTTAATCTGGCATTTTATCTAAAACTAAAGAAAAAAACAGGCAAAATGTTATGCAAAATGTCTCCTTTAAAAAGACTTATTACATTATTATTACTAACTGGGCAATGGGCAGAATCCCCCCGCCTCCTTTATCCTTTGTGACATGACGTTTCCTTGGGAACCAAGCATTCTTAACTGGGCTGCATTCAGCCATAGGGCCGCAGTTTGGACACCCCTGCATTTAATAAACCCAATAGGTCGGTTTTGCCTCCAATAAGGATTAGTTATATCTTAGTTTGGATCAAGTACAATGTACTGTTTTATTACTACAGACAGCCATTTCGTAATTTGGAGATTTCTGGATAACAGGCTTCCAGATAAGGGATCCCATACCTGTACTTGCATCCTACATTATGGAGAAAAACTACTTTTGCACAAATAAGAACAACAATTTGCATTTGAAATGTAGTACCTTGAATTAGATGGAATTCTGCTAAATTACATTAACAATCTTAAGACGTACTTATAGGTGGAGTATTTCTGGAGTAAAAATAATGTCTTTTCCCAGAAGATGTTTTAGTACATACCGGTAGCACTGGTTCAAACTATATATACTATATACTATATATACAATATTGTTTCTACTGATGAATGGCATTCTGTGATAGAAAGGAGGGTGTTTCATCTTTAAATGCTGCATTCTTCTTGGTCACGTTATGGCCCTAGAGTAAAGCTGCAAGCCATACAGAAACAAAGACTGGAGGAGGGCATAAGTGCTACAATTAAATGGTGTTCTAATAGGTCACACAAACCTTGAGGGAAATTATTTTGTCGATGTGTGTCAGCTTGAAACACATCATTGTATGTTTGATAAATGCAGGAAAAGCCACTTTTCTATCTAAATTGCACATCACAGAAATTGAGAAGTACTGTTGAAAACAAGATTATCTTAGTTGCAATTCCCACTACAGTATCATACAGCATTTTTTTTAATGGAGAAAATTATCTTGTAGTAGAGTAAAAGCAAAGCCTGACAATTCTAGTTAATGATTGCATTTATTCTGTCTTAGTCAGGAAGTTTATTACTTTAAACTGTAGACCACTGCAAAGAGTAGTAAAGAAATAGGGTGTGTTTAGAGTAAATGGCACTTTCACACAATTTAGATAATATAATATTATTTATTTGTATTTCTCCTGTACCACTAATATGCTGTACATACTTTTATGAATTGCGTGATTTAATGGCTTATCATGAACTCATTCCCTAGGTCTCCTGTAATGGCTGGAGGTTTGTTTGCTGTTGAGCGGAAATGGTTTTGGGAGCTTGGCGGCTATGATCCTGGATTGGAAATCTGGGGAGGAGAACAATATGAATTGTCATTTAAGGTAAATAAAAGAACATATTTTCATACATACATATTTAAAATAACAAAAATGTACTTACAGGATTATTTTATATATATATA
>CM044431.1:49446222-49464759 GCA_024363595.1 Xenopus borealis | reverse complement strand
TTGAAAAGGACTTTTATTATACAGATTTTTGTGTCTGGGTGATGGGTCCACTTTAAAGCCCCTATCCAAATCCAATAGGAAACATCCAACAGCAAATGTCGTTAGAACTAAAGCTGTGCTAGACAAATCCTACTCCCAAATAATTTCAAGTAAATTGCCAGGATTCTTTTGTGTTAGCTGCCCTAGTCAACAGTCATTTTAGACTTTCTGCCACTTGAGACCAAGTTTAATATGGCAGCCCCTCTACACCATAAAAAAATGTTTCATTTCGAAATTCGACCATTAGTAAATCTGCCCCTTATTGTATTAAAAGATATTTGAGATTTTTTTGAAATGATAAATCTTGAAGATTCAAAAAAAATGTAATTTTAAAAATTTGAGAATGTTTTTTTTCTCTGTTTTCAGTTTTTTTCAAATTACAGAAAAATGTGAGGTGCAGCAGCCTTGTGCATAAGATACATAATTAATTGCCTAGGTTCTTGAGGAGCTTCAGATGTCTTGTAGTATGATACTGTAGCTATGAAGAAAGTAGCCATATGACTGGATTGCCAACATCTGATATTTTTGTGCAAACAATTATTGTTTTGTAAAGAAAAAATGCAAATACAGTTTAGTTAAATGTTGTCATTTAGTGATAATTTGCATTTAAGTTTGTTTTTATGGATCTGCTTTAACTTAATATATTTCTTCTGAAGTTTTTCCTGTTTTAATTAAATTGGTTTGTGCTACTCCCTTTGTGGCCAGCCAGACCTGTTATACACTGCTGTGTGCTATATTATGTAGGCCACATCTGCTGTTTAACTGAGCTAGTAATTAGAGCAGTAACTTCAAATACAGTATCAAGTGTGGCATATTGATTGGAAGAAATAAAATATGCCCTAGTGGATTATGGTTTTCTGCAGACTGTAGTTATTTTCCTTGATGAAAGCATCATGGTGTCAAGATATATTAGTGCAATTCCCATTTTAAGACATTTCCAAATTTTAAAGATATTGTATATGCAGAATTGCAAGCCCCCAGGAATAAAATGTATAAATGGAAATGTCCCATGTTACAGTGTGTTTAGTCGAATCTAACTCTTTGTGACCTCATGGATTTTAGCATGCAGGTCTGTCTGTCAGCAACTGCGTCTCTGTAAGTTCAATATTATTACTTCAGTAATACTGTCTATCCATTTTAGCCCTTTCTGTGCTCTTTGTGCTTTTGATCTTTCCCAGAATCATATCTCAGGAGTCCTCCCCTCACATTATGTGCCCAAACTAACTGAGCTTTAGTTAAACGATCAGTTCTTCCAGTGAGGAATCTTATTTCCTTGAGTTCTTACAGTCAAAGGAGCTCTCAACATTTTTCTCAGTTCAAAACTTTTCCTTTCCTGAGCATAACCTTTTTGAGTCCAACTCTTGCTGCTTTGTTTTACTGGTGGGAAGACCATTCATCTGACCATATTAACTTTCACTATAACTATGGTGTATAAATCTCTGACTGCCTCTACCTCTTTCCCATACTATTTGCAGTGTTGAAAAGGCTAATTGACATAGAATTCTCATTGTTGCTTGGTCTGTATTAGATTCAAGATGATTCAAAAATATATCCCTGTACCAAAATTTGTTATGGTCAAAAGCTTTAAAAAAGTGATTTAAGCTCTTTTGAAACCACCCAGTACATCTTGGGCCATGTATTGATGGAGTCTAGATTGCTAGATCAGCATCTTGCTGGCATGTGAGATGAGTGCAGTTGTACAGCAATTACAAGCACTCTTTTGTATCTCCCTTTTAGTACTTGGACATAGATGGGCCTTTTCCAATTGTTTGGCCACAGTTGAATCTACCAAATTGCTTGGTATATTGTATAAAATAGAATAAGTTGCAAAACAACATGCTAGTGAGCAGCTAGCACTTTTCATCACAGTGAGTTGCAAATTAAACCACTTTCACTTTAGTACTTGTATCCAAATGTACTCTTTGCATTTCCTTATAGTTGTGCTTGGCACTACTCAGTCTTTCCTGCCTTCCATTACAAATGGGGTGCTGCTGCTACTCCTATTGACGCAGGGTAACCCTAGAGCTACTGCCACCTCCTGAACAGGCAATAGCAGAGCCTCTTGTAGGCTGCCAGTCCAGACAAGGGGCTACCAATAGTCAATCATAGCCCATAATTGGCACCCCCGGAACTTTTTGCATGCTTGTGTTGCTCTCTTGCTTTTATATTTATTTGAAGGTGACTCACAGGTAAAAAACATTTGGGGTCACTGTTGTAAATTATACATGTTTTTGCTAAGATGCAGTGAAAAAAATAAGAAAGAATAAAGGGGTTGAGTCCCAAACTACATTTCACATTATCCATCACATAGTATCATGGGGTGACAGAGTATAGTTTTCTGAGAAAATGACTTACCAAGTAGTGTTTTCAGTAAGATGATGAATATTTTTTATGAAAGATGGTAGTGATTTGATGATACTTTGCCAACAAGATTGAATTCGTAGAAGGCACTCAAGCAACCTTTAAACAGTAATAAAAAGTAATAAGATGCAAAGGATATTATTAAACCTTATAAACGCACAGGATATAAAAGTTATTGCAAAAAATATTGCAGAATAAACAGAATAAATATCAAAATAGGATTACAAATACAAACATCATGATGTCAGTTGGCTTATATTAAATCCATTTTTCAGTTTTCAAGAAAAAAGCCTCATAGATATAATTTAAATCATAGGGTCAGGCAATATCTTTCAGACAACAGCACAGGGAAGAGTATATAAATGGAAGAGATTTCTGCAAATACCACATTTATAATGCAAACTACAGTTTTGATTAAACAACAACAACACAATATATTCCAATGTCTAAGAAGCTTATGGAACAACAATGTAAATGGGATAAACGTAAATGTGGCTGGTCCCCATGAATGGTGCACCATGAATATATGCAACGTCTATCTTAGGGATCTTCCAGGATGATCTAGGTGAATGGTGCAGGGTTACGAAAAAATACAGGCATTCATTTTTTTAAATTCAGAAATAGTTACAAATTGTAAATTCTCTAGTGCCTTGACTGGTGATGCTCACATCAAGCTGCCCCAGACCCTGTAACAGTACACAAATACAGTCACTAAGGGGTTGAATTTTAGCACTATGTGAGCTTTTTAGACCTTGAGCGAACTTTGATGAACTCAAACTTGAATGGTTTTTAATTTAAGAAAAAACTTGAATAAGCGAGTTCGGGTTAGCAACTGAACACTCAAATTAACAGAGTTTTAAATGGAAAAAAACTTGAATCACTCGAATTGATGGAGTTTTTGAGTGAAACCCTTGGAAAAAAACTTGAACATCATGAAGGCTATTAACATCTTCAGTTGGTTCAAGGGACCTCTGCCATTGACTTGAACATGACCTTGACAGGTTTCAGATGTTGTATTTATGAATTCAAGCTATTTCCAGGGTCTAATACATTTTGTAACCCTAAAAATACCATCTAAAACTCAAATTTCTTGTGGAAAACACAACTCAACCCTTAATAAATCTGGCCATAAAAGTAGCCACCGTGAATTATGCTCTCAGTTTGATTGACATGAGACCCCTAAATTTCCATGTTATAAAATAACTGAATTTATTTTTATCAAAAATAGTGGTAGAAACAGAAAATACAGGTAAATAGCAAGGCTTGCTTTGTATGATTGCAAAGAACCATTCAATTAATTTATGTATCAATGTATCCCAAATATAACTTTTAAACCTTCAATAAATATTCAGCAAATTCTTATTTTATATTTTTTGTTTACGATATTGTGACCAGAAGAATAAACCATTATTCATGTAGTTAATAAGGGTTCAAAATACTTGCTTCTCTAATCAGGCATATGAAAATACAGCCAAGGCCATCTGCACTACACTAATATACTTACAGAGGGAGCATCCATATCATTGTTTAAGTTGCTATTCATCCAAAGTGTTTTTTAATCAAAAAACCCTATAGTTATAACAACATGCTAGTGTAAAGAAAGTACCTGGTGATCTAGTGGGGGAGCAACTGGGATACCCATTGCACCCACGCGCGGCTATGTCTGCCGCGTCCTCTTCTTGCGTGCCTATGCTTGCTCTGCATTCTGAGTTTTACAAGCGCAGCGCATGACATCATTACGCTGCGGTGCAAAATTCCAATATTTAAAGGGAACTTGGACAAATATTCATTGCCCAACATAATGGTCTATACGTAGTTCCTGGTGTGATTTCTGTTTACGTCTGAGTTGTCTGACCCTGCCTGATATTGACCATGTCTTGTAAGCTGCCTGTCCCGACCTCTGCCTGTACCTTGACAATTCTTTCGGTTTCCATTTAGTTGCTATATATTTAGTATTTTGACCCGGATTGTGACCCCGACTACACTCTAATTTCCAGTTATTGTACCACTTTGTGTACCTGGTATTCTGACCCTGCCTGTGATCACCATTACTCTTTGTCTCCCAATATGTGCTTTTCGTTTGGTGTTGGCCTGGCCTGTAATCCTATCTATGCTTCCTGTTCTCCAGTTCGTTACCCCAAGAGGTTCCCTTGCCTGCCTAGAACTTTCTCCCTGGCCCTCTCATGCTAAGACCTGGTGGCACCTGAGTAGCAGAGGTGGCTATTAAAGGATGAAGACTGAGCCGCAACCAGGACCTTGGGGTTTGTTCTGGGTTTGGGATACCAATCGTAACAGCTTGTGTGATGTACACAGACATATAGACAATGTCATACTGTGGAGATACATAAAAGTAAACTAGTGAAAGAAGCAGAGTTGGATTATTTTTTGAAGATGCTGATGAGTTTTTTTATGCCTATAGGTATGGATGTGTGGTGGAGAAATGTTTGACGTCCCTTGTTCCAGAGTAGGTCACATATACCGGAAGTACGTGCCTTACAAAGTGCCAACAGGAACAAGTCTTGCAAGAGTAAGTATCATTATTAAACGTATCATTACAAAAGCCAGGAACACTTACAAAGATTTCCAAGAGTTTTTAAGCATGAAGCCCTGTATGATTGGTAAACTCATGTGGGGTTTCATTGAAAAAGCAGACACTTTTGCCCCCCACATGATACTTAGGGCCTGAAAACCAGCACCCAGTTGTTATGAGTGTCATACTATAAATTACCATGCTAAACTTGCCCACTTACCACCTACAATAGTTTTAAAGGGGCAGTATACCCCTTTGTCTTACATGAATTCAATAATAAGGGCTTGTGCTGAATATACATTTTACCTTTTGTTTTAATCACAAATGTATGGGTTTTATTATTTCTTGAACCAAACAAAACAAATAATATCTCCTTCATTCACCCTTTCAACTGTTTTGTAACTTGTAAGTTTTATGAATGTGGATTATATGGTAGTCTAATTACCTACCTAGCAAGGATCAATCATGGAGCTTCATTTACCCTGTTATCTTTGTTTAGCTCAAGAAACAACAATTTTCCCTGAATAAAACAATAGGCAAAAACTATTTTCTGCAGATGCCCTATTCGTTAACCTCATATTGAACAATATCTTGCTTTGACATGAGTGGGCAAGTACTGCACAGAGTCATTCTGTGCTACATATTTAGGAAAAAATACTAAAAAAGTGTTAGGTAACAGAAAAGATCATATTTGTCAGGGAAATGACAAACTGCTTTGCTATACATGTCTAGCTTTTCTTTACTGGAACATAAACCTATTTCCCTCTGCTTTCACTGATTTCCAGTTTTCAAATCTTAGTTCCAACTTTTTAGAGTGCTAACATAATAGGAGTCATTTGCCAGTACTACAGAAACAAGTGCTAGCACTCATTTACCCAATGGTGCTGCGTTCTGCACAACTCGCAAGATTACAAATATAATTCAAGGTGCACAGCACAGTGCTGATAGGCATAAGTCAAAACTGTCCTTATGCCTGTCATAGTGTTTGACTCCCACTGCCCATCATTCCTGAATACAACACTGTCAAATGCAGGCAGCACTTTATTCAAGAGAAAAGCTCAGGTCCTTGTGTCCCATTCCATAGAGCAAAGATCTCAGCCTACAGGCACTCAGTGCAGGTCATTGTGCAAAAGAATTGTGGCTTATACCTGTTTTGCACATTGCACCCTACCCTACAAATCGTTACTCCTCTGATTCAATCCTGTCACTTATGGACAGTACTGTGATGAGTTTAAATTACTTCACTTTTAAACAAATTAACTAATTTGTCATACTCACACACTAGATTGCAAAATATCTCTCCTTTCCTGGTAGTCTTTTTTATCAACTCTTTGTTATCTTGAAGTAGGAGATAGTGATGGGCGAATCTCCCGAGATTCGCTCCCGAAAAAAAATTCACGAATTTCCAGAGAAATTCGCGAATTGGCGAAAAACTTGCAAAACGAGTCGCGGCACGCTTTTGACGTGCGTCGCGTCAACTTTGGCGCGTTGCATAGTTTTCGGCGCGTGTCGCGTCGTTTTCGGCGCGTCGTGTCAAAAACTACGCACGACTTGTTTTTCCGGCGAATTTTCGCCAAGCGAAATTTCGCTGGCGATTCGCAAATTTATTCGCCAGCGGCAAATCGCGCGAATTCGCCCCTGGCGAATAAATTCGCCCATCACTAGTAGGAGAGGGACCCTTTATTTTTATAGTAGAAATAGTGGCTTTCACCTTTCTTAATGTAATGGCAGCACTGTACTCTGTCTGTTAGTTTGATATAAATGTGAAATGCGCTGGAAGATACGGCAAGCAAATGTATGGGGTTGATTGCATGGAAGGAACTACATGAAATAATAATTTAAGATAATGTGGACTTCATACAGCGCAGAAAAACACCATTAAAATGCATTTCTGAAGATCACATTAAATAGTTCTGCAATACCTACCATCATCATTGTCTTTTGCTGGGCTCCCTACAGTGACAGAAGTACCTTATATCTTCGCTCGCACAGCCCAGCATGTTTCTCTGCTACAACAGTGCAAATTATATATTTATATATGGGAAAGCATGCTTTTTACAGGTCAATACTTTCTGAGAGGCTTCTGAGAGTACTTTTCAAAGTGGAAATCATAACCGATAACCCATAAGGTTTGCTGTATCAGGTGAAACTCATTGATTACTCAGCATCCCAATCCATGGCACATGCTGACTTTTTGTTTCAGATAAAATGTAACAATCCCATTTAGCTACAAAAAAACATGTTTCTGTCAAGGCTTGAATTATTGCAGTTCAACTTTTTTATCATTTCAATTTATGTCATTTCTTAAAAAAGTGCTTTTGAATTCCCCCCATGCTATATCTGGATGGCAGCCAGGGTTCATAATGACCTCTCCGTAGGAATGTGCCTTTGTCATTTAGTGTTGCCATTTTCTGCTTAATTGTCTATGCTGTCTTTCATTATGCCATCCCCGTAAATTGAAAACATTGTCTGAATGAATAAACAGGATGATAAGCGACAATATAGAAATGTTTTGTGACTTCTTTTTTTGGATTGCGCAGGAAAACATATTGTGTTGTGGGTTGCTAAAGCTGCAGAAACCTTCACTATAATTACTATGATTGTAAACTTAATTCATGATGTCAGCGCTCTATAGTATACACAGCCAAACATTAAAACCCACGGGGGAAGGAAATAAAGAAACCACAAAGGAAAACATGTTCGGGAAAAGGACAGTTCCATTGTGTGTCCCACCAAGACAGCAGAGCTGGCAGGGAAGGCTTCAGCTTCTATCTAGATTACAGTAAATTGATCGGCAGGATAATCAAATTCCCTTGCACAACTGAGAGGCAGAATGTTTCCTGAGTTAATTGCTGACTGACATGTTGTGTTTTCAAACAAGACAAGAGGAAAGAAGAAGAAAGAATTTTTGACAAGCAATGATTGAATGTGAATCCTGCTTGGAATAGGGAGGGGGTAGAATACATTTACAATTATGGACAATACTCCTAAGGGAAATGGACAGGCTTGTTTGAATCTCCTATAGTTCTCACTATTATGCTTGCAGGGTTTGCTGGGTACCTGAAGATGCAATAGCTGCACATTACTCTTTGAGGGCAATCAAAAACAATAAATATTTCTGAAATTGTCCCTAGGCTGTCTGCTGCCTACCCCTTCTTCAATCTATGGTCCAAAAGGGCAGATATCTGTATTTTGCTGGGCAGAAGCAATAGTCTGGAGACTCAGCCTAACATTAATAATTAATGACATGCTGTACAATGATGTCATATAGGTATGCAAGGAAATTGTCTCTTTCTACTGTACTTAGAAAATGTTGCTTTCTATCCTTTACATACTATCTGCTAACATTATTCTTATCAGTTAGAGCAGTAGTACACTTGCTTTCTGTTGCTGCTATGAGGATATCTTGATATCTGGAATATGTATTAAAGTGCTAAAAATATATCTACTTTTATCTGCATACATTATTGAAGTTTTCCGCGTATCTGGGATATGCTAGGGCATACAGATAAACTTTTATTTATATATAAGTAAATATATATAAATATATATATATATATCATATATATATAGCACTAGAATACAATTACTATTTTCTGTTATGGTCATTCCCTGCCCTAACATGAAGCCATGTTCTGGCACTATCCCTATATTGACCTTTGGGAATAGATGACTATTGTAAAATGTCACACCATTGTTAATTACATCCTTTGCTTATTGGCTTTACAAATAGTAACTATTGTGTATTTCAATGTACTTTTTTCAAATCATGTACAAAATGAGCATGAACATTCCAAACTATACTGACTTTCCAACATTGCGACCTTCATGCTGGAACACAGCATAAGAAGATATGTGTGCAATTGCCCTGATTAGAAGCTAACATAGGGAGTCCATCTGTTCCGTGGCTAGATTGTCTCCTCAGCATTCTGTATGCTGGTAATCCATCTGTTTCTAAAGCAGTATTTCTCTTTCAAGCATTCTTATACCTGCTGCATTCTTATGTATGACTATCAACAGTTTTCCTTTATAAAGTCAATGTCCAAGCATCTTGCCTATACTAGTACAGCCTGCTGTATGTCATGGGTTCAGAAGTAACCCTGAATTCACGGATACTTTATACTTTATTGTTAATACAATTCATATTTCCCTTCATTGTTGGGGTATTATGTGCCTTTCTGGATCACATTTTTCTATCTTCTTTAGAAAAAAATACATGTTATAATCATTCTCAATATATCATATGGTACTTTAAAGAGACTATACATCAGTTTCTGCTCCAGTGGAGCTTACAATCTAAGCCCCTATCACATTCACACACAAACCATCATCAGTTAAAGGAACAATAACACCAAAAAAATTAAAGTGGTTTAAAAGAATGACAATAAAGTGTACTGTTGCCCTCTGTTAGTAATATATATTTATATTTCTATATGTATAGAAAAACAACTATAGCTTATTTAAACAAGCTACTGTGTAACCTTGGGGCAGCCATTCAAGCACAGGATATACAGTAAATAGCAAATATGTTCTGAAGAATCCCATTGTATGTTACATAGTTTATTTGTTATCTGCTGTGTATCCTTTGCCTTTTCTCCTTCCTCATCTTTGAATGGCTGCCCACATGGCTTCACACCAGCTTGTTTATAATAACTATTGTAAAGCCTCTGAAGCAAACACAGCAGTTTTACCAGTGCAGCACAACAGTACATTATAGTTTCATTACTTACAAGTGGTTTTGCTGGAATAAAATGCTGACCACTAGTGTTGGGCGAATCGGCTGCGTTTCGCCAAATTATTTGCGAACGTCAAACAATTTGCAAAACGCTGCTACGTCTCGTTTTGGTTGCACGCTTCTGTTTTTCGACGTCGGCGTCCGTTTTTTTGGATGCCGGCAATAGGCGCAGTCGTCCAAAATGAGACGCTGGCGAAATTTTGCGGGCGTTTCGCAATTCGAGGGAATTCGCTGTGAATTTGCCACGAATTCGCCGCAGGTGAATAAATTCTCCCATCACTACTGACCACTGCACCGCCATACCATTCGTGGTATGATATGGTTGGCTGCTTTAGTCTGTTTTGTGCACAGTAGTCAAATTCTTTACCGGCCACAGAATGAAAAAACAACATTTGACTTCTCTGACAAATCTAAACCATATCTGTAAAATTTCTGTTATTATGTATTAGTAATATGCATCCTACAGCACTGTACAGAAGAAGGGTACAGACATCTAATACATAAATTGTACATACATGCTAATACACGAGGTGAAGAGAGCCCTGTTCTTTTAACAATCTATGCTTTGCCATTAATGTGTATTAAGTCATGAAATGTTACAGTTGCAATATAATACAGCAGTAAAAGACAAAACAATCTTATCTATGGAAACCTGGTGGTATGTTTTAAGTTGCACAGAAAAGCTGAATTAAAGGAGAATTCAATCTGTCACTAAAAAAAACCTTACCTCCCTACCCTACATAGATTGCCCCCACCCCCCCCAGCCTACCTGGTACCCGGGGCAAATGCCCCTAACTTTTTACTTATCCCTTGGGCAGATTCTGAGTTAAACTTCAGAAGCAGAGTGGAGATTAGTCGCATGCGCAGTTGGAGTAATATTCCGGTCCTGAACAACTGCGCATTTCTGAAGTTTTCTGAAATTTTTGTGACTTTCAGAGCATGCCCAGTTGTTCGGGACTGGAATATTACTCCAGCTGCACGTGTCAAAAATGCTGGTCTGCTTCCGAAGTCTTCTTTAAGATATTATACGTCAATGCTACTGCTTGTATCTGCTATAAATAGGATAAAGGGGTGGCTCACCTTAACTTTTCATATGTTATAGTATGGCCAACTGTAAGCAACTTTTCAACTAGTCTCCATTATTTATTTTAATAGTTTGTAATTATTTGCCTCCTTCTTCTGATCTTTTCCAGCTTTCAGATGATAGTCACTGACCCCATTAATTTAAAGGTGAACAACCCTTTTAACTAATGTACACTATCTAATATAAATGTATGGGACTATGGAGTTTTTGTGCAATTTGGATCTCCACTTATAAAAACAAACATTAAATAAATCCAATAAGCTTTTGCCTCCATATACTTTGGATCAAGTATACAGTGCCCAGGGCTGGAACTAGGGGTAGGGAGAGTAGGCACGTGCCTAGGGGAGCAAAGCTGGGGGGGACGCCAGGCACGCACCTTCTCTGCCTCTCCTACCCCATAGTCCGGGCCCCACTCTGGCCAGTGTGTGCACTCTGGCCCTTTCGCAGTGGTTGGGCACAGGGCCGGATTGTTTTGTGCGGCACCCCTTGGTAGTCCAGGGTCCTCCCATCCCCCGGTGCACAAGTGCTCACATGGGCTCACCCACACACACTTTCCCTATTGGCACAGAGAACTGCGTATGTTCAGTAAGAAACTAAGAAACTAATTTGTGGTGCATTGGCAGACCTCGTGGCTGGGCGTCATGCTGACCCTGAAAATGTGGTGCCCTAGGCCTGGGCCTTTATGGCGTTGCCACAAATCCATGCCCGTTTGCGCATGAGTGCTTGCCTAATGGGAGCTTCTACTGGCCAGACTGCCTTGGGGCCTGGCCGGGTTGGCCCAGCATTGACAGTTCCAGGGGTGTAACTAAAGAGGAAGCAGATCCTTCTACTATAGGGGGGGCCCGGAGGGTTAGGGGCCCCATGAGTCACTCCTTTATATACAATTTCACTATAAAATGTCAAAACTGGTTATTTTGGGGGCCCAGTAATATCTAAGTAATCCGCTGTACAATACTGTTTTATCACTACAAATATAAAGGAAACCATGTTTAAAAATTGTAACTATTTGATTAAAATGGAGTCTATGGGAGATGGTTATCCCATAATTCAGAGCAATAAATGTATCTACCCAGTGAGGGATGTGACAAGGCATCACATCACACATAAAGATCATTTGATTGAAATGACAGAATAGAGATAAAGCTTTTTTTAAACTGAAAATCAGTAGTCATTTGTATAGCACCATATTGCATTCATCATTGCTTCCATTTGGAAGATTCCTTTTCAGTTATTCAAGCCCTTCTTTCCTTTCTCCCCCAACCCCCCCTTGATGTTTTATGTATCAACTTCTCCCCCAAGGTATTGTTACTATCTACATGCAAAAAGGAAGTTACATTTAAAAAAAGGCAATATACACTTCCCCAGAATAAAATGCATGATTGAGCTATATCAGTTGTAATTAATCCACAAAATAAATATTAAACAAACTAAACATTCACTAACATAATCCAGTGTATTAACCTATTCACAGTGTAAGTGAAATGTATTTCCATTACATATACAATGCAAGTTGGTTTACAAATATGTTTACAAGTATGGGATACATTATCCGGAAACCCACTATCCAGAAAGCTCTGAATTACGGGAGGGTCGTATCCCGTAGACTCCATTTTAGCCAAATAATCCACATTTGTAAAAACGATTTCCTTTTTCCTCTGTAATAATAAAACAGTAGCTTGTCCTTGATCCAAAACTAAGATATAATTCATCTTTATTGGAAATAGAACCAGCCTATTGGGTTTAATTAATGTTTAAATGATTTCTTAGTAGACTTAAGGTATGAAGATCCAAATCACAGAAAGATCCATTATCTAGAAAACCCCAGGTCCTGAGCATTCTGGATAACAGGTCTCATACCTGTATTTATCAATTAAAATGTTGTCTGCATTGTATTATTTATATATAATATTAATTTATTTATATAGCACTAGCAAAATATGCAGCACTCCACAGTTATATGACATTATATCATCTATTGTGCCATGAGGAGAATATAGCTTAGTCTTATAATAGCAGTCCAAAGTCCATTGGCTCTATAGTTTATAAATCAAAAAAAATACAGTTTCAACTTTGCAGAAAATGTGATACAGGTATGGGACCCAGAGTTTTCCAGAAAACAGATTTTTCTATATTTGGATCTTCCTACCTTAAGTCTACTAGAAAAGTATGTAACATTAAATAAACCCAATAGGCTGGTTTTACCACAAGAAGGATTACTCATAGTGATGAGCGAATCTTTCCCATTTCGCTTCACCGAAAAATTTGCAAAACATCTAAGCATTGACAAATAGTGATGGGCGAATTTATTCGCCAGGGGCGAATTCGCGGCGAATTCCCGCGATTCGCCGCTGGCGAATAAATTCGCAAAACGCCAGCAAAAATTCGCCAGCAAAAATTCGCCAAAAAAAACGAGTGGCGCGTCACCGAAACGACGCGAGACGCTAATTTTTTCGCCAATTCGCGGATTTTGCTGGAAATTCGCTAATTTTTCGGCAAAGCGAAACGGGTGAGATTCGCCCATCACTATTGACAAATTGACTGACAATTTTTTACACACAGCAATTTTTTCTCACTCCAAATGCATCAATAACGTCAATAGCATTTTTTCTTGTGGCGACTTTTTTGTCTTGGCAATTTTTTTGTCCCAGCTACTTTTTTTAGTCCAAATACATTAAAGTCAATGGATGCTTTTTTACGGTGACTTTTCTGTCTCGGCGTCACATTTGGCTTGGCAGCTTTTGTTGCAGCAAAATTTTTCGCTGCTACAGTTTCGCAAGAAATTTGCGATTTTGATGCGAATCCATGCCTGCTGAAAAAATTCTCTCATCACTAATTACTTACAGTATATCTAAGGTACTGTTTTATTTTTATATAGAAAAGGGAAATTATTTTAATGATCTGTATAATTTGGATAAAATCTAGTCTGTGGGAGATGGCCTTTCCCTAATTTACACCTTTCTGGATAACAGGTTTCCTGATAATGGATTTCATACCTAAATTTGGCGTGTGACAGAAACATTGCTGAAACAGCGGTTGATGGTGGTTTTTCGCATGTCTTTTATGTAAACTTTATACATGTGTCTATCCCTTCCCCCAGAGATGAGATTGGGTAAGCTCTAGGAATGTTTAATACCTTTATTATCTACTTGCCTGGCCACAACCTTCTGAATCACATCTCATTTTACCTATGACAGGGTCTTGTGGGCATGGTCAGCTGAGCATGGTAAAGTAAAGTCTAGCGCAAGAGGTAACGATCAGTAAAATGGTCATCTTAGTGAATTAGCGTAGTTACATCCCTTCGTCAGTGCGCAACTTCGCCTGTTGTAAGGGTGCGAAGTTGCGCTAGTCTATCTTCTTCGCTAGCAAATTTTCGCCAGGGACACTGTTAGTAAATCGTCGAAGTTGTGAAATGATGTCACGCTGGCGAATTAGCGCTAGTGTTAGACGCTTCTCGCTTTAGTGAATTTGCCCCTATGACTTTTGCAACATTGTTTAAAACATAACAACAAGGCATTAAGCACATGTTGCTTTCAATAGCAAACGTTTTTACGAATTACTTGAAGAACACTGAAAACTTTTAATAACTATAAAATAGAAAGTTGCTTAGAATAATATTTTCTTTTATTTGGCAAATGTGTCTTTTGCACTTGACTTGCCCTTTAATCAGCTAGCCTCTACTCTGTTGTTTTAGCAGTCAGAACCAGCACAGAATATATACAGACAGAAAAATGCTGCTTTCAAAAATAACTGCATTTAGGGATGCATCGAATTAAGGGTCTGGCCAGCATTCAGCCTTATTCAGCAGGATTCCAATTTAGTTGAATCCTATCGCCAAATCCTAAAAATTCCTAAAAATAAGCAAATTGTGTTTTATCAGCCGTGCTGCACACACAGTTCTTTTTGTCCCTTCTGTACCCAAATTTGCATATGCAGGATTTGGGCAAATCGTAATGGTTATTTCAAACCATTGAAAAGGCTGACTTAATGTATAATAGAAAGCTGCTTAGATTTATGGGAAGGCTTAAATATAAAGACCAAGTGCAGAATGTGACAGACAGGAAAAGTATTGTATTGGAGGATATAAAATGATTAGGCACATAAAGTATGTGAAAGCCAACAACAGAGATGCCAACCTGGATCCTTTCAGGTCCAGGTTAGTCCAGCCATGCTACATTTTGCCCAGGCCACACCTGGGAGGTGCTCCATGATCCGACAGCTTTGGTAGACTTGGGTGACACTTATATGCGTTTGGTGCATAATATTTAAAGAGTGACTCACAAAAAATGCAGGTTACTTGACATGTCTGTAATAATAAAAAAAAAAACACAGCAAGAATATGCAGCGTCAATATGTGCGCTTGGTTTCTAGTACCCGTTATAGTACCCGTTATACAGCTAATTTATTTTACCACTAATCAGGCTCATTAGATTCAATGATTTGCTGCATGCTAATGCTGATCAAATATTCACTTCTCAGCAAGTCTTAATATAATGGTGTTCAATATCTCTCCTACTGTACTTGAATTAATTAGAATTTGATAGAGTCAAAAAAGTCCAGTCTCTCCATTAATAATGTCTGAGGCATTACGAAATCCTTTTAACAGTTGTACATAGTAGTGGCTATCCCTTTGGCTAGACATCCTGATTAGAACCATGGTGAATTCATAAGTAATCCAATTCCCTAATTAGCAGAAATAGCTGAAATAAAGGAGTTTTCGTTCACCTTAATATTTAGTAAACGATGCCAAAGGGCTGAAATGATAATGTAGTCATTGATGATGTTTAAGCACATACGTTATATTACAATGTCAGCTGGAAGTTAATTGAGGCATGTTTAACCACCACAAGTAAAATAATAATAATACAGGATACTTTACATGGCGCAAACATTTCTTTTACTCTATAGAATAAGAGGGGAATAAGTGAAGGCCCTTGAAATTCTCAAAGAGAACGACAGAAGAAAATTCACGTCTTACTACTATAATTATTGGCGTAACATATATACTGAATACTTGAAGATGTGGCTTAGCCTGTACCAAGAGTGCCACCAAGTGGTTATTTTCAACATTATCTGTTTGATTTTATAATAAATAGATTTTTAATGGAACCTACATTACATATATCAAGATGTAGCGTCTCCCAGAGTGTTTTACAAGAACCCTCTCTATTTCTAACAAGACTCCCATCTATTTGGCGCAGAGAAGGGAGGGAAACAACTGTCTGGAAACCACTGTCTCCATGGGATATATTTGCTATCAGTATAGGCATTCCTACTTCATTAGAACCTGTTCTGTGATATATTCCTGCATAATAACAGTATAGTATGGAAGATGCTAAAAATAATCAGAAGAAATTTATCTCCCCTTTAGTTCATTCCGTGTGCTTCCATCTTGTGATGGACGAATCTGTGGCGTTTCACTGCACTGAAAAATTTGCAAAGTCAATGGGTGTCAAAATGATTTTGACGTGCGAAATTTTGCTGCAAACGGCAATTTTTATACATGCGAAAATTTTGTCCAAATGCATTAAAGTCAATAAAATACATAAAATAAATGTCTATTATCTCATACATGTTATTAATGTCTAGAGTGGGGTCCCCAACCTTTTTTTTACCTGTGAGCAACATTCAGATGTAAAATGAGGTGGGGAGCAATGCAAGCATGAAAATGTTCCTGAGTAGTGTCAAATAAGGGCTGTGATTGGCTATTTAGTAGGCCCTATATGGACTGACAGTATGGACTGGCAAAAAACTGAAAGCCTTTTTAGGATAATGAAGTTTCCCATATTTTTATCTAAATTTATGTAGATTGTGGAAGAAGAACTTAGTTTCGGAATGTGAACATAATTTTTAGATTGTGCCGATAAAGTTTTTAATAAGGGACATAAAAAGTGGGCATTCAAAGTGTTGCTACGTACTTCTGAAGGAAGGCATACAGGTGAAACGCTTTGAAGCAGTGACTTATGTGGAAGTGTGCAGATGGCAAACCGGAGACAAGTGCAGTGTGGTCTGAGACTGCAGGGACTATGTTCTTAAACTGTAATGTCGCCCCACAGAACCCTCTAATTTTCTACAGAATTTACTGAAAACTATAATTATAGATGCAAAAAAATCACCAGTGAGAATAAAAACGTCATTATAAATGCAAAAAAAACTGACAAATAAGAATGCTGATTCCCAGAACTTGCCCTTTAAATTTTTATTCGACTGCCTACTTCGCCAGATTGAACCTACCAAATTGCAATAGAAGCCTATGGGAAGCCCGCAAGTCTTTTGCCGAATTTCAATCGTACAATGGAACGCTTCAAATGGCGAATATTGGCGAATATTCGATCGTACGATTCTGGCGAATAGTCGAACATGTGCTCAAAACTGGCGAATATTCCATTCGATTTTGAATGAATAAATATTCGCCAGTCAAATTCGAGGGCTAAAAGCTCTAACTGCTCTAAAGTCAGAATTATTGCCAGCGAGATAGCAGCACTATGTGAAATAACACCATTAAATTTAGGGTGAAAAGTTTTTATTATTCAGTTGGGGCAGATAATTATACAGTATACAGTAGAACCCCCATTTTACATCCCTTGATTTTAAGCTTTCACTCATCTGACATTGTTGTTTTGTGGTCCCACCTATATATTATGCATAATACATTTCCCTTATTTTACATTTTCCTAGATTTTACACCATTTTTTTCTGGTCCCCTGAACAACATAAATGGGGGTTTTACTGTAAATGTATTATTAGTGAAATTATTGATATTAAAACATAGCAAAATAATTGGTTACTGATATTACCTGTCAATGAGACACAATAAAGCTGAAGTTTAATAATGGTTACAGAGCCGCCACAGAGTGACAACAGTATTTTGAAAAAGCACACTATTAACATGTTTTATATTCTGAGTTCTGCGTTCATTTTTATGTGTGCATGTACAGGTATGGGATCCATTATCAGGAAACCTGTTAACCAAATTATGGGAAGACTGTCTCTAATAGACTCAATTTTATCCAACTAATCCAAATTTGTAAAAAAAGTATTTCCTTTTTCTCTGTAATAATAAAACAGTAGCTTGTACTTGATCCAAACTAAGATATACTTAATTAATCCTTATTGGAAGCAAAACCAGCCTATTGGGTTTATTTAAGGTTTACATGATCTTCTATGCTTATGAAAGTCCAAACTACAGGAACCATACTTGTACAGTATGTACCTAGAAATAGAGGAATTAGCTTTAGCGTTAAGCAACTGTGGTTATTGCTACTGTTCGACTGCGGCATTTCTTTAAAGAGATCCTGACACCAGAAGTCAATCTTTTTTGAGAAGGTTGGCCAAACAGTCAGGTTTAGGAATATCAGGTAACAATTACGTACAGTACAAAAGCAGAGCTACCAGTGCTGGAAGGGATGCCATCCCTTCACTTTTTTATTTTTGTGAAATAGCATCCCCTCAGAGGGCATTCAAGAGTTTTGCATCCCAGAACTTTCTTTTGCTCCTCTCCAGAGGAGAGAGGTAAAATACAATAGTTAAATAATAGAAGAGAAAAGCAGAGAAAAGATTGCTGAGAGAGAAATAGAGAAGAGATAGAGAAGTGTTAAACAGATACAGAGCAGATACAGAAGGTGGAGTCATCAGAGAGGGTTATAGAGAAAAAGAGAGAAGAAGAAAACAGGGGAAGCAAAAAAAATGAAGGTATTAAACAGCAGTAGGTTACTGAATAGTGAGAGAGCTAGGGGTATATTTATCAAAGAGTGAAGTTAAGAGGGAAGTTCCGCCACTAGAGTGAAATTC
>CM044431.1:49409461-49440654 GCA_024363595.1 Xenopus borealis | reverse complement strand
AGTATGGGCAAGTATGGATCACAGAACCAGGTACCCTTGTGTGTACAGGAACCTACACAACATACTATTTAGGTTGGGTTCATGTACTCACTAAGGGGAGAGCTGACCAAACACAAGCATCATTTATCACAAAGCATAGGTATGAAGAGCAGTTCAGGGAATTAATTCTTTAGCTTAATATGATTGTTGTTGAACCTGCAGTCCTTGCAGAACTGCTATAACAAAGACTGGACATGCTGGTATGTACTAATTCTAGATTTAATTGCCCTTTAATGTGCAACAGAATTAGCGTAGAGATGTTGGCTGTGCAACCAGCACAGCAGCCCACTGATTTGTATCCACAGGAAAAAAACAACCAAAAAAAATAAACATTTAAATTTTAAATTAAAGCTTTATTTTGCTGTTTTAATATACTTTAAAATAATGTAATGAAAGTAAGGTTGGTAACTATTGAAAAGCTGTAATTTCTTTGGAAATTCCCCTGCAAATACAAAAAACTCCCAGGGAGATGTAGATCTGTCAGGCGCCTGCTAAACCATATGGTAGCTTTATTTTTTATTTATTTTTTTTAACATTTACATCGGATCTCTGAGAGCTCTAAAGAATGTGTTTATGACTGAATTAGAAGGAATCCCACACTGCTATTCCCAATGCTTGGGTGTTTTAAATTAAATTATAAAAGTGCAATTCTTCCAACCAGCATGCTCCTTAGGTATATGAAGCATTTTAATAATAACTCAGCAGGACTAATAAAAGTTCTTAACATGAGAACATAAAACATGGTGACAAATAAAAGCTGCAGCTTTATAGAGACAGGATCACTATGATATGTATTTAAAGAGAGAAAGAAAATGTTAATGTCACGCTGGTAGGTATATGCTGTACCCACAGACCCATGTTATTAGCCATTCAGTAAATATTCCTCTCCGTTTCTTTTCTCTAGCTGATATTTTAGTGTTATAGAAACAAAATTACAAAATCGCCATTTAGGGATCCAGCTATAGAGTTTATGGGGGAGATGGCCCCTGTCTGAAGACAATAATGGCCCTAAAATTATTCCATAGCTCAAGGGCTTGAAATTGCATGTTCCAAATGTATATATTGAATATATTTAACTATTACATTATACAGTATATTCTCTGTGCTATGTTGTAAGGGGTGCTGCTGATGCTGAGGCTCTGACTGCAGAGGAACCTAGGTGAAGGAGCTTTGACTGAGTAAGGAAGGGCCAAATGGGAAATAGATTTCTAGAAGGTCAATTGGGCTGGTGTAGCTTGGAGGTGGAAAGGGTGGAGTAAAGTACGTGTAGTTTGGGTGGAGATATGATGGTTTGGGGTGTCAGGAAGAGAAAGAGTTAGGAAGGGAAACAAAGGGAAATATACCCACCCACCCTTGTCCACCTAATACTCAGGAGGTGGTCTTCATTAGCTTTCAAGCATTTCAGAACAATTATGTCTTGGTACGGTCTAATAACATAAGCAATATATACAATAACTTGTTGGTAACAGTTTTATTACATGTTGTACAATGTTGTACAATAAAGTTGTGGTCCTTTACATCCCAACCTAATATTATGGGGAAAGGATTGTGCTTGGTTAAACCTGCACATTGATGATCCTCTAGTCAGGAAGCCTTTCACACACCTATTACTTATTAATGCCCTATTCCAGCATTCCTTTTCCCATGGCACCTGGTTTGGGGGTCAAACAAAGATCATCTCTTTGTGTCTAAAACTGATGATATGTATTGAGTGCCTAGGACAAGACAAGGTTTTGCATTAAAAAGAAGAAATGGCACCAGCTTTATAAAGTGATACCAACACATCCCTCTAAAAACCACTTTACTATAAAATTGTCTGGTGGGCTTGTATACATTACATACACTTGCTACAGTTTTTTTGGAAGACTATAAAATGTGCAAATATGATATAATGAATGTGAACGAGCCACTTTTAAAGCAAGGAGTTTGAAGCATACTGCTGATTTTGATGTGAGATCCATGCATTATTAATTTATTATCAGTATTGACTAGAAATACATTATGGGCTGGTGGCAGGTCGAATTACATTATGGGCTGGTGGCAGGTTGAATTTAATTGTATCTACTGTAGCTTCTTGTTTTCAGCTGATGTATGACTCTAAAGTTTCATTCTAGTGCATGTGAGCTGTATTGTACTTGATATCCAATAAATGCAGAACAAAAGATATGCTGGCACTAGAAATGTTTGTATAAATAAGCAGAACTTTTATCCTGAGCACAGATGGCATGGTTCATTAAATTATACTTTGAGTCTTCTCCAGAATTAGTAGCTTGCTGTGTGTATTTGATAAGGTTCTGTACTGAACAGACAACCATATGGGAATTCCCTCCCCTGGGCTTCTACACTTGAAAAATGCCACATCATGTTTATCAATATCATGTTCTCAGGCATCTGCAGCACCTGTTGTCTGTATCTGCTCAATCTGCTCCTGTGTTTGTGTATAGACAGAAAAAAACTATTATCACAGATACACAATGTTCTCCTGGTAGCGTAGGACACATACTAGACATACAGTCTAGAACAGGGATTTTTAAAATATGGATCAGGATTCAAAAATGGGTCAATGTGCTATTTAGGATTGGTTATCCATGATTCAAAGTGAAATATACCCTATAATAAGAAATAGTAATTACAATGATGGCGTTACTGAATACAAAACAATTTTAGGATCATAAAGATGATTCCTTAAGGTATGCGAATCTTAATGTATCTTAATGGCTATTATCATCATCATCATTTAATTATGGAGAAGGGATTCTCAGATTTTATGGATGTACTGTAAGGTTCCCCAGAATCTCTCTGAGTTATATGTTCGTTCCCAGTATATATGATTTATGGAGGTTGAAATAATTCAGTCATTAGAAGGGCAGTGAATGGTCATGCTTGTGCTGGTAAACCTGCTCCCTGTAGTTAGTGACAGCTGTAGACATCTGTGCTAACAAACTACAGCATTGGCTAGCAGAGTTGACATAGAAGATGAAGGAAGAGCACTCAGTCAGGAGGACAATTGACCTTCAATCTAGGGTGCGGATTGAGATCTGTGCATGTGTGTCTACCCATCAAAGGTCTTCTTCATTAGATATATTAATAAAAATTTCCCCAGAGCAGGGAAAATGCATCCCTAGTTTATTTAACTCACAACAGCCTAATATTTAACTCTCTGGGCAGCATTGTGACCATTAGAGTAAAATGTAGGGATGCACCAAATCCACTATTTTGGATTCAACCGAACCCCCGAATCCTTCCTGAAAGATTTGGCCGAATACCAAACCGAATCCGAACCCTAATTTGCATATGCAAATTATGAGTGGGAAGAGAAAAACATTTGTTACTTCCTTGTTTTGTGCCAAAAAGTCACGTAATTTCCCGCCCTGGCCCTAATTTGCATATGCAAATTAGGATTTGGATTCGGTTCGGCCAGGCAGAAGGATTCGGCCGAATCGGAATCGAAGAGAAGGGAATGTAAAAAGAAGAGGAAGCAGAATGTAAAAAGAGAGTTGGAAAGGCAAACTAGGAAGGGAAAGGAAAAATGCGAAGTAGGGAAAATGCTGAAAGGAAAGGAACATAAAAATAGATATCTATAATCACAGGTTTTGGATTAGAATTTGCAGTTGTTTGCCTAAGGGGTGCAGCTGCATTTGGTCTCAGCCATGTAACAAATATTGAAAGCAAAGTCAGCAAGAATCTGTAAATACAATTATTATTATAATTATTATTATTAATATGTATTAATATGTAAACGTGGGAATTCGCTGCAAATTTGCACCTGCCGAATAAATTCGCCCATCACTGCTAAGAGGCAGATTTATCAAGGGTTGAATTTCGAAGTGAAAATACTTCGAAAGTCAGCCAGTCAAAGTGGTTTTAGAAGGAAACTAAGTTTAGCTCAGTTTTTTATTAAAACAAAGTCGAGCAAATTAATTTAATTCATTTATCAATAATTCTTCTCAAGAAAGTGAAAGTGAAAGCACATCTCAACAAAATCAAGCATCAAAACAAAACATGCAACTTTTTTGAATTGACACTCCAAAAACTCGACTTTATCTTAGTCACTGTGTAAACTCAACTTTTTTTTAATAAATGAGCCCTTTATTGTTTAATCACTGTACCTGCCTGTGCTGCAGCAACTGAAGTTATGGGTTATGGGTCTTCCTCACTTGAGCAAGAGGTGCCCTTGCGAACTAACCCATTTTCCTCTTACATCTGAGGCAAGCTATTAAAGGTGAACTACTGGCTATTGCTAATCCTCATCATAGTACAAACTAATCCCCCAGGTTTGTGTGTATCTCAGTCTTAGATAAGTAATGTAGCATCTTTTCCATTCCTGAAAATTTCCAAAGATTTGATCTGTGCAAGATGGAGCTGGGTGAGTGAAGGGTAGCTGGCACTTAGTAGCGCCTCTATGTGGAAATGATGTTACGCATGGCAGGAATAGATAAAGTGCTATGCTTGGGACCAGTACTTCATTACTTGGGCTGTTGATTTTCTCCAAAAAGGATCACTGAGCAATTCACTTTGAGGTGCCTGATTTTTGGCATCCCCCTCAATGAATTAGCCTTTTTTGTCTTTAAATGGTCCTGTTTTTAAGTGGTTTTGTCTTTAAATCTATTCACTAGGGAACCAAGAACTTCTGTGGATTCATTAGGGAGCACTTCCCACAAGGCATAGGTTCATAACTATGGACTTCCTAAAAAACATTAATGTGTAGGGTAGCACTGGAATTTGAATATAATACACCTTACCCATGCAAATATTACTTGAGCTGAAAATTTCTTTCACAGTTGAAGACTTAAAGGGATAGTGTTTTTCAAAACGCATCAGTTAATAGTGATGATCCCGCAGACTTCTGCACAATCCTTTTCTCAAAAGAGCAAACAGATTTTTTCATATTTAATTTAGAAATCTGACATGGGGCTAGAATTATTGTCAGTTTACCAGCTACCCCAAGTAATTTGACTTGTGCTCTGATAAACTTCAGTCACTCTTTACTTCAAGTTGAGTGATATCACCCTCCCTTTCCACCCCAGCAGCCTAACAACAGAACAATGGGAAGTTAACCATATAACAGCTCCCTAACACAAGATAACAGCTGCCTGGTAGATCTAAGAACAACACTCAATATTAATAGCCAAGTCACACTGTGTTACACACAGTTATATTGAGTAGGAGAAACAACAGCCTGCCAGAAAGCAGTTCCATCCTGGCTCTTTCTGAAAGCACATGACCAGACAAAAACCTTTGATGACGCCTACACTCCAATATTACAACATACCTATAAAAATACACTTGTGATTCAGGAATTAAAGTGGACCCGTCACCCAGACACCAAAATCTGTACAATAAAAGTCCTTTTCAAATTAAACATGAAATCCAATTTCTATTTTTTATTAAAGCATTCATAGCTGTTGTAAGCTCATTTTAAAATATCAGCTGTCAATCAAATATTGTCTGCGGGGCAGATAATTACTTTCACTTTCCATTCGGCACTTCCTAGATGCCACTGCTCCCCACACATTCCCCCAGTTCTCTTAACCATTTAATTGTGTAGCCAGGACATGGGGATAGACATCGGGTCCCCCATTCTGGTGCACAAACAAGATTCTGAGATGATCCAAGGCTTGCCTTAATAACAGTGTCCACAAAATGGCTTCTGCCAGCTTGCTATAATTATGAATTCCCAGACTGACGAAAACAAGATTAAAATAATTTATATAGTGTAATTAATGTTCATTTTGCTTGACTAATGTGATAAAATAGGATTTTGAATATTTTTTTGGGGTGACGGGTCCACTTTAAATGTTATATTGCAGTATGAGGGAATAATTTGCAATGTAAACAGTGTAATTTAGAAATAAAAACTACATCATATAAATCATTTCAGAATCCCTTGTCATGTCATACACCTAGGATGAGAAACCACACAGCCCTCAAACTAGTGTTGGTACAGCTCCCAGAATCCTCTACAAGCCAGGGGATGTCAGAAAGTTATAGTTCCCCAAAACATTTGGTTAAGCTTAAAGAATTCTCTGGAAAACAGAACATAAAACCCATGTCCCATGATAAATGTATGCTGAAATTTGAAAAAAGAGATGGGAAGAACTGTACTGAAATTGCTACAAGGATATCAATTTAGTGTGTTATGTGATTCTATTGTGTAAGTAGAGTTAATAATACATCCAAGTGTTTGAGTAAGCAGTGAACCTCTTTCTTGGAGAAAAAAATCTTTCCTAAGTGGAACACGAAACAACCACAAAGGTGAAGAGAACTGCTGCATAAATAATGTCTGATCCAACTTGATCTTTCCTAGTGGTATTCAAAGCGCTTGAGGGAATCCGATTACAAATATATATATATATATATATATATAAAACTTTGTGTAGTACACGGCACGTGATCAGCAACAAGGAACCTTTTAACCCATAACTAAAAAGCTCCCCATGATCCCTGTTTATTTACTGAGAAGCAGTTTCTGTGGGTGATGGTTTATATGCTCTGTTACTGTACTTGTGGCGCATTAGAGCAGTTATAACACATCATACAACTGTTTGCTTAGCACCTAGAACTAACAGAAGTGCAAGCAGGGTAAAATAAAGGGGATGTAGTGTTCAATGTGCAGCATTTCATTATTCTGCATATTATACTAAGGATCCATTGGAGAGAAACTACAGCAGGTGCAGCACACAAGTCACAACAGGGTTGCCAGTTTGGCGGGGTTATAGCCAAATTGGGCTACTTTTAAAACATAGTGGCAGGTTTTCAAAGTCTGAACCCTACAACATATGGATTTGGGCTAGTTTTGGACTAGTTTTGCTGCGGGTTTGGACTTTCAAACTCCGTCCATTGGTTTTTAATACAAAATGAAGTGGCATCAAAGTTTGTGGCATACTCCAAGTGTGTAGAAGAAAGGGAGAGACTGGCCCATACTGCAGGTAGTGTGTGTGATGGGGAGTAGATGACTGTGTTGCACCTTTGTAGTATGAGCCAACATTGTTTTAGTTAAGATTGCTACATATGAAGGGTGATCTCTAGTTTATGGATTTTTCTTTTTCCATTATTCCGTATTCCATATGCAGGCAGTGAATAGATGAAAGACTAGTCAGGAATGTGATCTAAGGAAGGAAATGTTCTCCTCTGCTAGACCAGATCACTTCTGTATCTTGGCTACTAGCAGGCAACTCAGGCACGTTTCTAGCTTTTCATTTTTTAAGCTTCATCTCCTTATTTTCCCACCAACTAAAGTAGTATGGTTTTTAAACAGCTTTATATTGGAAGTTGGTGCCTTCAATTCATGCATTGGACAGTTGCAGCTTCCATTCCATGGTTTGTCTCAAACAGATAAAGTATAATTCATTGAGTGGTATTGGGCTTTTTACCCACCATTTCTGCCAATCTAAATAGCATAATAATGGCATATGCAGCGTGCAAATGATTACATAAAAGAAATCTGTCCCAATTTACAGGGAAAATTTAAAAGAATCCTCTTTAATATAGAAAAATTATTGGAAAATTCCACATGCTTCATTGATTTCATACTCTTAATGTTTTACTTTATGTTACACAGCTGCTGAAAATGAATATGCAACTTTGTAAATACACAGTTTTTTATGATGTAATGCCTGGTGATGTGTGATGTATTGGTTGCTTTTTCTTTTACACTGTATAAAAAAACAGACCCCACTTTGTAGAGATGGACACACACTATCCAGCCTACTGTGCTCTATACAATAAATTTAGCACACCATTATCCACAAATGCCCTATTCAAAAGGTTCAGAATTACAGGAAGGCCACCTCCTGTAATTGTTTTGTCTCCCCAATGTATATATCAATTCACTCCTCACTAAACTGGACTGTGTATACCACATTGCTTTGTTTTTCTTTAGGCGTTGGATCCTTTGGGTGTACCAGTTTTTGTCTTAGTGTGTTGTTAGGCTTGAAAAACACAGGGACATGGTGTTTGTTGAAAATCCTCATGGTGTTTCTCGGACACTCCAGCTACATATGGAATGACTATGTTTTGCCTACTATGTGTCTCTGGGTGGATATTTCTTTTGGTGTTCCTGTTGGGCTTGGTTGCTGCTGTTTTGAGAAAGGCCCATCTGGGTAGCCACACACTTTCAAAGTTCCTCTGAGATGTTTATGCTCCTTGTCCTTGGACTCTGTATCAGTTACCACACATTCCACCCTGTGGAAAAATGGGAATTGAACAACAGATACTGATCCGTAGGAGTATACCTCCGTTTGAATGCATATCAGACAGTCCAAAAAGGCAAGTTTGTTCCCGTGGGCATCTTCCCTTGCTAACTTGATGTTTTGTCCACTGAGTTAATGTGTTCTGTAAAGACTGCCACTTCATTGCATCTGATTTTAACCCAAGTGTCATTTACATATCTGAACCAGTGACTCAACGTAATTCCCTGGAATTTAAGTAAAGCCCTCCTTTCCACTTCTGCCATGTACAAGTTAGCTACAGTGGTAGAGACTGGAAAAGAACAGATTATTTATTACCCATGAGCCACATACAAATGTAAAAAGGAGTCGTGGAGCAACAATAGGATGAAAATAGTTCCAGGGAGTGCCAAATAAGAGCTGAGATTGGCAATTGGTAGCCCCTATGTGGACTGGTAGGCTATAGGAGGCTCTGTTTGACAGTACATCTGGTTTCTATGCACCCAAAACTTCTCTCCCAGCCTGGAATTAAAAAATAAATAAGCACCAGCTTTGAGGCCACTGGGAGTAACATCTAAGGAGTCAGTGATCAACATGTTGCTCATGAGCCACTGGTTAGGGATCACTGTTCCAAAGGGATCTCCAGCAAAACTAGGACATATTTTTGGATTTTCTGAGAACAGAGGAACTTGTTCTTTGTATGCACTTGAACCAACCATTTTGTCCAAGTCAGGATGTCTTAAAACTGCAAAATTACAGATCAGAATATTCGAAAAAGTTTATATAAAGAAACTGCCTTATTTACAAATATATAAAGTTAAATTTCTCTGTAGCTTTAATTTCTAATTATGCTAAACTCCAAACAGAACTTAACCTTCAGCTTATTAACCACTTTATGAAAAGTCTAACTGTCTCTGAAAACAATAAAAGGTTAACAGAAAAGCAATCTTATTGTCTGCTCTTGATTAATTTGGGTTTCATTAATTCCAACAGTGCAGTTACATTTCAGTACTTTTTCATTTAATAAACTAATTGAGCCATTAATCTGACTCTATCACATAAAGGTCATAATTATTAGGTGTAAAATGCTGCATTAGCTCTTTGCAAGGTAATTGTTTGTTTTCCATGTACTCCCTGCATATTGATAGAATATTATATATTGCAATATACAATATCTCAAGTTATAGTTACAGTTTCTTTACTTTATTCTTAGAACTTGAAGCGAGTGGCTGAGACATGGATGGATGAGTATGCAGAGTATATCTATCAGAGAAGGCCAGAGTACAGGCATCTTTCTACTGGAGACATATCATCCCAAAAGGAGCTCCGTAAGCATCTCAAGTGCAAGGATTTCAAATGGTACATGTCTGAAGTAGCATGGGATGTTCCAAAGTTCTACCCACCAGTGGAGCCACCACCTGCTTCTTGGGGAGAGGTAAATATAAACTGTGCTCATGTATATTTGACAACTTTTATAATGAGGAAAATCACCCTGTACAGTAGAAGAGACCTACAGGAAAATGGAGCCAACTACAAAAACTGGTGCTCATTTATCAGCACTGGATAATCTAACCTGGACAGAAAAGCAGCCCCGTCAATGAAATCCAAGTATAGCAAGCAATTAGAGTTAAAAGCAAGGTATCTTTATTATCATTTTCATGCCTTTAAAAGGCTTTATGCATTTTGTGGAACCAGGCAATTGTTCGTAGGCTAATTAAGTGCCTAGCACAATGATGAGAGGTTGAAACATTCCAGCATCAGTCTACAAATTAGATTTTTTTTTCTAGTACACTAAAAATTGAGCATGGAATAGCCAAAGCCTTTTGTCCCCCAAAGCAGGGGAAAAAGTCCATAAAGTTCAATCCTGAACCCCAGGACAGTTCCATCCTGATTCCTATATATTTTTTCATGGATCATTAAACTTGTCGTCATTCAGCTTTATTGATGATCTTATGCATGATGTTACTCTGCCTGCCCAGAAGATGGCCTTACTATGAACAATTGTATCATTAGTAATGCTAATATGCATGCTAATTTTAATGTGTTGATTATTGCCAGTGTGGGAGACCTAGGCCACCTTCTTTAACCGATGCTGTAAGCTTGGCTCTAGCAAATCTGGGGGGTTTGTTGGCCTACACGAAGGCTGATGATGCTTTATCTAGGGAGGTAAAGAATATCTGTGGAATAAAGATTGGTGTGTTGTAGAAGGTATACAGAGATTTGGGGAGAAATATATACTTATACAAAATCTTATCAAATTGGAATAAGTATCAGTAAATATTGCCCTTTTACATCTCTTAACTTTTACAACCATTTTGTGATGGTCTGTGTGTTTCCTCAGAGATCACCTGACCAGAAATACTTCAGCTCTAACTGTAACAGGAAGACGTGTGGGAGTAAAAGATGAAACTTTGTCCATTAACTGACTCGCTACCTTCATTTTGAAGTGTTCCCTCACTATACTGGGCCCCTTGTGGACTACCAGTCAAAACAGAGGTTGGGGTCACCCTTGTACTCACAGTCTTTGAAGGAATTCCCACACAGACAACAAGATCTGGCTCTTACTCACAGCCACAGGCTCCCTCTGCTTCTTGCAGTAGCAGGCAGTACCCCCAGCTCCTGGGAGCAGTGGCGTAACTACCAGGGGTGCAGAGGGTGCAATTGCACCAGGGCCCCCACCACTTTGAAGCCATTCTGAGCCATGATAATGGTTATGGCAGGCGGTTGTCTAGGGGGAAATTTTACAGCACACATGCCATCAACACTCCAGCATGGGGCCCGGGTGCCCATCCTGTACCAGGGCCCACCAAGGAGTAGTTATGCCACTGTCTGGGAGTTCCTAACACAGCCAGGTCTCCTACTAGCTGAGAGACACTCTCCCATTCCAATTAACTTTAAATAGCCTTTCCACAGGACAGCTTTCCTGTAGAAGGTGAGCTCCAATCTCTGGACTAGCTCTGTGGAATGAAGTACCTGGCTACTAAACTTAAACAGAGAAACTGTTCTCTGTTTAAAGACAACTCCCTTCCTGGAGTCTATCTTAGCACATGGGAAGAAATTAAAGGCTAGAGTGACCTTTTTCCACCTTTTTCCAGTCACCACAATATATATAAATCCCACTTTTTTGGGTTACTGGTCAGTTAAAAAGATCCTGTGAACACGTTTCTTCTAACCTAGAATGTGGCATATCTTTCTCTCCACATATCAAGAAGCAGCTAACAGCAAATGTATCTGAAAGCCTGATAAACAGCCCTAATGTCATGTCATAATATTATACAGCGTGTTTAAAAAGATTCAAAGATATTGACTAAACAGTCATTATGCAGACAAATATTGATTGATTTTCCCATGATATAATCTTTTAAATATGTCTTTCGTGAGCAGAAATGACAAGTGCATAGTCCCATGGAATGCAAAATAGGAAAATTAACTTAGCTCATCAATAGTGTAGCAATTTCATGAAACATACTTGATGTATACCCATGGCAGCTGTTAACTCGTCAACCCCAAAAATTCAATAAAAAAGACTTAAGTGCCTAGCTGGGAATCCAGTAAAATCAGAAGCTGTACCATGTATGGTTCCCAGTTATTGCCAAGTGACTGAACAAAAGGTCAGGCTTGAACAAACTATTGTACTGCACAAAATGCTGAGGTTGAGCAATTCTGGAGATGGTTTATTTAATTCTAGGTTCTGGCTTTCCGCCTAGACTCATTACTTTTTAATAGAAGTGTAATATGTTTTATACAGACCAACTGGGTGTGATTAATTACAGTCCTTCACAGAGACATAGTAGCCTACATCACAATCACATCGTTAGAACAACAAAAGCAGCAAAGTATCTGAAAACTTGGGAATATGCAGTGATTATAGTTTTCACATCCATAAAAAAATTGTACCTAGCAATTATAGACTTTTACCATTTATCATCACCAACTCTTTGCAAACTCTGCTAATCAACTGCTGGCAAAACGTGGACCAGAAACTAATATCCTAAACCTCAATTAGAACAAACCTTTTGTTATCCTAGGATAGAAATCAGATTTTATCTTCATTAGAAAGAATGCCCTTGGCAGCTGCTGGAATGCTGAGCAATGTAAATTATTCTATATTAATTATATTGCCCATTAGTCTAACGTTTGCTTAAAGGGACGCTAATGCTAAAATATGAGTTAGTCTGTAAGAGCATATAACAATAATTAAAAGCTATAAACTGGCACTTGGAACTGTTTTTGATGCTGGAAATATAAATCTTTCGCAAATAGAATATATGAATTTTTAAGAATTGGCACCAAGACTTTGTTCCTGTAGTCAAGGTTTGATACAATAAAAAATGTAAATCTTTATAATGTGCAATAAAACAGTCCCACCTGGGCTGTGTGAGAAAATAGAAACACCTAGGCTGTGCAGTATTATAGAAGAAATTGAGTATTCAATGTACTGAAGAGTCTTGTATAACTGTAAAGGCGCTTCATAATGTTAATTTTAAAGACAAAGACATTTGGGCATTATAGGAGGCACCGTTATGCGTAAAGAGTTGGTTTCCTTCATAAGTTTTTATTTTTCAATCTAGCCTAATATATAAACTCTTAATAACGATCTGTTTACCTCGGATCCCGGAGGAAGGTAGCTGATCCAGGAGAACTGATGGTAACAGGAACCTCTCTATGGCTCCGGTATTCACCGACGACCTTTTGGGGCCCCGGCTTGGAGGTGGTAGAGAAGCCAAACACCCAGGTGTCAAACACCCAGGAGCTGGGTATATTCCAGAGTCAGGACTGCAGATAAATGAGAAACTAAGTTCAGATGAAGTTTAATTCTGTGAATCCTGCATTTTCACTACCATGCCAAAACCCTATTCTAGGAATTAATCTAACCCCTAACCATTAAGAGATACAAATACCAGAAATTCAATGACATATGACACCAACCAAGTAGACTATTACTGCCAAGGAAAACATTCCTCTGGATTTTGGAAAAGCAACCAGTATGATTCCAAACAATGCAAACATGGAATACAACACTTGAAAAGGGTTCTATTCATCAACACACAAAAACGAAAATGAACTGACTGTAAAATACTAACTGCAAGACAATGTATATTGTAAATAGAACGGGGAAGGCCACGGCCATGAAAACAAATTTGCTAGATATGTACATAGACAAAAGGAATCCTGGGAATGAACTCCAAACACGCTCCAAGAGAAACCCATTTACATGGGTTTATCCTATTGGCTAAAGCTCACCCACTGGGTTTTCAAGCAAAAGCCAGGATAATAGTTGATCAGATTCCCAACTACAGACCTTTTGTCTATTTAAGTCTGTATGAGGCAGTCTCCTCAACTCTTGTCCTTGGTATGCAAAACCATACGGTGGTTCTATCTAAGCTGACCTACACATGTGTTGCTTTGCTATTACTAATCTTTCTATTCAGATCTTATCCTGTTCATATTCCTGTGTCTTATTCAAATCCGTGCATAGTGGCTAGTCCCTTGCAGATAAATGGAGGAAGCTACAAGCTTTATTACATTCTCTCATACACTCTTTAGGAAACCTTAGGTGCCTGTAGTAAAAGTCAATTCAGAAGGTCTTGATTCTCAGTAATATCGATGAATACAATGGGTAGCATGCAACCATATAACCCCATTTCCATGATAGAGATAGACTTGTTTTTTTTTTCCAGATTCGTAACGTGGCATCCAATCTCTGCATTGACAGCAAACATGGGGCAACAGGAACAGAACTGAGACTGGACACGTGTGTGAAGGATGGATCAGAGAGGACCTGGTCACATGAACAGGTAACCTTTTCTTTTTATAGCCATGTGGGCCTGATTACAGGTTAAAATATGTGATACTCTGAAAGGTGTATATTAGAACACATGCAAAACATGTAAAAAGATTCATTTGCTTCCATTGGTCATTGCCTTGTCTTTGTCATTTTGGAGGGTAGTTTTCAGTAAAAACTTGACTTTTCGAGTTAAAAAAAACTAAGATTTTTCTTTTAAAAAAAACTAAAAATCAAATTTTTTGAATTTTATTATACCCTGAAGCTGGAAATAGCTAAAATCCAAAAATACTCCAGCTAAAACCTGTCATTTAGAAGTCAATGGCAGAGGTCCCATTTGAACATGTTTGTAGCCTTTATCATGTTCAAGTTTTTTTCAGTGGTTATCACTTGAAAACTCAATCAATTCTATTGATTCAAGTAATTTTTTGCCAAAAACTCAATTATTTCAAGTATTCAAGTTTTTCACCCTGATTACACAGATTGGTGTTATTTACCTTCAAGTTTTTTTCTTAAATTAGAAAACATTCGAGCTGTGAGTTTATTGGAGGTATAAAAAAAATCTCACCTTTCATAAATAACCCCCTAAATAATATAATTATTAACATGCATTTCTATAGCACCAACTTATTTCGTAGCGCTGTAAAGTGAATGTGATTATACAACTAAATCACATGAATTACATACATAGAACATATGGAGGTAGATACATCACAATAAATATGGAGTTACATACATCACAATAAATACTGGTACAGAAGGTGAGGAAGGCACTGTGCAAAAAGAGCTTACAATCTAAAGGGAAGGAAATAATATACAAGGTGTGGGAGTGGGCAAGAGCAGAGTAAAGTGGGTGAGAGATGTAGTACTGTAGCTGGTATTACATTGGGTAGTTAAGAGTGAAGGTAGGTTTATCGAAATAAGTGCGTTTTAAGAGATTTCTTGAAATCTGAACGGTTGGGAGAAAGTAGGACAGACCGTGGGAGAGAATTCCAGTGTAGGGGTGCAGCAATTGCAAAGTCTTGAATGCAAGCATGTGAGGAGGTAATGAGAGAAGATTTGAGTAGCAGGTCAGTAGAGGAGCGGTTGGGTGAGTAAATGGAGATTAGTTCAGAGATGTAGGGAGGGGCAGAGTTATGAAGTTCTTTGAATGTCAGGGTCATTAATTTGAATTTAATTCTGAAGGGGAGTGGAAGCCAGTGCAGGGATTGGCAGAATGGTATGGCAGAGGAGGAGTGGTTGCTGAGGTGTATAAGCCTAGCAGCAGTGTTCATTATGGACTTGAGAGGTCTCTGGCGGGGAAGGCCAATTAAAAGAAAGTTACAATAGTCTAGACGTGATATGACAAGAGAGTTAATAAGAATTTTGGCAGCATCTTGGGTGATAAATGATCATATTTTGGATATGTTCCGTAGGTGGAAGTGGCATGATTTAGCAAGTGACTGGATGTGAGGAGTGAATGTCAGGGCAGAATCTAGGCTAACCCCAAGGCCTGGGTAGAGGGGGTGATTTTTAACTATGATGGATGCTTCTGGGATGTTACTGGTGTTAGTTGGAGGAAAAAGAACCATTTTCGTTTTGATTTAAGATGGCGTTGTGACATCCAAGTAGAGATAGCAGACAGGCAGGAGGAGAGACAAGTTTGGAGTTCTGGGTTGAGATCAGGAAAGGAGAGATAGATCTGACTATCATCAGCGTAAAGGTGGTAGTGGAAACCATGCAAGCTGATTAATTTGTACTGTGTATAGGGAAAATAATAAGGGTCCCAGGACAGAGCCTTGAGGAACCCCAAAAGAGAGAGGTAGGGGGAGATGATGCTACTCCATTGTAAGAGACACCGAAAGAACGATTGATGAGGTAAGAAGAGAACCAGGACAGGGCTGTGTCACGAAGGCCAAGCGAATGGAGGGACTAGAGGGGGAAAGGGTGATTTACAGTGTCAAATGCAGCTGAAAGATCAAGCAGTATTAGTAGTGGGACATTTTTTTTTGGCTTTAGCTGTTAAAAGATCATTAGTTAGCCGGGTCAGGGCAGTTTAAGTGAAGTGTGTTTAAGTGGGGTTATTGTCAGAGAGGAATGAGGTTAGTCAGTTATAGACTAGGCACTCAAGTAGTTTAGAGATGAAAGGTAGCAGAAAGATAGGTAGGAGGTTGTCAATATTGGAGGGATCAAGAGAGAGTTTTTTTTAATGGGGGTGACAAGAGCATGTTTTAGTTGAGACGGAAATAGTCCATTAGAGAGCGAGAGATTAAATAGATGAGATAAGGCTTTGATTAGACAAGTACTGGTATTGTGGAGAAGTTTTGAAGGAATAGGATCAAGCGGGCAGGTGGTAAGGTGAGAAGAGGCCAAAAGTTTTGAGACTTTCGCATTAGTAACAGGGGTGAAGGAGCACAGGTGAGACTGGGGAGTGTAGAGGGAGGGTGGCAGAATGCTATGGGGGTTTAGTAGTGTAATGTCCCCTCTGATAGTGTCAATTTTGTTTTTGAAGTGCTCAGCAATGTCTTGAGCAGAGACAGATGTGCATGGAGGGGGTGGAGAAGGGGAAAGGAAAGTGTTAAAGGTGGAGAATAGTTGTGCCGGTTTTTTGGAAAGGAATTAATGAGTGAAGTAAAGTAGGTTTGTTTGGCTTGGGAAAGGCTGGTGTTAAAGGAGTGCAGGGCAGATTTGTAGCTCAAAAAGTCTGATTCTGAGCAGGATTTGTGCCAGCGATGCTCAAGTGCACGTGAGTGTCTTTGGAGTGCTTTAGTATCAGCAGTGTGCCAAGGTTGAAGTGGTTTGGGTCTAGCACGTTTAGTTTTTACAGGAGCAAGCTCATTAAGGGCAGTGGTGAGTGTGCTATAGTAGACAGAGGTAGCTGCATTAGAACAAGAGATAGCAGAGATATTAGAGTAAAGAGAGTCAAAGGAAGAAGAGAGATGTGACATATCCAGAGCTTGCAAGTCACGGTAGGTATGTGTTTGGGGATTAGCAAGGGGTGAGGAGGGAGTTAGCAAGAGTTGAAATGTGAGCATATTGTGATCAAAGAGGTGAAACAGTGAGTTAGTAAAATTGGTGTTTGAACAGAGTCTGGTAAATATTAGATCCATAGCGTTACCATTGGTGTGAGAGGGGGAGTGTGAGCACAAGGATAAGCCTAGGGAGTATGTTAGAGAAAGAAGTTTAGAGACAGAAGGGCTGCTAATGTTGTTAACAGGTATATTAAAGTCACCTAATAGGATGGATGGGGTGTTAGATGAAAGAAAGTAAGGAAGCCAGGCAGCAAAGTGGTCCAAAAATTTGAGAATGCAGAGTCAGCACAGCGGAGCTCACGCGCGTCATCTTCGGCTCCAGTATCCATTGGGTCTTCTTCCATCCCTTTGCCAATTTCCACTACTTTCAGCATATGTGCAGTTGTAACAAACGGGAAGATTGCTCCAGCTTCTCTTGCGCATTCTAGAGGGGACAGATTTTAGGGCTAACACTGTGCATGGGGGAGGCAGGGAGGGGGGCCATAAATAAATATAAAAGTTTTTGTTTTTATATGAAACCAATGCTTTCTTTCAAAATTCACTTTTAAAGAAGGCAGACATTGAATATACAAATTGCATAGACAAAGCACTCGCAAGGTTTTTCAAACTTTCGAATATAATACAGGTGCACGTCAAATGTCCACTTCAACCAACTTCAAGTTTCACAAATGTAGCAGACAGCACCAAATTACCACGTATTGCAATTGTCAAGATTATTGGTATACCGAATGCATTACTGCTGCTCCGATTCTAAACTCTGTTTGATATTTATTTTAATGAAATTTTTCTGTGTTTTGCTTATTAACCTCAGAGTTATATGAACACTGCTTTAATTCAGGATTAGCTTATGTACAATTTATAGGTTTATTTACTCATACGTAGTCAGGGATAATTGAAGCTTATCGTGTACACTTGTGCTCATGAAAAGCCTCTTAAACTTATTTGGTTCTCATGGAGACATGAAACTGTATTTCATCATATTTTCACTAGAGGGCAGCATAAGACTAACAAAAGACCAAAAACTGTAGTAAGCCTTGGCACGTTTCTTTCAAAATTAATATTTATTCCAAGTGTTTGATGAAAACAGCACATTTCACCACATAATGATAATTACATGCAAAGCTTTTATTCCACTGAAGCTAAAATTGGCTTTGAAACTGAAATATTTAGTGACATTTACACAATGTAATATTTTAATTACAAAATATTTTGCAGTTTTTCTAAATCTAAATTATATGTTGCTGTGTGATTAGTTCCATCAATCTGGAAGGATCTTGAGGATAAAACGTATTTCATTATCTGATTAAGTATAATTGCTCTAGATGTTAAAGGGGTTATAGAATGGCTAATTCTAGGTAACTTTTCAGTTGGTCTTCGTTATTTTTATTTTTATTTTATTTATTTCTTCTTCTTCTGACACTTTCCAGCTTTCAAATGGGGGTCGCCCAACAAATGCTCTGTAGGTCTACAAATTTGTTCTTATTGCTACTTTTTATTACTCCCCTTTCTATTCAGGCCCTCTCCTATTCATGTTCCAGTCTCTCATTCAAATCAGGGCGTGGTTGCTAAGCTAATTTGGACCCTAGCAACCAGATTGCTGAAACGGCAAACTGGAGAGCTTCTGAATTAAAATCTAAATAACTTACAAACCACAAATAATAAATAAAAAATGAAAACCAACTGCAAATCACTTTCTACATCATTCTAAAAGTTAACCCAAAGATGAACAACCGCTTTAATTCACATATGGATAATAGCATTACTGGACCTTAAAATACTTATATCCGTAGATGAAATATGAAAATGTAATTTAAATTTTCAAATTTTAGAATTCCATGAATGGCCTGGATTGTTAAAGCAACACTGCTTAATAAAATGTTATGCAAGGTCTACAGGGCCAGCAGCCGACTTCATAGAAATGGCATCTGCAATGAGACTCCTGGCTGCTATTTGTACACCCAGCTCCCTGTTCCTTCTTCAGGCATATGGTTTCTAACATCATACACCTAAACAGGACTAGATCTGCCCAGGCCCGGATTCATGGAGATGTCACCAAGGCCCAGGCTTAGGGCAGCAGAATTTCATACCTTCCAACATTTTGGAAATAGAAAGAGGGACAAAAAGATTTGGTGCACATAGAGTGGCTTCATTTTTGACCCTGCCCATTTTTGTGGCCACTAATTACCATGTCCAGTTTACAAAATTTGGCACGTCTGTGGTTTTATGTGTTATTACAGTTTTGCTAATGAAGGTGACGTTTCCCCAAGAGACCTGCTTATCTTCAACTGTTACTTAAGTTGCTAAGTATCTATTCTGGGCTCTCTGGCAAAAGACAAAATCGGGACTGTCCCGAGAAAGGGAGGTGTGGGATTTTAGAGGGCAGCATGCTGCCCAACCACACCTGCATTGGTTCAGAAACAATGGGCATGCGCAAGAGATACAATAGTTCGACTATATTATATATATTTATACTATATAATTTCTCATGTGCCAATCCCCATTGCTCTGGTCCTGCAGATGAAATTTTGAGTGAATAAAAAGGAGGGGACAAGAATGACTAACGTCAGTGGGCCTAGGGGTAAATCCAGCCCTGGATCTGCCTTTCAAGTGTTTGATTACAGCATGAAATCATCAGCAAAAATAAACTGCGCTGTAATGTTCCTATGTTACTTATCACAAAGAAAGCTGATGTACAGTATCACTGTATGGTGGATGCTCAGTGGAGAATACTCTTGCTTTATATGTCACAATTACTGGGAGATCCTTTAATCCGCAGCAAAGTCTATGCTCCAACATCTCCACAAGAAAGCTTTATGAATAAATAGGCAAGCTTTATCAATAGCAGAGGTGGAATAAAAGAGAACAAAGCCCTATATACTTGAAAACATCTCTGTAAATGGGGCGGCCAATTACCGGTGCTAGTTCTGAAGCGTCCCACGACTCCCACTAATGACTGGCAACTTGCTTTCTGGGAAGGTTGTGCAGTATATCTGCACGCCAGGGTTGTTAGAGAAGGTGAGAAGTACATGGCTAAACGCTTGAACAGAGCAGTAATTATCACATTTGCTGCTGGTGTCCTTGCCCTTACTCATTGGTCTGTGGTTACCTGCAGAGAGATGATTAACCTCTTCTCTAGAAAAGCTGCACTGAGCCGTGAAAAAAGTCCTTCCCAGCCGCAGAAGCAAGTGCTGGTCATGGTGGAATGATGTTATCATGTAGAGTGGAGCTTAACACCCTCACTGTTAGACGAGTACAACAGATTCAATTGCTACCTGCTACTGCTGGGAATATCTAATTAACAAGTATGTCCGTAGCAAAGAATGTGCTCTGTAGGCCCTAAACATTCCTTGACACCCAGACGTTGAGGATTATTTCTGCAGCTACACTGCATGTTATTTTTGGCAACAATTTGTTAGAAACTGCAATACACACATTGCTTAAAGAGGCAACTCACATTTAAATTAAGTTTTAGTAAGTTATAGAATGGCCAGTTCTAAGCAACTTCATTATTTGTTTTTGTTTTTTTTTATTATTATTATGTCTTTTTCTTCTGACTCCTACCAACTTTCAAATGGGGGTCAAAAACAATGGCTCTTTAAGGCTAGAAATGTATTGTTATTACTACTTTGTATTACTTAGTGTTGTGTTTGGTAGCCGAAGATTAGGAGAGTAGAACAGTGCTTTATTAGCAGGTTCATGCAGCCATTACATAACAGCAGTAAGTCTTACTTTCACTTTCAAGTTGTACAGAAAGTCCTATGTATGCACAGTGCCACCTGCAGGCCATTTGTATAAACACCACATATTCCCCCTATAGTAGGAAAGCATTTGGACAAATATATAAACAGTAACAATTAAACCGTATGTATCTTAAAGCAATATATACATTCTTTACATGACATAGTCCTTGGTCCATGCAGGCCATTTGTATAAACACCACACTTAGCTTTCTAATCAAGCCCTCTCCTATTCATATTCCAGCGCCTTATTCAAACAAATTCATGGTTACTAGAGTAATTTGGAACCTAGCAACCAGATTGCTGAAATTGCCAACTGGAGAGCTGATGAATTAAAAGCTTAAAAAGTGACAAGGTTTCCGGATATCAGGTTTGCGGATAACAGATACCATACCTGTACTATGCTATTACTCCAGGGTGTACATCCAACATCTGCTTGGGATCTGCCTATAGGATGCAGCAGATACATATTTAAACTTCCTTTACATTTTGGATATGTGTTTTGCTCAATGTCATTTTTTGTAAGTCCATTGTGTATTTGAATTGTTTGGTTTTATAGGGACTGTAAAAACAGGGATTTCATGGTATTGGTAGTAGGAATTAAACTGACACACACTATAGACACACCTCCAGATACTTAGTAATAAAGAAACACACAAACATACAAGACGTGCAATTGCAGGGCAAGCCCTTGTGTGCCAGTGTGTTACTTAATTTCATGCTATTGGGGCAGTCTGCACATTATTAGTATGAAGTGTAACTTGTGACCTCTGGGAGCAATGAGTTCTTAAAGACCCAGAAGTGTTATAGGTATTAATTAGTCTATAAATATGAGGGTATGTGATAGTTTTTCCCTTTAGGGAAGAGGTGGTTATGTTGGAGGACCTGAGGTAGAAGGAGGCCTGAGTAAAGAAGCAAAGGCCTGAACACTAAAATAGTGGAATCCACATAAAATGAGGGCTTGTAGTTTAGCTTCTGCTATTGCCTTACTCTAGAACAGGGGTCCCCAAACTTATTTCTCCCTTGAGCCACATTCAAATGTAAAACAAAGTTGGCGAGCAAGACGAGCATGCAAAAAGTTTCTGGGGGTGCCAAATATGGGTTCTGATTTACTGTGGGTAGCACCTATGTGGACTGGCATCTTATAGGAGGCTCTTTTAGGCTGTACACACAGCTTTTACATAACTAAAGCTTGCCTTAAAGACAGGAATTCAAAAATAAGCACCTGCATTTAGGTCCCTGGGAGCAAAATCCAAGGGGCTGGTGATCAACATGTTGTTCATGAACCCCTTGTTTGGGATCACCACTCATAGAATTTGAGTTAGTCAGGGCTAGCTACAAAAAGAAAAATCTGTTTTATACCTCCACTTACGTCTCAGCTAAGGTTAACTGATCTATCTAGTCACATCAATGCTTCATGTTTTTGTTCCTGGGGTCCAGTCCAGTTCATCTATAAGACCCTTTCCTCATGCCAGTTCTTTTAGGGCCCAGTTGAGTCAGCCCCATGTAGCACTGCTTTATTTGGAGAGCAGATGGAATTTAGCGGGATCACCTTACAGATTGCCCCAGTATCTCTATTTATTATGTCATTGGAACAGTTTGACCATAACTAATCCCAGAAGGTTTTACTAGGGTGTTTTTTTTTCAATATTGTTTAGATATACTTTACTTAATAACTCGTAGGGTTGCCACCCAACTGGTATTTTACCTAGCCAATAAAACACCTGCCAAGACCAGGGCGGGTATTACAAATTTACCTGCAATATAGTTGCTGGTAAATTTGTAATACCCTTAAAAAGCCCTTGGCCCACCCTCAATTCGCTTAGAACTTACATTTTTCTCGGGCTTCTAGCCATCGCTTGATGTGGCTCTGCCCCCTTTTGAGGCACAATGTTGGGCTCTGCTCCTTTGCATCACAGAACGCCCCCACCAGCCAGTAAAAGTCTTTGCAAAAGGTGCCAACCCTAATGACCTTGTGTGTTTTTGAGCATCAGAAGTAGTGATGGGTGAATCTAGGCAGATTCGCTTTGCCAAAAAATTCACGAAACAACGTGCGTTGTGTCGTTTTCGGCATGCGACTCGTCAGGCGGATTTTTTCGTGAATTTATTCGCCGGCGGCAAATCGTGGGAATTTGCCGCAAATTCGTTGCTGGCGAATAAATCGCCCATCCCTAGTCAGAAGAACTTATAAAGTTTAGGGTCCAGATATGGGCCGGCAGGGCCCACGCACTGTGTTTTTACTCATTGTATGAACTCCAGAAGTGCAGGGTCCAGATCTGGGTCGGTAGGGCCCACCAGGTTTTTTCCTGGTGTCCCGCCGGCCCAGTCCGACCCTGCTTGATAAGCACATGATTCATCCATTCCTGTTATTTTATAGAAGAAATCATTTTGGAGTCGAAATTTAAAACCCAAAAGTGGTATTTCTGAAAAGTTAATGATATTTTTAAAACAAATATAAGGCATGTTAAGATCCATTGGACCAGCAGTTTGAACGGAAAATAATATTGTAATCTCTAATGCATTCTACAGCCCATTGTGATTAATGGAAAACCCTAGGAGAATCTAAGAAGTACAATTAACATACCAGCAGGTGACAGCATACTAATAACCCCTTTATCCTCAAAGGTACATTCATAGCTGGATTTCACCACGGTTATTAAACAGCAATGCACACTGCTAGAGGGCATGAGTGTAAATAGCTTTCAAATGACATAAATTCAGTCCTACTTAGAAGTGTATATAAAACCACTCAGTGATTTAACACCCGGTACTTCATTTGAAATGTTCATGTGCCATGTACAATAAGTTGCTAGGTAATGGCTTATTTAACACATATATTTGTAATGCTCTTATATGCAGTTTAGAAATGGTGTATTTAACAAAAAAACCTGAAGTTTCATTAATCAATACTTCATACATAAAAGCAACAGGAAAAATACATTACACAAAGTATGTGGACTTGGAAACATTGTGCATTGATTACGCATATTTGAGAAGGCATGTTGTCAGTACGTAGAATTGGATGTGCTTTATAATAGATATCATAATGTTCTATGCTTTACTGAAGGGAATTAAACAAGCATATATAAATTACAGTACAGGAACATTTGTTGAGACAAACGGTGAAGGCCCTGCATGAGGGAGCTCAGGAAATCAGTCTTAAAAAGTCAATTCAGCTGGACGTGCTGTATTTTTTCTCTTTTTACTAGTCATGCGACTAGCTTTCTCCATTCAGAATGACTTGTAATTGTTTAGAAAAACTAGCATGGGGTCAGAGACCTCATGGAGGCAAGATGCTGATTGTATTCTGAATTGAGAAAGCCAGTCAGATGATCTCAATAGGAGAAAAAAGTCCAGTGAATTTGATTTATTACTATAGATATGCCATAACCTGAATGAATGAGAACCTTTATAGACATAAATATTAAAGAGGTGCATGATGTGAGCAACAACCAGCAACATATTAACACACAGATTGGTCCATATTCCTCAGACTTCTGTATGGACCAGATTCATATAAATCTTCTTTGATAGGACACAGACATAAAGGGTTAGGTAATAAAAGTAACTGGTTCTAGTAACCCATAGTAACCAATCAGCCGGTAGTTTATAATGGACACTTGCTTAAAACAACGTCTTATTGGTTGCTAGACATAGCGCAATCTTGTCGATATGCTAATTAAGATTTGTAGAACCGTTATCACAGTGACATATTTAAAGTGGGGGTTCACCTTTAAGTAAATTTTTAATGTATTATAGTGTAGCGCTATAGTAAACTGGTGTGACTATAATCAGTTATAGCTACCAAATGGTATTAAACCACGAATGAAACTCTCTTTCTCAGGGATGAGCCCTCGCAGCGGGGTGGAGGAAGGATATAGTTGAACTGTAACCATGTGCCATAAGCACAATAAGTTGGGCGCCAGTGATTCTTTATGATGAACCAAAACAGCATTTATTGAACAGCAGAGCAATGAGACAATCACCACATTGGAGTATAGAACAGTTACACAGCATTGATATAGAGCACACAGCATGGATACAGATACATACACAGCATAAAGGAGCAAATACTCACAGCACCATACATGGGCTGGATCCCTTCAGGCAAGGGGTCATGTCAGCAGTAGTTGAGCTTTGAATGTGAATAGATATACACCAGAATTCAGCAGTTGTACCAAGTGGAACCTGAGGGGAAACCCTATCCCTGAGGTCTGTACACTTAGTCCCTATTTCTGGGTTATGAGTACCCGAGGATCTTAATCCTTCTAAGTCTCCTGTCGGAGCGTGAGCTGCTCAACTAACTACCTATCTATCACTCCTAGAGTGATCTATGACAGAGTATAGCTGTACTTTACTTTAGGGCCTTTGCGCCTAGGGATCATGCCCATTCCCTTCCAGCCAGCAAGGTTGGGCTAAAGCAATGAGCACTGACCGCATGGTTCCCATGACCTTTATACTTTTACACAGTGCCACCTTGTGTACACTGTGAGAACTACAGGGGTTGCATAAGCACAAAAGGTCCCCATTAGGACCCATTAGGCGTCCATATTACTAGGGATGTGCCTGACAGAAATATGTGAGGGTGTCTAATTTTCACATCCCTACATTAGAATGGCTAATACCAAGCACATTTTCAGTTAGTCGTCATTTGTTTTTTTATAGTTTTTTTAGACTCTTTTCAACTTTTACATGGGGGGTCACTGACCCCATCTAAAAACAAATGCACTGTAAGGCTACAAATTTATTGTTATTGCTACTTTTTATCACTTATGTTTCTATCAAGGCCCTCTGCTATTCATATTGCAGACTCTTATGTGAAAAAATGAAAACAAATTTTAATTGTCTCAGATTATCACTCTCTACACCCTTTTAAAAGTTGACACAAAGGTGAACAAAACCTTTAAGATGTGGGAAATTACAGTTAGGGACATTTAAAAGTTATAGGTGTGTGTGACTGACTAGATGCACAGTATAAAAAGATGTTTTTTTTTTTAAAAAGTTGCTCATAGTTCAAAGGAAAATCTGCCAATCAACAATGTCAATCCAGCAAAATTAAACCTTTAAAAAATTAAATGGTAGATTGTAGGGTTAAAAGGGATACTGTAAAAGGAAAATATGTTTTTTTTTCAAAATGCATCAGTTAATTGTGCTACTCCAGCAGACTTCTGCACTGAAATCCATTTCTCAAAAGAGCAAATAGATTTTTTTATATTCAAGTTTGAAATCTGACATGGGGCTAGACATATTGTCAAATTCCCAGCTGCCCCTGGTCATGTCACTTGTGCCAGCACTTTAGGATGGAACTGCTTTCTGGCAGGCTGTTTAGTCACAGTGGAACATGGGTTTTTACTATTAAGTGCTGTTCTTAGATCTACCAGGCAGCTGTTATCTTGTGTTAGGGAGCTGTTATCTCATTACCTTCACATTGTTCTGTTGTTAGACTGCAGGGGGAGGAGGTGATATCACTCCAACTTGCAGTACAGCAGTAAATAGTGACTGAAGTTTATCAGAGCACAAGTTACATGACTTGGTGAAGCTGGGAAATTGACAATATATCTAGCCCCAGGTCAAATTTTAAAATGAAATATAAAAAAAACTGTTTGCTCTTTTGAAATATGGATTTCAGTGCAGAAGTCTGCTGGAGAAGAGCACTATTAACTGATGCATTTTGGGAAAAAAAAATTTTTTCCCATGACAGTATCCCTTTAAAGAGCAAGCATGCTTGTTAACTAGGTGTACATAAAATATTCAAGAAGCATGTATAAAAGGGGTAAATTCCAGATGGAAATAAAGGATTAAAAGTGTCAGTGGGGAATAGCAGAGGTCATGCGTTGAAGTGGGAAGACGACATTGTACGCTGGCCATAGACGCAACAAACCGATCATACAAATCGAGGATTCATACAATTTTCGGACTGTGTGTGGAGAGTCCTGACAACTTTTCGTCCAGCGGAGCTTGGTCGTTTGGTCGATCAGACAGGTTAGAAAATTTCTGTCGGCTGACGATAATATCTCTGCGTGTATTGTGCGATTTTCAATGGGAGAATGTCATTAGGTTTTGTCAGACACAACTTTCGTATGATCCCTGTAGGGGCAGAACATCGGCAAAACATTGGCTAATCTGTGCTTTTTACTACTTTATTTGATCTGAAGGTTAGTGGCAGGTTGGGAGATGGGGAAGTCCGATCAGTCAAGGATTCGAACGATCGGATCTTTGTGTCTAGGCCAGCTTAAGGCACAGAAGGAATCTCTAAGATTGAAAGTGTGGACAGGGGTCTTGCATAAGATTTCAGTAGTGTGTGTGTGATTTTAATGGATGTAATTATACCACAGCTCCTGATGTGACAGCATTGTGGAGTACTGGTGGGTTGATGACATACAGAAACATCAATATCAGGACCTTGATTTCAAAATCAGTGAATTTATTTGAGAAAAAATATGCAAACTGGAAAGCTGAAGTCACACTACCTAACCCAAAACAAACTTAATAAACCCAATTACTCCAAAAGTATCATTACTGGTGTGAAAGAAAAAAGTTGATGTAGTGAAACAATTTTCATGGTTGTTATTCTTTATGCTGACCTTGTTGTCTATGCACATTGCTTTGACATATTAACCTTGCTTTCCATATTATACCTTCTGTTTGTTTAGCTTTTTACCTTTGGATGGAGAGAGGACATACGCCCTGGGGAACCTCTTCACACAAGGAAATTCTGCTTTGATTCAATATCCCACAGCAGCCCTGTTACACTATATGATTGCCATGGCATGAAGGGTAATCAGCAGTGGAGCTACAGAAAGGTAGGGATTGCAAGAGTGGGGTTCTCCATCCTAAAATAATGATATACTGATATCCCTGAGCTTGTATCAGACTGTGATTCATTCATAGTACAATGTTGGGGGTTTTTTTTTAAAGTACAGACAGAATGTGGAATTAATCTCCCACTTAGACCCAGGGGTGATCCTGCCCATTTTGCCGCCCGAGGCGGCCTTCATTTTGCTGCCCCCCACCTCCCCACAGCACTCACCTTCAGGGCCAGACTGGGGGTTGGGGGTCCTCCTTGCTAGTGTAGAGAGCACAATGGAGCTCTCTGCTCTATAAGAGACGAATTTCCAGGTTGTAAACTGGAAATTCGTCTCTTAAAGTTACAAGGAGCTGCATTTTTGCCGCCCCTTTCAACCAGGGGGACTCTGCTGCCTGAGGCGAGCACCTCAACCTGCCTCATTGGCGAAGCTTAGACCATTCTCACTGCTTCTGTCCTAGTAAAGCTTCATAGCTCAGCCAAAGAAAATTGTAAGAAACAACCACAGATAAATGCTGCAAAGTTCAATGACACATCACATGTTTTGAGCTCAAACTCTTTTTCAAAGTGAAAAAACTTGTAAAAGAGCTTGTACTCGAAACATGTAGTGTGTTATTAAAATCACCTTTTCATTTCTTACAATTATCTTTGGATGTTTTGAAAAATGTTTATATTTTATAAAACAGAAAAAGGGCAACACAGCAGTGTTTTTATGGTAGGCCTCTCAGGTGATTTAGCCTGGGAAATAATCATTTACTAGGAATGGGCAGAGCTTCTCTTCCAGTCCAGTTATTGTGTGGTGGTTGAGATTTCAGTGCATCGTTCCTGGATTATGGAGGTTCTGCGGAATCTGTAAACTCCTGTATGTGATCAAATGCTGTGTACCTAATTTAGATGCAGGGTGCATTATAAGGAGTCTGCCATTTATCAGTGGGCTATGTGCATGCCCTTTCAAAAAATACATCCAATTATATTGCTGTGGCTTCCTGCAATATAAATAGAAGAGTTCCAAATGAAACATCATTCCAAATGGTATATTTAACCAAAACAAATGGCTGTGCTGTTATTCCCATTCTATATGTGAATTACTTAGAGCTAGATACCTAATGACTGTTAAATTGGAGCAAATTAATATAAATTATTTAAAGCACATGTATTAATGTTGGTACAGAGCCCAGATACACTGCTGAGAGAGAGAACAGAACAATCTGCAGTGGTTTTAACACAATTAGATTTTTTTTTAACAAAACTTTGGCTTAAATGCTAATGCGCTGTCAGACTATTAGTTATAGTAAAGATTGCCACAAAGCAACACAAACTGTTACAAAAGTAAATGGGGCATTATTTCAAGGAAATGTTTCTGATTTTGATTATGAAAAAATGATTAAATGAATTGTTCAGTGTAAAAATAAAAACTGGGTAAATAGATAGGCTGTGCAGAATAAAAACATGTTTTAGCCAAAAATGTAATCTATAAAGACTGGAGTGACTGGATGTGTAACATAATAGCCAGAACACTACTTCCTGCTTTTCAGCTCTCTTGGTTTCCACTGATTGGTTACAGACAGTAACCAATCAGTGAATTGAGGGGGGCCACTATTGTTGCTTTTGAATCTGAGCTGTATGCTGAGGATGAATTGCAAACTCACTGAACAGTTATGTCCCATGTGGCCCCCCTTCAATCACTGACTAACTCAGAATTAGAAAGCTGAAAGTAGTATTCTGTTCTGTTATACATCCAGTCACTCCAGCCTTTATACATCAAATGTTTGGCTAACTAACTATATTAGAAACATTTTTTTTTTTTTGCCAAGCCTATTTACCCAGTTTTTATTTTTAGACTGAACTGTTCCTTTAAGACTGTTAAGTCATGGGCCTTTTAATCACCAGTTTTTATTTTTAGACTGAACTGTTCTTTTAAGACTGTTAGGTCATGGGCCTTTTAATCACCAGGTTTCACCCCCAAAGTTCTGTAGAGATCTAAACACCCTTCTATGGTGGGATATAGATATCACTCTGGATGGAATTTCACCTTGTCGTGTTGTTTTTCTTGAGCAAAATCTCTTTACCAGTGAATGTGTGTCATAGAGATATATTTACTCATTTTTAATTTGAGTCCCTACATGGCACCTCACATTAGTCAGGGGTCTCATCATGCTGAATAGTTTGGAATTCTATGGGGGCAAATTCACTAAAGCGCAAAGCCTCTAATGCTAGCGCTAATTCACCAGTGTGACGTAATTTCGCACTTTGTCAATTTACTAACAGTGACCCTGGCGAAAATTCGCTAGCGAAGTAGATAGACTAGCTCAACTTTGCACCCTTATGCCAGGCAAAGTTGCACACTGACGAAGGGACGTAACTACGCTAATTCCCTAAGATGCCCATTTTACTGAACGTTACCTCTTGCGCTAGACTTTGCTTCGCCAGGTCAATACAATATATAGGAGTTTAAAAAAAAAAATGAAATTCTTTTGAAAAGTCCCCAAAAAATGCTGAAGTCTTTTACTTTTTTTTTAGGGTGATAGTCTGAAAAATAGCATAATTTTTGGGGGGTTACCCTCCTTCCCCCCTTACATTTCCTAACATATGGCAACTCAACTATACAGTGGGAACATGTTTAGGGCAATAGCACAACTTTATTTTATTTATTAATGGTTTCCTGGGCTTGTGTAGTGTAATGTAGTGGTTGTAACATACACCTCTATTATACTTTCAACTTCGCACCGTATGCAAATTAGGCATCGCTAGAGTAAATGCACTTTGCCTGACGAAGTAATGGTAGCGCAACTTTGCTACTGTTCCCCTCCCTGAGCGCAACTTTGCATTTTAGTGAATTAGCGTAGCGCTGGCGAAAGTATGCCTGGTGAAGTGCGACAAACGTCAGCGAAGCCAACACTAGAGCATTTTCGCCGCTTAGTGAATTTGCCCCTATGTATTTTGGAGACTGCTCAGGAGACCTTGGCCATGGGCAAAGAATAATGAACGATGGCTTAGTGAGTCATAGAGGCCATTTTCCCATAAATCCCATTCACAGGAACATTGCCAGTTTACAGGCAAAGAGGACAATTAGCTGTTAACACATTTTCACTCAGCTGAAAGATCATTACTCTGCAAATTCACTGAAGTGCAAATTTTACAGAACCTTACCTCTTTCTCCAGAGTTTCCTTCACCACCTTAGACCTGGCAAAACGATAAGATGAAGCTACATCCTCCTCAATCTTATGCCAGTGACATCATATCCTGTATGCTGGAAAGTCATAAAAGTTTGAAAATGCTGGCTTTTTTTTCATATTATAAAGTGGTATTGCCTTCAAAATTTCTAACTATTACCTTTTTGTATTTTTGTTTGAATTTTTTTTTAAACCATTTGAGGGGCATGCCACATTTGTTTTAGGGTGGGCTCATGTCTAGGGCATTAGGTCTAGTGTTCTAGTTATGCTGGATTCAATTAATTAAAGTGCCGGTGCTGCAGTATTTCACTTTAATTAATTGAATCCAGCGTAACTAGAACACTGGCACCTTAAGCACTTTAGGCTGGAATTAACTAATTTGTCTAAGGTCTGATAATTATATTAATTAATTGCACTTGCATGTTAAGCGCTGATTGGGGGGGCATTCACAATAGGTAGGCTACATTAACCCTA
>CM044431.1:49389486-49405023 GCA_024363595.1 Xenopus borealis | reverse complement strand
TATATATATATATATATATATATATATATATATGAATTGTGTCTGTGAGTGATTTGGATAAAAAGTCCACATTTGTGGGCAGATCTATCAAGGGTAGAAATCTGAATTTTCAATTTTTTTTTTAAGGCCAAAACTGTCAAATTCAACTAAGGAATTGGTTTAAGAATTCAAATTTGACTATTTGCATCCTTGCACCTGCCAAATTGCTGTTTTAGCCTATGAAAGATGTCCTGGGATCAATTTGGAGTTTTTCGGGTTGATAAAAAATGTAATTTAATAATACATTTCGATTGGTTGACTTTCGAGTTTATGGGAGTTAGAAAACCAAGAGGCCAGTTAATTCTCTATTTCTCTAAAACCATAAATGGTTAAAAAAAAGGTCCAATAGTATTAATGCAGTTCCCATTGACTTCTATGGGACTTAAACTACTTGGAAAAGTTAGAATCTTTCATGATATTTACACTAGGGGCATATTTATCAAGGGTCAAATTTCGAAGTCCAAAAACTTTGAAATTCAAATTTAAAAAGACCAACTGAAATGAATCCAATTTCTTTGTTCGAATAGGTCCGTTTTTGATCGAATAGGTCTATATTCGATTGAATTTGAATCAAAGTAATAGCACATTTAACCGAATTCAATTTAAAATTTTTCCAAAAAAAAAACTTTGAATTTTCGAAGTCTGACCAATTGGTTCTAGGATGTCCCCAATAGGCTAAAACAGCAATTCGGCAGGTTTTAGATGGTGAATGGTCGATGTCAAATTTTTAGAGAGCCAGTACATGATAAATTTCTAAATTAAAATTTTCAAATTGTTTGCAAATTCAAATAAAATTTGTGCTATTCCCTAGTCAAAGTACACCATACTAGCTCAGAATTTGGATTTTTTTAATTCTTAAAGATAAAATATGATTTGTGAAAAAAAGGAAATCCAAATATTGTTAAATAGGCCCCCAAGTGTTCAAACAACATGTTTTCATATAAACATGACTTAATAAAACAAAAAAGAAAAATCCTAATTCATTATTCTTTTTCACTACTATAGTAAAAAGAATATTTATGGACTTGCATTGCATAATAATAAGCCAATGCCTATTTTTGGTGGGTTTACAGAATCATTAGGGAATCAAGGTCTGAACAGCATTGAAAAGAACTAGATTTCCCTGCTGTGAACTTTTACATTTATAAAAGCACAAAAGTCTGATCAATCTAGTTATGTACCAAGTGCAGGGAATCCCCAGGCACAATTTTAATATAAATACCCCTTAGATATCCTGTGACTATGAAGTCATGTTTAACAAGAAAAATATAAAGTAGAATGGCAGGAACTCATGGGGTACCATGCCAACAGAAGGAACCCAAACATCCCAACCTAGTGCTTTGAGAATTACTTTGGGCCCTGTGTTCTTCCTCTGTATGATTCATGTCAAAGAGGTTTCCCATTATTCAGTAAAAAAAGCTTTTCTATGTCTCTCTCCTATAGTTATTTTTCCTGACTACTTGAAATGACCTTTTATGGAGTTTTTGCAAACATTAAAGCATTTTCTTCTAGTGTATACAGACAGGTATGCACACACGCTCACTACTGAAGAAAATCATTGGTCAGAAAATAAATGAAATAAAAATGATTTTGGCAGCTTGCCATGTGGTTAGCATCTAACTGCGCCTGAAAAGGTCACACAAACCACTGGAATGGTAATGAATGTTTTTGCTTTGTTTTGTGCTTTTTATTCTCTTGCAAAAAAAATGTAAATTATTATATTCAAATTATTAATATTATATATATGAAATTATATATAATATATATATATATAGTAAATACAGTTTTCTAAAAAAAAAAATGTACAATCCTTATTTTCACACATTTATAAACTTAATTCATAATATTTTGTGCCAATGAACTACCAGAAAGATAAGAATCATGAATAATATTTAAAGACAGAGTAAAACTGCAACATCTCAATGAAGTAATTAGATTATTTTAAAGTGATACTGGCTTATCCCTATCAGTAAACAAATAATTTAAAAAAACAATACCCTGCTCACTCTCCTCCCTACACAGTGCTACAAACCCTATTCTCTTGACTTATAAGGGTTGGGGCAGATGGGCAGATTTGGGAAGATTTAGTCAACTGGAGACTAATCGACTCTTCTGCCAGGCAACAATCTCCCCGAACTGCCTTCTTCCATCTGCTTGAATGAAGAATCACCTGCACTAATGCACTCGCTGCACTTCGATTTCCGAAGTTGCCTCACAAGGGAACTTCGGCGACTTTGGAAATCTAAGAGCTGCGAATGCATTAACGTAGGGGATTCTTCATTCAAGCAGAGATTTGTGAAAAATATAGATATTCCATTGTTTATAGATAGGACATTGTTCCAGTGTTTCTTTGCTCTGTGGGCAAAAAGAACAAAAAAAGAACATTTTCACATCAATCATCCCCCTCACACCCACTCACTCGCTTTTAATATTTTCATCACAACAGAAATGTTGATTGACACATGAATTGAGCAGAATTAAAAATGTTAAAGATGAGAATTAAAGAAAAAATAAGTTATTAAGTAAATATAACAGAAAAACCTATGCTCTGGGTCTTATGTATGAAGGATTGTGTTGCCATTATTTTAATGATTACTTTGTTTAACCTCTGCCAGTCTCAGGTGTCTTAATTTCCACAAAGAATAGGCCCACACATTGAGATCGCATTCTAGGGAGCCTGTCCTTTTATAGAATCCCAGTGTCCCCATATCTTTTTATGGGTCTCCATTTGGTTGTCTACTAGTTGCTTATCCAGTCTTTGATTCTTGGATGTTCTGTTTCACTTTTATGATAGAAAGTATGCGTGCCTTCCAATTCACTGCAATATGTATTTTTGCAGCCATCTGGATATTTTGAACTGGATTATTTAATCCTTTTGATTTGTCTCAAAGTAGCAGAATGTAAGGTTTAATGCGGGGAGCCACTATAACTGCATAGGGAGTGTGTATGGCGGAAGCCCATGGGTGTTTTCATAGATGATTGGAGGCGAAAACATGAATTAGAAGATTTAATGTCAACCAGTAAACAGAAACCAAAAGGCAGGAACAGGCAAAAGTGATAATCAGGGTCAGGCCAAGGTCTTAATCAGGGAATCCACACAGGTAAGGAAACAATGGGGAACACAGGAACTCACTCAACAAGTTTAAAGGTATTTAGGATATACAAGCCAAGGTTTTCTGGAATCAAGGTTGGCAGGTCATTCAGCAACACATGAATAAAGCAATGACTCAGCCCTGGGTTTATAAAGAGAAGGTGATGGGGAATGGGACACACATGAGGGAAATGAGGTGGGTGGAGAACAGGGAGGAGACATACTGAGGCAGATATACAGGAACATCGATGAAGAGGTCAGGACCAGCCCCAAGAGCCTCTAGTGGCTCACGAGATAAATGCAAGTGACAGGTAGGGCACCTATTTCCCCTAATATAGCACAAATTCAAAGAAGCCATTTCTCTGGAGCATCGAAAGCTCTGTGAAACAAATTAACTGAGGTTTATCTAATTGTCATGGTATATCTTCCTTTGAAGCATTTTTGTCATCTCTCAGAGGTAAAGGTGTTCTGAAAATCTCTTTACTAGTGATGGACGAATCTGGAGTGTTTTGCTTCGCCGAAATTTCTAGTAGAAATTCCGCAAATGGTGGAAAATTTGCAAAACGCGGCCACGACTCGTATTGGACGCTAGCAATGGACGCCTGCGTCCAAAATCAGACGCTGACGAGTTTTCGCCAGGCAAATTTTTTCTGGCATTTTGCTAATTTTTTAGCGAATTGCGGAAATTCACAGCGAATTCACGCCAGGTGAATAAATTCGCCCATCACTATTCTTTACCAATCTTCCATATAGTGGAGTTTTTCTCCACTGTGTAAATGGTTTAAATGAAGACAAAAAGCTGAACACCTCTAACATAATTTCATACAAATCTATAAACACACATGGACTGGGTGATTACCCCAGAGCAGAAGTGGGGCCAATATTAATCTGACCATGCACACATGGCTACGTTTAGTTGGAGCCTTACTGAAGGTCTGAAACACCAAACAATTAATTGTGCTCTGCCATTACCTGATATACAGATGCAGTCACTTGGATTTGTAAGTTAAATGCGTCGTGACTTAACTCATCTAACCCATTTATCCCACTTAGCACAGAATATTGTGTCACAGCATCCCATCCAATTAAAGAGTTCACCATTGAAAACAATGGGGCTTTGGTATGCTAATGAAAAGGTTAAATGCATTAAATGAGTTAAGATAACTTTAGATAACACAGTTTCTTCAATTAGCCCTGAGTCAAGATGCATTTAACTCACCAATCCCAGTGATTGCATCTGTACATCTGACATCTTCAATTAATCTGTGGAAAGATCAGTTCATTTAGAAACCATCATCTGGAGTCCAGAAATCCTCTTACTTGAAAACAAATTTATATAGTGAATAAAGTACCCCCTCTTGTAAAATATAAGGATATTATAAGTTACCAAGGAGTTTCATGACCATATAAAAACACAAGGCTGAAGGCCGAGTGTTTTTATACAGGTCATGGAACTCCGAGGTAACTTCTAATGTCCTCATATTTTACAACTGGGGGTACTTTATTTATTATAATACACAGTGAGTCATGTGACAGAAATGACATCAGAACTCACCGTTTATAACTGATGACATCAGAACTCACCGTTTATAAGGATATAATTTACAGGATATTCACAGCTTTTGTGTATTATATATATATATTTATTTATATATACCCTTATCATTCTGTTAAAACCAGAAGTTAAACCACAATGGATGATTTCAGCCAAAAAGCTGAATAATAAAACTATAAAACTCAAATGTTTCTTTATGTTTAAAAAAAACATTTTTGCAGTTATTTTGTCCATTTTAAAAAAAGGAAAAGGAAAAAAAGGTTATTGATTCTAAGCAACTGCATTACATTCTGATGTATTACTGTATATACTCTCATTGCAAGAGAGAAGCCATGACTGCCAGAAAGAATGGGTTTATTCTTGCCATTTATTCAGAGTACACAATCAGACTGTCATACGTTTAACAGCTGCATAATCATATCTAATTGCAGACTGAGAGTTATTTCTGGGATAAATTATTACAGCCTATAGACAGAGCAAGTACAGGAGCAGCAATTATCTGCAAGCACAAGGAGTCTTAATACAAATGTCTATGTTTTCTTTTCAGGTAGCCCATAGGGATTTCTGAGAACTGTAGATAAAATGAACATAGTCTGGAATGATTTCTGAAACACTAATTAGTCTTATATTATATATTTCTAATGTTTTCTTAAAGGGACAACAAAACATTAAAGGCTGTACTATTACCTTCTAAAAAGAAATGATATCTTTATTAGATACTGCATGTATTGTTTGTCTTCTCTTGCCTTTAATCAGTTTCAGTTTCTAGAGAAGAGTTAAAAAAATAAGAATCTTTCTTTTGTTTTTTTGTTTTTTAAACCATTAAATATTTCATTTATATTGAAAGTTCATGTTTCTTACAATAACATCTGAGATACACAAGGTCTAATTTATGCCCAGCAGGTACACATGCTCTGTCGAGAGCTAAGGAACACAGATTTCCCCCAGTAAATATAGAGGCAATGATTTATTAAAGGGGTTACCCATGGCTGGTGAGCCTCCATCACAGGAATGTTGTTGCTGCATAACTGCTTTATGTTCTGCAGAATAAACTGAAGGTATTTTGCACTGGGTCAAACAATTTTTTGTGAAGCACTGTTTCACATTTGTATTATATTATTATAGCTTGTGCCCATGATAATATTCTTTACAGCCATAATTTTCTCTTTCAGTTCCTCAGCCGTGTCCCACCAGATCTGTCCCAATCTATCCAGAATCACAACAAAGAAGATTGTAGTAAAATAAGGGGGTTGTGACTAAAGTTTCTAGTGGTGAGCAGCCCAATCAGATCCTGACTGCACTGCACTCAGTAACTCCACACTAGCCTGGCTACTACTCACTTTCTTCCTAACTGTGGTTTCACTACAGGGCCTCTAATCCTTCTAAACTACTCTCTGCCCAAATCACTAGCCTGGCTAACTCTCTCACCTATAGTGAGCCAAACTTCCTTCTATCCTGAAACTGAAGGCAAATTCACTAAAGCGAGAAAATGCGCCACTGTTGCCTTCGCCAACGTTCGCTGCACTTCGCCAGACGAATTTTCGCCAGCGCTATGCAAATTTACTAAGATGCGAATTTGCGCTCAGGGCGGCGAACGTTAGCGAAGTAGCACTACCGTTACTTCACAAGGCAAAGCACATTTATGCTAGCGATGCCTAATTTGCATACTTAAGCGTATAATAGAGGTGTATGTTACAGCCACTACATTACAATACACAAGCCCAGGAAACCTTTAATAAATAAAATAAAGTTGTCCTATTGCCCTAAACATGTGCCCACTGTATAGTTGAGTTGCCATATGTTAGGAAATATAGGGGGTAATGAGGGTAACCCAAAAACATTTCACCCAACAAAAGGTTTGTTGGGACTTTCAAGTTTTTTTCAAACTCCTATCTATTGTATTGAACTTCTCCAGGTCTGACCTGGCGAAGTAACATCTAGCTTAAGAGGTAACGTTCACAAAAATGTTCATCTTAGTGAATTAGTGTAGTTACGTCCCTTTGTCAATGTGCAACTTCGCCTGGCGTAAGGGTGTGAAGTTGTGCAAGTCGATGTCCTTCGCTAGTGAATTTTCGCCAAATCTGCAAAGTTGCAAATTGACATCACGCTGGCGAATTAGCGCTAGCGTTACATGCTTCAAGCTTTAGTGAATTTGTCCCAAAGTCCTTAGATTTTGCCATTTTTTGGCTAATGTAAGAATTACATTTAACCCCATAGACCATTGATGCCCTGTTCCTAATGCCATTGTCTATCATACAAATGTGTTATGTTCAGGGCTATCAATCCTTAGAGCTCCTTAGTTTAATTTAATGGCATGTTGCCCACCTACTACCTTGTTTTACACATAAAACTGCATACAGAGGGAGGTGCAACTTTTGTTTTTTACATTTTGCACCTTGTCCCACTAATAGTAAATAAACCATAAGGGCTTGTTTCTAAGCATGCAAGCTTGAAACCGTTTCCATCTCATATGACTATTATGAACTATTACTGTTTATAAGGTTCAGCATCGTGATGTACCCAGGATTTCTAAATGACACCTATTATTTGCTATGGAGGCATTATCATCATTGCTCAATAGTGAAGTCATTGATAAATGATACATTTGTACAAGTGGAAGTTTAGACTCCTGTATGGCAAAACAAGCAACACTTCACTACTTGATATTCCAGTTTATGGCACTTAGAATGCAATTTCTGATGCTTAAGTACATGTTTATTTTGTTAAAATGCAGAGCACATTGTGTCTCACCATAAAAATACACATCATAAGAACATAAAATATATGCGGCAGCATTATGTAATAGATTTTGCATAAAAATCAAATAATACCTTCACTTGCAGTTACTGCTTTCAGTCCGGTGATTTTAGTCATTATGTTCATTTATACTGAAAGATTAAGAAGAGAAGTAGCGAGGGACTTGCTAAGTAGTAAAATCCTTGCTCAACTGAAGAGCAATAGAGAACACCTGAAAGAGATACATCCATCATTTTCCACTCTCCTATTTGATATTGCTCAAAGCAGCAATGAGGTTACAGGGCTAGAAAATGCAGCTGAATGTAACCTTCACATTACAAGTGCTTGTATACGAGTGGCAAACCTAGCCATGATGTTTAGGTATATAGTATGTAATATCAGTTCTGTGCTTGAAACCAGCAACCACTTATACATACAGACAGCAAACTACAAAAGTTCTATTAAGGGCAGAGACACACAAGCAGATTCAGGAAGATTAGTTGCCCGGCGACAAATCTCCTCTTCCTCGGGGCGACTAATTTCCCCAAACTGCCTTCCCCTTCCTTCCCACCAGCTAGAATGGAAATCACCGGTGGGATGGCACTCCGAGTGCTTCGTTTTACGAAGTCGCCTGAAGTTGCCTCACAAGGAAACACCGGGTGACTTTGGAAAACTAATCGCTCCGATTGCCATCCTGCCAGGGATTTTCATTCTAGCCGGCGGGATGGCAGGGGTAGCTAGTTTGGGGAAATTATTCGCCCCGATGAAGGGAAGATTTGTCGCCGGGCAATGATCTCCCCGAATCTGCTTGTGTGTCTCTGCCCTAAAGTGAAATAGAATTGGAGAAATGTGAGAAACAACAAAGGAGAGGGAACAAAGATAATAAATAAAACTCCTTTGGTGTTTCTCACATTTCACCAATTCTGTTTCGATTATTAATTCTATAATAGGGTTTGTTCCTTGAATAAAAAAGTATTTGACTGATATGTGTATGTATATGGTTGAAAACTGGGCCGGACTAGACTGGAAAAAACCTGGTGGGCTCAGGTCAGGCTGACTTCCTTGAATGGCTGCCCAAGTTAAAGGGGTTGTTCACCTTTAAATTAACTTTCATTAAGATGTAGAGAGTGATATTCTAAGACAATTTGAAATTGGTTCTCATTTTTTATTACTTTGGGTTTTGTTTTATTTAGCTTTTTATTCAGCATCTCTCCAATCAGGTAGCTAGGATCCAAATTACTCTAGCAACCATGCATTAATTTGAATAAGAGACTGGAATATGAATAGGAGAGGATCTGAATTGAAAAACAAGCAATACAAATAAATGTGTAGCCTTACAGGGCATTTGCTTTTTAGATGGGGCCAGTGACCCCGCACATGGAAGCTGGAAAGAGTGAGAAGGAATAGGCAAATACTTAAAAAAAAATAGAAAAAATGAATGCCATGGAAAAGTTGCTTAGAATTAGCCATTCTATAACTTAACTATAACTAAACATTATCAGAAATGTGACCTACCTTTTTTAGGTGTCAGAAATGTAAAAGGTTTATTGTCAATAAAAAAAATATAGTCAATAAATATAACTCCTTTGTTATTTGTCACATTTTTCAAATTATATTTTGATTACAATTCTATAAAAATATGGTTTGTTAAAAATAAATAAATAAAAAAAACTAGTTGACTGAGATGGTTGAATACAGGGTATGACTAGGCCAGCGGGACACCAGTTAAAACCCCAGTGGGCCTTGGCCAAGGCCCGCTCCCTCAAACAACTGCTTGAGTTACTGACAAGGTGACTCACTGAGATGAAACGTGCCCAGGGTTGGATGCGGGACAAGGGCCCTTGGTGTCACAGCCCTGGTGGGCCCCAGTCCACTGGTTGAGCATTTATATCTAAAGAACACACCAAAAAATAAAAGTTTTTCAAAGTAATGAAAATATAACGTACTGTTGTGCTGCTCTGGTACAACTGATGTGGTTGCTTCAGAATTTCAGAAACAATAGTTTATGTAAACAAACTTAAAAAGAATAAGAGAGTGCACAAGGGAAACTCTCATAGTGTATCCCCAATGGTATAGTTGCAAGGTTTCAAAATCCTGTTACCACTTAGCAGGGAATGTGAGTAATATATAAGGTAAGGGTTCACCAAAGTGCTCCCCCTCCCTCATACAGTATATACTCACAAGCACAATTTGATCCCTCGGTGTTTCGGAAATGGCAACCTATTCATTCGGTGTGTGAGAAAACAACCCATGGCAACCAATAAGATGCCTGCGTTTAAACAAGTAACAAGTAAATTCTATTTGCTGATTGTTGCTATGGGTTACTGCCCCTGGGCAAGCTTCGTGCCTTTTATTACACATGAGTGTTAATGTTGTATATAGTAAAAACAAATATCTATTCACGAAGTGGATAAAAGTACAAGCAGTAGAAATATCAATGGAGAAAACACTGACAGCTCCTGACTGAAGTCAGGAGTTTTCCCTTGTGCGCTCTCTTTTTCATTTCAAGCATTTTCTGGCTGGCGTGTATGAAGCTGAGCATTCTACACTACTGGGAGCTGCCTCAATTTCAATTTGAGTTCAGTGCTAAACCTTTTTTGCTTTTATTAATAAACTGTATGAACAAACCATTGTGTAGCCATGGGGCAGCCATTCAAGCTGAAAAAGGAGAAAAGGTTTAGGTTAAACAGCAGAATACAGATAAGCTCTGTAGTATACAATGGGATTCTTCATATCTGTTAACTCCTGTGCTTGAATCGCTGTCCCCATGGTTACATATAAGCTTGTTTATATAAACCTGGCCATCTGCATCGCTCTCACCACCCCTTGTGCACAAATAAGAGCATTCACATGTGAACAGGCACACAGACAAGGGTGCGCATGCAGGAACTGGAGAGCTCCACTGCATTTTGAATTCAGAGAGTGGAACTCGACTTGGCACTCTGTTAGGTAACATTTGAAGGAATAAGGGTTGGTGACAGGGAAGGAACGTGCCTGGTGCCCCCAAAGCTTTGCACTTTAGGCACGTGCCTCTTCTGCCTACCCCGAGTTCCTTCCCTAGAGCAGCACATTATATTATATTATCTGGTGTTACTGTTCCTTTAACAGGCAAAATACCTATGAAAGTTTCATGTTGGCATTTGTGTATCTAATGTGGTTTTAACATCTCTTTCTCCTCTAGGATAAAACATTATTTCACCCTGTCACCAACAGCTGCATTGACTGCAACCCTGCTGAAAAAAAACTCTTCATGAACAGATGTGACCCTCTCTCTGAAACCCAGCAGTGGATTTTTGAGCACGTGAACATGACAATATTACAGAAATTCAACATCTATAATAACTCCTAGGAAACCCAACAGGCTGTCGCTTAGTGTGCCACAATCACGATTTTGATTTGCGAGATCCTGGACTCCCATCCTGAGGATTAGCAGAGACGCCTGTGGAAAAGGCGAGCGTTACAAGATGTCATATCCAACAAGCTTGGAGGAAAATGTGAATCATTGCAGCTGCTGAGAACTCTATTTCCTTGCTGGTCAAGGGTGATATGAAACTTTTGGAACAGCGTTCTATGCTACCACAGTAAAATGCATTTTAAACCTTACTCAGGACACATCCTGCTGTAGTGTGTAGCTGTGGATGGCAAATAGTTGATTATGTTCTTCCTTATTTTTTTTTTTCGGGTGGGGTTGGGTATGGACTGCATGAATACCATGAGTGAAATCCTGCTGCATTTATACTCTGCAGACACTAGCACAGCTTAGAGAGATAAAAAATTAAACATTTCCTAAGCATATAAGGTTAGCAGGTTTAACTTCTATATCAGTCACCAAGTACAAGATAACCCGTGACACTCCGACTGTTGTTCAAATATAATTTTCAGGCTGAGAGATATAATGGAGCAATAGCTGGCAAGTCATTGGTTACTTATTTCTGATCTACACACTGGAAGGAGGATACATTTGGTGTACATGGAATGGACATGAATTTTCATTTCTTCCTTATATATTTGAAACATTTTTTAATTGAAATAAATAGAATAAAATCTTCTATGATTAAAGGAGTCTGTATTGTTTTTCATTGCAAATTAAATTGTTAAAACAAGAAATAATTTACTGCCATTCATGACTTATACCCACGGATATTTTTAGATCCAAGATATGGTGCTTATATTAGCTGTCTGCTTAAAGGAAAACCATACCTCCCCTGACCAATGTAGGTCTCTTTAAAAAGATATAGCATAAAACAACTCATATGTAAATCCCTGCTTCATGTAAATAAACCATTTTCATAATAATATACTTTTTTTAATAGTATGTGCCATTGGGTAATCTGAAATAGAAAATTGCCATTTAAAAAAATAAGGGCCGCCCCCTGGGATCATAGGATTCACAGTGCACACAAACAAACCATACATGTTAGGTCACATGAGCCAATCAACAGACAGAGTTGTGTCTTTTGTTTCCACGCTTCTTACAGTTAGAGTTGAAATATTTCTGGTCAGGTGATCTCTGAGGCAGCACACAGACCATCACAAAATGGTGGTTCAAGGCAAGAGATGTAAAAGGACAAATATTTATTACATATACATATATATATACCAGTTTGGTAATATTCTTTAATACGCCACTTAATTTGAAATAAGTGGCGTATTAGTTTTGCAGGTATAGTTAGAATATATAGTATATTGTCCAGCACAAGGAATCCGTATCCTTGAAGATGAAGGTAAGATTCAAGTAGGTGAAGCTCAAACTGAATAGGTGTGTCCATGCAATTAAATGCTATGCATCAAATGAACATTTGGTAAAGGGGCATCTTCCCTCATCTTCTGAACTTAAGCCTTAAAATGCAAGACCCTGTCATAACTAGTGGCGTAACTACAGTGCACTGGGACCCCTGCAAAAAAATGGAGGGGCCTGGTGCACAGCGCATCACATACCACCTCTCTGCCTGCTACTGCCTCGTCAGCCCTCTCCTTCGATCTCCTTGCATTCCAGAAAGCAAAGAGATAGAGGCATTTACCCCATGCCCCCCGTACCCCATTGACCACAAGGTCTGCTTCCTTTTTAGTTCCCTGACTGGCCAACGCATTTAATGATGCCTCATAATTAGGGTTGCGATCTTTATTATAACAATATTCTGGCCTGGTGGTGTGGAGCCATGAGGGGCAACGTGGGGACATAAAAGGAATAAATATGGTGGATAGGATGTAGGAAATAGAGTGGGACAGGTACATTGCTGGTTAATTTGTATTACTGACTGACTAGGCCAATGAAATAGTGGCCAGGTGCCAACCTGATTCATAATCCACTTAAATGGATTACGCAAAATGCTGTAAAAAGTATTTCACAGAAAAAAGAATAAAAACCAGCAAAATGTGGATATTACAAGTAGGGCACCCTCCCTTAAATATTTATTTATAAAAAGGTGTCACATTTCAGGAGCAGTCCCCTTCATTAAATAATTCCCCATGCAAATTACAAACACAGACTAACCATTTGGACAATACATTGTTGAATTGGTATTCTGTATTTATTTACCAAGCAGTTACTTTCATTCTTGCTCAGTAAAAAATAAAGAATGTGATATAATTGGCCCCTAATGTTATGTTCTTCTTACCCTTGCTAGTGCAAGCTGCACCACTTTGCAGGCACTTTATTTATTTATTTACCTACCTACCCAAATTGTTGTTCCAGCAGTATCTGATACAAATGTTAATGCAATCCTAAGGCAATTTTCAGTTAACATTCATTAAAAAAAAAAAACATTATGGGGCAGATTTATTAAGAGTTGAATTGAAAATTCAAATTATTTATGGTCAAAACTGTCAAATTTGACAAGGGAATTATCCAAACTCGATTCGAGTTTTTTTAAAAAATGTGAATTTGATTTTCGAGATTTATTATACTCTGGCCCTTTAAGAACTCGACTAGTCACCACCTAAAACTTGCTGAATTACTCTCTAAGTCAATAGGAGAGGCACAGAAGTCAATTTGGGATTGCTTGTAGCTTTCCTGACATTCAGATTTTTTTTCGAAAGAAAAACTCAATTTATATGAATGGAAAACAAATTGAATTCCATTTAAATTTGTCCAAGTTTTATAAATTAATTTTTTTTAATAAGTATCCCTAAGTTGGGAGTTTAGGGAGTTTTAAAAACTCACATAGATTTGAAATGTATCTTCCCATGTCTGTTCATTGCTAATATCTGCACTGCTGGTTCTGACCCTTGCAGAGAAGAAGAAGCCAGCTCTTCTCCAGCTGAGACTGCACTTTTCACAATGCCTTAAATGTTCTCGTCAAGTCATTTTTCTACTGACTGCAGCATTTTTAATGTCGGCTTCAAATGCTGCCACAGTAAAGAAACTTTGATCAAGTCCCTGCTACTCTTTCCCTAGTGTAATGGGATGATGTGTCAAGATTCACTCATCATTTCTTCTCCCCTCCAGCGCTAAGGTTCCATCATGTCCTAGACAGGAGTGACAAGCTCTGCTCATCATTAGTGTGCTGGGAAATCTGTGCAGTGGCAGAAGAGAAGAGAAAAAACAGTTGAACGAAGGCTCCACTATGCTGTGTTATCTATGTGTTAAACCAACACCAACAGCAAACACTGCTGACAATGTAGACAAATGTTATTGATGCTGCTAGATACAACCAATACCGCAGACCTCTGAAATTGAAACAAATGATTCTGTTTAATGACCACAACCGTCTAAACATCATGTATAGCAATTGAGTGGTAAGGGGTTGCAATGAGATCCCTTTGAAACACATTGGTATTGGACCTTTTTATCCAAGTGTTGGGCCCTAAGGCTTTTATTATGTGCTGGGGTTGCAGAGTTGTTCACAGGGAAGGAAGAAACATATGGATTTAAGGGTATGACAAACTTTTTTCCCATATGACTGATGATATATCCTGCAGTGAGCACCAGTCATTTGGTTTATGTGTGCTGCCAAAATTAATTTGGGTATGGTTATTTGTTGTGATAACATAGGTGTGGTTTATAAAAAAAGGGAGTAATCAACACAGGATTCCACTATCAGTAGTGATAGGCGAATCCTCCGAATTTCTCGCAAATTTATATAGAAATTCACAAAATGGCGAAAAATTTGCGAAACACCACCGCATCTCATTTTGGACGCGGTTGTCCATTTTTTGGGAGTCTGGCAATGGCCACCGGCATCCAAATACGGACGCCCACGTCCAAAACAAGACAGGGGCGAATTTTCATCAGGTGAAATTTTGCCGGCGTTTTGCGAATCGCGGGAATTCGCCATGAAATCGCAGCAGGCAAATAAATTCTCCATCACTAACTATAAGCCCTTCACAATGTAGGCCAGAAAACTTCAGGGCCTTCTGTACCACAGACGTTGGAAAGCACTGCTGTAAAGAAAGCAGATTCCATTACTGCTGGTGACTCAGGACAGCGCTGACTTAAAGAGGAGGCAAGAGTCACCACTCTTAACCTGGCAAATCTAACTGACAGAAATGCTTACATAGGTCAAGCTGAATAACAATCAGTGGATATAGAACTATGCCAGAAAAACAAAGATCATGCAACAACATCTCCAATGTCTAACAGATATTCTGCATGTTGATGGATTCCTGTAACCTTATTAGACTTTACATACGATTGAAAAATAAGATTACTCTCGGTCCTCTTGCCATTATTAAAACAGTCATTCTATTGTGTTATAAGAAATTGTCCAATAATGAGCAGCAACCTATGGCTGGTGGAGGAATACATCAAAAACAAAAAGAGAAAGAAAGAAATATATATATAGTAGTAGTATTGGGGGTTTAAGCTTTACCACTTGTGCAAATACAGTGAAATGTGTCCCTTTTGGTTAAGTTGCCAGATCCTCCGAATGGACCTCTCAGAGAAGCTACTTGCCTAGGAGCTTGGACAACTGGAATCATATAACCTGAAAATTGTGATCTGAGAAATAGAGGCTGATACAAAAACACAAAATGTTACAATACTAGGCAAGCAACTGTATCTTACACCCACAGTGATATGATGTCACATATGGACATTGTCTCTTGAAGACACTATACGGATGCCCTGAGTATGACAAAAAACAAATTGTTCACTTTTAAATTTACTTTAAGTTGA
>CM044431.1:49362760-49373493 GCA_024363595.1 Xenopus borealis | reverse complement strand
ATGGATTTTAGTGCAGAATTCTTCTGGAACAGCACTATTAACTGATGCATTTTGGAAAAACAATTTTTCCCATGACAGGATCCCTTTAAGGGGATGTTCATGATAAAATGTTGGATGAGTGTGTTTGCCAGGGCTTTGCTGGCCCAGGTTTCTTCTATAACTCTGACCCACGGCCCAAGTCAACGGCTGTATTCTTATAATAAAACAATTCAGCTGCCCGTGTTGTTCTTCCACATATTGATTTATACTTGCAAAACATTCAACAGGGGTTGCAGGAATCATTGCTGGATGTGTTTCCAAATCATATATTATAAGGTGGCAGGCACGGCTAAAGCGGAATTTAAAATTTCATTTGCCCTGGGAATAGCTGCACAGATATTAGAAAAGCCAGTGAAAGCTCTGTTATCCTTTCTACTTTCCTTTGTTTATGAATCAATTCCATAATGGGGAGCTGCTTTTGAACAGGCTTCCTAATTTACTGCCCTTGTTTTATACACAGTGTTAGGAAATCGTTTGTATATTCTAGACTTACATGGCCACAGAGACTAGTTGCTTCTTGTTACAATAATAGTTGTCTCTCAAGATCTGTGGAGTATAATGGGAAAAATCAGGATGGTAAGACTTAGACTTATTTGCTTTTAAATAATACTGAAGTTACATTTCCTTTCATAAAGAAAAAATAGGAGTGCCACCTGAATTGCTAATTGGACCTATACTACAGTTGGGATGCTGGTGGCTGAGAACATAAATTAAATATGCATCTGTTTCTGTATAAATAAATGAGACAAAATCTAGTAGTATCCTATACTGTACTATAGCCCCTATATCCATTCCTATAAGTACTGTGCCAATGAAGGCATCCGGCACACCTAGCCATACCTTTTCCCATTGAAACGAATGGTGTGCTTTGTGTACTCGATGCATCATTGAAATTACTTCATCTGCATGTGTTAGAGCCCTCAGCACTCTAACACAATGTTTTAATATTAACAATTGTAAATCATATTATCTTTGATACACAATCACAATCAGGGGCAGGTGAGTCCTGCAGAGACTGGGAAAGGGGTAATGCTTTCTGACAAATGATATGGGTGGGCATGATTTGATCTTTACTGAATTTTTAATGGGGTGGTTATTTTTTATAGTTTTTTTTTAATTAGTTGCCTTTTTTCTTATGACAATTTCCAGTTTTCAAATGGGGGTCACAGACCCCATCTAAAAACAAATGTTACACATTTGTGGTTATTGCTACTTTTGATTAGTCAACTTTCTATTCCTATTCCAATCTTGTATTCAGATCAGTGCATGGTTGCTAGGGTATTTTGAACCCTAGCAACCTGATTGCTGAAACTGCAAGCTGGAGAACTACTGAGTATAAAGCTAAGTAACTAAAAAACCACAAAAACTAAATAATGAAAACCAATTGCAGATAGTTTCAGAATATCTACATCATACTAAAAGTGAATTTAAATGTTTACACCCCTTTAACAAACATGATTCACACATAGAGCCAGATTCAGTTTCATGAGGAAGACTTCTCATCTAATTCAATACCAAATTTTCCCATAGAGCCAGATGCAATTCAGTGAGAAAAACATATCCCACTGGTAATTACATGAAAACTCTGTTGAAGTCTATGGGGAAAACTGGAACATAATTTGGAGAATATTTTTTCTCTTCAAATTAAATCTCATCCAGAAGTTTTCATGTGGTAAACCATAAAATAACATTTTCTTTTTTTTCCATTCCCTTCTGTCTAGCTATATAAGCATTTATTTCTGAGTTTCCCAAGATAACAATGTTTTACTGGCTGCAGCCAACATATCCCTGCTGTGAGCATCTGATAGATCTTGAAATTCAACATGATGGAAGAAGAGATAAAACACTGTTTCTCATTTTAGTGGTAAGGGTCAGACACATCTTTATTAAATATTAAACCTCAATACAGGGTTACCTGCCATAGGAAATATACATCTTAATTTGCTCTCCAGAGACACTGTGCTCTGAGGACATCTGAAATTTGGAAGAATGATATTTGATTATCATAATGTCCAACTTGTAAAGAATAGCTGTTGCTCCCAAATTTTGATCTGGCAGTTCTGCCTCACGATCCTGGGTACCTTCTTTTTTTTCACTTTGGTGGCCCAGATCTCTGTATGGATTTGGAATGGAATAATACCAAGCTGTATGTTTAGAGTAGGAATAATATTAGTATAATGAAATAAAGAAACAACAATAAACCATTTCCATTTCCATATGAATAAAACAAATGTATATTTAAATGCAAAAAAGAATTTGTTGCCTGGTGACCTGCCCTGCTCCATGGTGAAGCAAAAAAAAACTGCAAATGCAGAAACAGCATCAAACTCAGAATTCTGTTGATATTCTGTAAAACCAGCTCTCATTAAAGGAGAAGGAAATTTAAAGTTACTGTAGGGACCTATAGGATTGCTATGCCCTATAGAGTTAAATGCCTACCTTCCTTAGCTACTAGACAGAAGCCTATGATGCCATTTAAGAATTTCAAACCACTAGTTATTGGCCACTTCCTGCCACAAGTCTTATAGCGTTGAATAAGGAGTACCATCTGATTGTTCCATTGAGCCTGGGATCAACAAGGCCCAGTTAAGCCATGGCCCTGAAGGGACCTCCAATTAGGGCAGAAGTATTGAAGCACAGGTTGCACCTGAGGAAGGAGTTGGTCCCCCGAAAGCTTGTGCTTCAATACTTCTGTTAATAAATGTGTTAAAGGCATTGCCTGACTGAATCAGTGAGCTTCTTTCCTAATTGGAGGTTGATACTATGTTGCACTTGGAAGCAGCCTGGGATACGGATGCACCCAAATATATAAAGTAAGTGGTGTGCGGCAAACAAAAAGGTGTTGATGGCCCTGAAGGGACCTGTAAATTCAGACTAGATTTGTAATAGAATCTAGGAGAATGAGATAGAGAGTATTATTTGCACAAGCAGCTTTTGCTCCATCAAGGATTGGTAGCAGGGAGTAGCTTCCCAAAGGCTTCTTTGTTTGCCTTTAGTGCAGGGACTCAGTGAATAGGATGTTAGGCTTTAGACTTTGTCTCCCTAACTACTCCACTGGTGATCCCAATCCACACAAAGGTATATACATAGCCTGTGAGTTGTAGTTATACTAGACCATCTGTTGGAAACTTCCACTTAGCGAAGGTCCTGATGCTGAAGTGTGAGTCCAATGTAACCCATGCTCCTCTCACTAGCTGGACCATAACTATTTATGCTTTGCCTAGCCCAAAAAAGTTACATTACTGCAATAGGTAAAGCACCCCAGTGACTGTAATAGGATCTTGTGTGACACTGTTCTTCTTTAAAATGCACACTGGCCCATGCTACTTTCCTGCAAAGTGGGCTACTGTCATCTTGTCTCATCTATCTGACTCGTGGGGGGAATTCACTAAAATTGTGATATTGAGACAAACTAAAAGTGGAGATTAAAATGTTGGATTTTCCACCAAATTCACAAACCTCTATCTCCACTTTTGTGAATTTGTCTTTTAAACATAAATTGTTTAGATTTTGTCTTTCACACAACATTTTACAGGGATACTGTCATGGGAAAAAAAAATCTTCAAAATGCATCAGTTAATAGTGCTACTCCAGCAGAATTCTGCACTGAAATCCATTTCTCAAAAGAGCAAACAGATTTTTTTATATTTCATTTTGAAATCTGACATGGGGCTGGACATATTGTCAATTTCCAAGCTGCCCCAAGTCATGTGACTTGTGCCAGTACTTTAGGAGGGAACTACTTTCTGGTGGGCTATTGTTTTTCCTTCTCAATGTAACTGAAGGAGTCACACTTTGAAACTGTTTGCTCTTTTGAGAAATGGATTTCAGTGCAGAAGTCTGCTGGAGTAGCATCATTAACTTATGCGTTTTGAAAAAAACGTTTTCCCATTAATCCTTTTAATGAGATTTTTTCTGAATTTGTCTTTAACTCTTGTCAGTCAGCCATCAGAATCGTTCGATCCAATTTTTTATATTCGATCGTTCGATAATTCGAATTGCCTTAAAACCCCTGAAATTCAAAATTCAAAGGTTTTAATTCAATAAAAATTTGAGGGTCGAATTTAAGGGTCAATTAACCTGTAGAAATTCGACCCTTAGTAAATCTGCCCCTAAAAGTGTCAGCTGAGTCAGAATTTAGGCGATTTCTGTATGTAAGTATGTAGAAAGTATATTACATAGGTTTACAACCACTTTTACTCCAGAAATGGGCTAGCTCCACTTTTGTGAATTCCCCCCATGCAGTTTAGATTTACTCAGTGAAGAGTTTACCAGACAGGTTTCTCATTATATGAAGATGTCCATGGGGGAGCATGTGATTTTCTACAATGCTGTACTTTATATCTACAGTAATCTGGGTCTTAGACCCATCTCTTTAATCAAACGTATATCCCAATGACATACAAAATACTTCCCCTGTTTCACAGAGACACTATATATATATTATTTGAATATCTTTTATTTTTACAGCTTTTGAAATATGTTCTTCTATCCACAGTAGAAAAAAAGGTTTTCATACAAGAAAAATAGACAGATGAGACATTTAGAAATTGTTCTGCTTTCTACAGTATTTAAATACATGCTGCCAGCAAAAATTGTGCTACTGACATCTGGCTAGGTTGCAACCTTTTTGCATATTACCATTTTTATGATTCAGATACTGAGTTCCTATAACAGGACTTTATGTACCTATTTGTGATTGAGACATTTTACTTAAAATGAAAACTCGCTGATTAATGCTTTCTGTTCTCTTTCTGTTGCATCCTCCTCCTGTCTAGCATGAGAGTGGGTTCCATCAATTAGAAAATTAAGGATCACAGGCCAAACCACTTTTTGCCGACCAACCCCTCAGCATTCATAACATTCTGGCAGAGACAAATATATTGATTTACATATCTCTTTAGTTTGGGTTTGAGTTCCAAAAAGAAGCTTCAAAAACAATATTGTCATTGAGATTCACTGATACTTATAGATATAGGCTAATCCTTGGAGATCAGTTGCTCTCCCTGCTCTCCTAAATAGTTTTAAACTATAGCAGGATTGGACTGGGCAGGCGGTGCACCGGGAAAAAACACAGTGGGCCCCCAATTCTTGTGGGCCCCTCTGGCCCAGTCCTGTTCCCTGTGCTGCTCCTCTTGCTGCACATCGTGGTAACTACAAGGTGCGCTTATGTGTTTGCCCTTGTGCACCATGGTGCTGCGGGATGCGACTCGGCGTGGGAACCTGACGGAATACAAGGTGCACACGAATGCGCTTGTGCGCCAGCAGGGATGCCTCTCAGTGGGGGTGTGACTCCACATAGGAACCCCCACCCCCCAGTCTTACCCTGGACTATAGTGTGTATTTCCAACAACCATTTCAGTCTTTTTGGTCACAAATCCGAAAAAAATTCAAGCAATTTGGTAAAAAAAAAATCACCAAAAAACATACGATTCGGATTTTCATGTGATTTTGTCGTGTTTTTACCCATACTGATTACATCAACCTTTTTAATAATAAATATGGATCCAAAAAAAATTAAAATTGTTGGGGTTTAGTTTGGGGATGCACCGAATCCACTATTTTGGATTCAGCCAAATACCGGACCGAATCTGAATCCTAATTTGCATATGCAAATAAGGCCTGGGAAGGGGAAAACATTTTTTACTTCCTTGTTTTGTAACAAAAAGTCACCTGATTTCCCTCCCCGACCCTATTTTGCATATGCAAATTAGGATTCGGATTCGGTTCGGCCGGGAAGAAGGATTCTGCAGAATCCTGCTGAAAAAGGCAGAATCCCGAACCAAATCCTGGATTCGGTGCATCCCTAGATTATTTACTAAAATCTGAATTTATCTGTTTGGGCTTTTTGGGGCACAGCTCAAATTTTTGGAGATTTATTAAAGCCTGATGCTGCAAAAAGGCCGATTCTGAAAATCCACCATCTCAGACCTGCCAAGGTTGTTTATAAGTCAAGTTCCTTATCCTATTTGGAAGTTTCTGTGATCTGCATTGGAATTAGTCCGAAAATCCGACCATTTCAGGCTTTTCGGTCAAGAATCCAAAAGCATTCAAGCGATTCGGTAAAAAAAAACCCATAAACACGGGCAGTTCAATTTTAACTTGATTTTGATTAAATTAAGCTTTTTTTAATAATACTGTAAATAAGGTAAAATCAGGTATATGAGCTTGGTCATGGTTTTTTATTTAAATAATGAAATATATTTGGTTTGAACACCCTAGTATGCCCTGAGCTCATGTAGAAGTCAATGGAAGACAACCTTGAACCATTTGAAGATGTTAATAGCCTTCCTGATGCTCAGGTTTTTTTTTTTGGTAGATTTTGATTGAAAACTTAATGAATTTGAGCAATTTTCCCACTAAAAACTAGATTCATTCTAGTTTTTAACCCCGAATTAAATGATTTGAGATTTTTTCCATTTGAGTTTTTTCTTAAATTAGAAACATTCAAGTTCATTCAAAGTATAAAAAACCTCACAAACCTTGTTGTCTGATAAATAACCCCCTTGGTGTGTAAGTTGTATCCATGAATGACATTACCCAACTGGCAGTAATTCCAAGATTCCCTAACCTCTGTGTAAGAGGAGCATTGGCACTCATCACAAGTTCAGTGCATGTAAGTTCATGTGTTTACAATTTTGCCTCCGTTTTAGGACCTTATACATGTATGGGATGTTTTATCCAGAAATCAGTTGTCCAGAAAGATCCAAATTATGGAAAAGACATCTCCGTTAGACTCATAATTCTAATTTTTAAAAATGATTTCCCCTTTCACTGTAAAAATAAAACAGCTCCTTGTGTTTAATCCAAACTAAAATATAATTAATTCTTATTGGAGGCAAAACAAGCCTATTGGGTTTATGTTGAAATATTTTTTTTAGCAGACAAGGTATGGAGATCCAAATTATGGAAAGATCTGTTATATGAAAAACCCCAGGTCCTGAGTAGGTCCCGAGTATTTTGGATAACAGGCCCCATACCTGTACTTGCACTGGCTTTCTTAAATGAGCTCTTAAATGTAGCAACTATAGGCTAATAAACTCACGAGGCACATACACATCTGGTAGAAAAACAAGTTCCATTTTGCAATTCCATTTATATTGCATTAGACTCTCGCTTCAGAATTGGTATTTGCCTACCATCCAATATTATCATCTTGCAATTAATCATGACCAAAATATCTGCAGCCCTTAATGAGACAATCCTTCTTTAGATCTGTGTATACTTGAATCAGATGCTAGACAAGCTCTATCCTCATTTGAGATATAATTAATTCTTCAGCTATGACGCTAATATGGCTGGCAATATTTCCATCTTTCCAGAGCAGAGTATTGAACAGCTAATTACAAGATTGCTTAAGGCTGATTAAAAAAACACAGACAACCCTTTACCTCAAACATCCTCACTGAGACCTGGACTAGGCACTACATACTCTAATTAAAATGAAGAGAAACAAGAAAAAATGGCAGATGCAGAATTGTAGATTAATATATAAATAAACAGGTAAACAGATGGTACAAAGATACTGGGAATAACAACAATACAGCATACAGTATGCCCAGTGGTCATTGACTTTGCAAGATGAATATGTGAAAGATAGTCTTGGCAGCTAATCATTTCCATATGTTTAACTCCTCCATCCTCTCTTTATTTGAAGCTTCTGAATGTATGGTATTTCATGTGTGCTACGAGGAGTATATGTGTTTGCTCATACACTTACGTTTATTCATAAAACAGTCCACAGTTTACTGGATAAAGGAACAGGATGGATAATCTTGTATAAAGGAAATCAACAAACTATGGATCATTAGTGATATACAGACTTCTCAACTTGCCCAGATCTCCCAAGAGCTACCCATTTTTGGACCCGTCCCCTGTATTCCATGATATTATATGCCAGTTGTTATTCTCCTGTAAAGGTATTCAAATACGGTGAGAAAATTATATTAACAACCACTTATCCGCAAGTTAGTAAATATAACTACTTTGTTCAAAATTTAAACTAGGAACAACTGTTTACTAGACATACTTCCGCCTGTTGCTACAAGCTAACCAGTTCAGATAGCGGTTGCAACAAATGTTGCTAAAACTTAACCTTTAATAGTGTTACATTAATACACGCAACCCATACACAAACAGACTCACTGGTTATAAGATCTTTAGCAGTGCTGGACCGTGTCCATAAATTACATATACTCAAACGCATATGGTGGAACGGCGGTATCTATATTTTATCATTTTAATTTACAGATGCTTATTTTTATGCTGCATACACTAAATGAGCCAAGTACCCATTCCCACCCTTCCAATTGTCCCTCTTGCGCAATTCTTGCTTATCTGTGATGGGACTAATGCTGGCCATACACAGGCAGATAAAGCTGACGATATCAGTCGTTTCATTTCCGATGGGTCTTCCAGACTGATATCTGGACACGATATTGATCGGGAAGGTTGGAGTTTCTTCCGACCGACCTGTCCGAAAGTCCATTGCACTCGTTTTAATCCGATCGTTCGACCATAGATTCGAATGTCCAGATTACCCCGATATAGCCCTGCCAGTTAGTGGCATATCAGGGAAAGATTGGGGAAAGGCTAGTTTGGCGTCATCGCCAAATGAGCGGATCTTTGCATCTTATGGCCACGTTAAGTGGGAGCTACTCATGCCACCGTCCACCTATGCCACCCTACGCATTTTTCTGACTATTAAGCTTCATCAGGGACATAAGTGATGGGCACAATGTATCTCTGAGTTTAAATAGGCTCTGGTCAGCATCTCGAAACACTGCATGGTTCTGGGTCTTGCTAGTGACATCTCAGCCGGATTCCTCATTCGGTATAATTCTTATATCCCAGAAGTGTGGCAACATTTCCTACCCTAGCTAGGATGACCCCATGCAGTGCTACCATTAAGGTCCCAGGCAGCATGGACACAGCCACACTCTATGCCTTGAAAACAACCACCCACATCCACTACAGACTGGAATTGTGGTGTTGCAGCTTCTCAATGCCTTTCTCTCAACAAATACACTAGCCCAAATGTAATATCAGCCATTGTTCATGGACACACTTTTTCAAGGAGATCAAGTGACAGTTGCATCTAGTGGCATGATGTAATAATAACAATTCATAGGATAAGCCATTTTAGCCAAAAGTTTAAGTAAACTTAGTTCCATGAGCAAATAAGCCAGTGAATTAAATCCTGGTAAATCTGACAAAATATGTATTTGATTCTGAAGACTGTTCTACATTGATTTTGGAAAGCCTGTGGCATGGCAGCAGAAATAGAGCGCTGAATAAGTCATTATCAGAGTCAGAGTCAATTTTAACAGTGTGGGAAAAAATGAAGTATAAAACACTTGGCATGTCAGCTGCTGTGAAGGACTAGCAGAACAAAACATACCACAAAACCATGTTTGCACTAAGTTCTTGTAGTTTAAAAGTAGATTTGTAATATTATCTGTAAATGCTTAATCAAATAAATGCATAATAACTGGAAAACTCACTACACAATGAAAATATTGAATTTATAATAAACTGCAGTGACTTACATTTTGCTTATTATCTGTTATTATATTGCTACAGAGTACTTTGATATGCAAAGTCACTATTGTAAATTAATTTCATAGACACTCAGATGGACATTTCCAATTTGTCAAGTAGTAATTACACAACTAGAAGCACATTTGTTTGCACAGATACAGCTTGTCCCCTTTTGTCAAGTGTTACTCTGATATGGTTACTCCAAGCTCTAAACATCAGCTGCAAACACTGAATGCTATATACTAATGTCCCCTATATAAGCATTCTGACCAATTATGTACCTGGAAAAAAATACACAATTAACATGCTTGTAAAACAAGGGTCGGGCTAGAGAGCACAATTTATTACACAATTTTCACAGCTCACATATCATTATTTAGTAAATCATTATATATAAAATGTAGTGCATCCACTTACAATTAAGTTATATTATCAGTACTGTCCTTAATTTCCGGTTTTTAGGCAAGATACAATAATGGGAACATGCAACATTTATTTGGTGTGTTTGTCTGTTTTATACACAGTTGGTTCTAGGAAATTACAGAAATTAAATATTTCAGATCCTTGAAAATAAGCTGTATACCATATGTATCTGAATATCTTTGTTATACCTACAGTAAGTAATAACGAAATAGTCAATTGTGTTCTAAATAAAGAGTGGGGATATCGCTAACAAGAAGTTGCTTTTAACACCTAATACTATAATGGCACTGAATTAGAGAAGAACTACAGTCTATAAAATGAATATTGTGTGTTTGATTCTGTTAAACATTAACCAGCATATTCACAGAAACTGACATTCTATATAACATATGTATAATGTATGGCATTAACTATTACAAGATTTTGGATTTACTCAGGAGAACCACTGTGTGATGAAATATTAATGCAATAGATGAAGCAATTACATGTATGAATGGACTAGAAACATATCTTGCAGAGTTCAAATACATATGAATGGTTTAAAAGGGATGTAAAAGCATAAAAATATAATCCCATTTTTACTTTCCTTAATGAAAAAGAAATATAACTCCAATATACTTAAATTAAAAAATGTTAACAGATTTTATTTGAAACCTGAGTGCATGCAGTGAAATTCCCCCCTTTGTTTCACTTGCTCTGGCAGCTGCAGATAGGAAACTTCAGATGGCCCT
>CM044431.1:49300916-49327157 GCA_024363595.1 Xenopus borealis | reverse complement strand
AAGTCCTATGTATGCACAGTGCCACCTGCAGGCCATTTGTATAAACACCACACACTGGAAGCCCAAAACATGTTGTGTGTAGTAGTTTTTTGCACCTAATTCACTAGAAGTTAATCTGCGTCTGAAGTGCTCTCCTTCATCCTAAGAATATATGCCTAAATGTGGATGTTTGGTGCATTCATTTGGAAGGATTGAAGCACTCCCTGATTGATGTAATTGGCATAGTTTCATCTAATAGATGAATAGATGGGTAGAAACCCATCTGTGTCAGATATGTAGAAACATTTTGCTCCATCTTGATTCCCCTACTGAATTCTAAAGTCTTTATACTATAGGCAGTAGATCCCCTGCTAATGGTGGATGGATCCTTTTTAAATTAGGACACAGTCTGCTCTTTATTGGAACATTATTTTAAAAGTATACAAATGCTTAGGGGCAGATTTCCTAAGGGTCGAATTTGAGGGGTAAAAAAACCCTCCAATTCGACCATCGAATTTTAAGGGAATAAAAATCCTTTTGAAATTCGAAAATCAAATTCAATTGGTCAAACGATCGAATAGGAAATATTCGATCGAACGATAAAATCGTTCGAATCTAACGATTTTAACCATTCGATCAAATTTTTTTATTCAATCAAAAATAATGAAAACCAATTCGGTAGGTTGAAACTGGCGAACTAGGCAGTCGAATAAAAATTTAAAGGGGAAGTTATTCGACTGTCGAATATTCGAATAGATTTTTATTCGAATTATTAGAATCATTCGATCGAATTTTCAAAATTTGATGGTCGAAGTTGTCTTCAAAAACTTTTTGAAAATTCGATCAATTTGAATCCTTCATATGAATTTGATAAATTTGCCCCTTAAAAATTTAAACTAAACCATAAAAACTAATGTGGCTAAAAATGCCATAATTTATATACTAGACTTAGGGGCAAATTTACTATTACTCCCAAAAATTAGCTAGACCAAATTCCCAATTCGATAAGCATTCGACCATCGAATGCTTATCGAATTGTTTTAGGCTATCATTTTGCTTGCAATATGATTTCTTGATGAATTCGTACGATCGGATACCGATCGTTCGATTTCACAGATAAATCGTGAAATTTCCTTTAACCGTCTGAAAAATTCCCATAGGCTTCTATTATAATTCGGTAGGTTCAATCTGTCGAAGTAGGCAGTCGAATAAATTTAAAATTTTGATTCCTTCGATCATCGAATGATCGAATTATCGAATATCCAATCATTCTATCTATTCAATATTCGATGATCGAAGAAATTTGAATATATACGATTTCACAAAACATTTGCACGATCGGTATTCGATCGAATTCGATCGAAGTTTGATCATTTCACGTGAATTTCGTAAATTTGCCCCTTATTGTACCAGTCTAAAGTTTCAGCTTGTCAATAGCAGCAATGATCCAGGATTTCAGACTTGTCACAGGGGGTCACCATCTTGGAAAATGTCTGTGACACTCACATGCTCAGTGGGCTCTGAGCAGCTGTTGAGAAGTTAAGCTTAAGAGAAGTTGCAAATTATCAAGCAGAAAATAAGTCTCACCTTTAATATAAGCTGATGCTACAAGGATGATTATTAAATTCTGATGCTAGTTGCACCTGGTTTCTGTGCTGCCATGTAGTATCATCAGCCTTATACTGTGACATTTATATGAGATATACAGTGTATTGTACAATGGCCCCTAAGCTCAGTAAGTGACAGCAGCACAGAGCATTTGAATCAGTGAATCAGCAGAAAAGAAGCTGGGGAGCTACTGGGGCATCTTCAGAGGCACAGGTCTTTATTACTAAAGGGCTTTGGTTGCATTGGGTTGGTACAGAAGCCCAAAACATATTGTACAACATTTCTGTCCTACTTCTGTAGTTAAGCTTTGAGTTGATTGTCTCGCAGAGCACAAACCTACAATTCTTGGGCATCTTGGATTTCTCCCCTTGCTATTGGTTCAAGGCTGCAGTCCCTGGGCCACCAACATTCTTTGGTGAGTTTTGACCTGTTTAATGTTTAACAGACTTGAAGAAGCAATTGTTTGATGGGAATCATCTAACTCAGTGATCCCCAACCAGTAGCTCGTGAGCAACATGTTGCTCTCCAACCCCTTGGATGTTGCTCCCAGTGGCCTCAAAGCAGGTGCTTATTTTTGAATTACTGGCTTAGAGCCAAGTTTTGGTTGTATAGAAAACAGATGTCCTGCCAAACATTCTCTCCTGTAGGCTACCAGCCCATATAGGGGTTACCAAAAAGCCAATCAGAGCTCTTATTTGACATCCACATGGACTTTTTCATGCTTGTGTTGTTCCCCAACTCTTTTTTAAATTTAAATGTGGCTCACAAGCAAAAAAGGTTGGGGACCCCTGATCTAAGTCATAAGTGAGCGGTGAGGGGCTTGAGCACCCAGGTCACCGTTAGAATGGATTTTGTTTTTAAATTACCAGACCAAGAAAATATATACTATACGCACAACAAATACATGAACAGATGTAAATGAATTCTGTATAGAGGGTTTACAAATTAACAAGGGAAAATATATAACTGATGAATGAGGAAGTCATTGTTACAATACATTATACTGATTTAGAGTGCAGCTGCTGTTATGCATGTCTAGCCCCTCTCTTAAATTGCGAGCAGTGTACCTATTTATGCAGGAGAACCCTAGAAATATTGCTATCTCTTTGTGTAGTGGCAGCTCCAGGGTTTCCAGAAGGGCTATATTAATAGACGCAAAGCAACTGTAAACATGCATTGCCCAACTGAGTCCGGCGCTACCTGTGACTGCAATTACGCTGGAATAATGAGGAAAAAAATACTGCATTGTGGGTAAAATGCATATGAGCCTGTGTCTGAAATTGACACTTTGCACCATGCGACATCTCTTAAAAATGAGCCCTTTTGTGTTCATAAAATACAGAACTGTAGCCTTTAATAAGCAATCCTATGAATAACAATGCACAGTCTCCCTGTGTTTGTTGTGATATTTTGCATATTATGTATATCATAGACTGTTAAAACATTCTCATATTGAGCTATTTGAGGTGTAAATAACTCCCTTTTTCTTTGCTTATTGTTATAATAATATACACACCCATTAGCTTTTTGCTAGGCAGGTCACTGGCAGCAGCTCTCTAGTGAGTAACGATATGATGTTTGCCTGCAGACTGCTAAACTTTGGAAATCTCTGTCTAATACCGTGTGAATCATTGCAAATCCCCATGGAAGAAAACAGAGTACAATTTGTCTACTTTGCAGAGGATTTTTTTCTTTCCTTCAACATTCAGTGTTTTCGCTGAGGTTGAAATTGCTTTTATGACTAGTCTGGATATTTCCAAAATATATACTGATACAACCTTTTATGTGAGCACACAGCATTGAATGAGGTGTAATAATGCACGTTCGAGACTATATCAGCAGACATAAGGTGCACTTTATGACATCAATTAATTAATACTTTTGTAATTGCAGTTTGTAAAACAGCTGAACTAGGGCCATACATACCATGTTTTCCACAACTATAATCTGCTTGTATATGTTTTTGGGGAATTTTTGGAGACTTTTCACTTCATCCTTTGAGAAAAATGTCCATTTATGAAATAACATTTTCTAAGAAAGGTAGCACTACAAAAGGAGAGATGTTATTATGGGTCTGACTTGGATTTCATTCATGTATTCATGTGTGCCTGGAAAAGAGTCTAATTGAGTCTAATGTATTTATGTCTCAATACATAAATTAAAGAAAGCCCTGTCCACTGTTAATTTTCCAATGACACAAATTGGTTGGATACAATTAGTACAACTAATGTATACTGCATAAAGGGAAAGTGGAATGGTAGTTCCCAAACTTCATTTAGCCCACCCTTTAAATCAGCTGGAAAAAGAAGACGAATTGACAAAGCATTTATCCTGAAATGATGGATGAATCTTAGCAACCTAACATACTGTACCTTGTTTTGAGGATTTCTTCTATATACAAAAACGTATATATACATATCTGTTGTATCTGTAATGGTTACATTTGTACAGCAGGGGTGGCTCACTATAGTCCACCTGCAGATTCATGCCCCCGATTTCAGATTACCCCTTCATTGCTGTACCATTGGTACCGGGGTCTGGAGATGTTATGCAGCTTGTGTCAATAAACTTTACTTTCTACCTCAAGTGATCTCTGGTTCCTGTTCCAACAAAAAATTGAACAGATTTAGAAGGAATACTCAAAAGATCCAAAGAGGCAAATGCAGAAATAGATGGTAAATGTCGGGAAAGTCACAAACAGACATTTGTGGAGACAGATAGGGAATCTTAAGTTTCACCTTTTAGGATGTCAATGCATCATGTGGTTCAAAACTGATACAGCAGAAATGTATCAGGAAGAATAATCTAAGCCTGATTCCCTATTCATTACTGCACCTAGGTAAGCATAGTCTAGGGGAGAGCCACTCCCTGCTCTCAATCCTTGTCAGAGCATAGGCTTTACTTTCTATCTAGATCTATCTCACTTTCCTAGACAGTGCAATTACATGAAATAAACTATCACTGACTAAAGCTGTGTTCACAGGGTCCCTGCTCCCAGGTCCGGAATGAGAATCAAAATAGGCCCTGGCATTTCAGGTTCATAGAGGCCCAATAAGCCCACATACTGTAGAGGCCCAAACAGTCCCCATTAGCCCACTAAATACTGACTTTCTACGGCACCTTATAGCATTTGCCAGAGCCCACAGATTGCCAGTCCGGGCCTGCCTGCTCCCCAGCTTCACTAAATAATGTATGTTGTGCCTTTAGGGCAGACTGGGGCCTTGTTGATCCCCATCTCCTTGGAACATATCCATCTAGGTCAGAAGCTGAATGCACAAGACAAATATACACTCCTAACCAACAGCACTATATTAAAGTGTGGCAGGAGGTGCTCATAAACCTATGGGCCAATTAAAGAAATGTGTAAATGGATAAATAGATGGGGTTTGCCCAGCAACTAAGAACTGAAGCAGTATAGGGAAATAAAACTATAGGTAGGGTTACTGAATCTATGGGTCCCTACAGTCAATGACCTTTGTACCAATGTAAACGTCTGTGAAGCTATTGTACATTCCAGCATTTAGAAAGTTATTTAAAAACAGAATAGTGGGCATTGGATAAATATTTCTTAATTATGATTTTAGGTTACAGATGTATGTTCTACTTCCTAAGCAGCTGTGTAACATACCTAACATGGCATAGCGACATACAAAGTGGCTTGGAAGACTTAGAAAAGACTTAGAAAGCCAGAGCAGGAGATATTTAAGGTAAGTAAATGGGGCGGGCCTGTGATGCAAAGGGGCGGGCTTGTGGCAAAAAGGGGTGACCTGTGACGTGGCAGCCTGTGATTGGCCACAGCGCCCAAGAAGCAGCTAACCGGATTGCCTATTTACGAACCGGACAACAGGTGTAAAGACCTGACTGGTTCAAAACTGGACAGGTGGCAACTCTAATCCAAACATATCTACTGTGACCAGCCAATATCTGTGATTTTTAACATGTGCCTCTGCAGTGAGTAAAATATTAGACAATGCTTAGACAATGAACAGTTTTAGAAGGGTTTATTTCATATTAATATCACTGGCAAAGGAAAAAAACGTTAAAATATGGTCACCATTTTTTGTGCTACTTGCTAAGAGAGCTTACGTGAATAAAAATATAATGGAAAGTTAAGGTCAGGCAAGTGTTCCTGTCAAAAGATATCTCACATTCCATGTGCCAAGAGATTTCTTCTGCAGAAGCAAAGCAAACATGGTTTTGTTCAGTTCTGATCTGTTTGATATTATTGTATGTAGCATATTTAGCATGACCTAGTAACTGTGCTGCAAGCTACTTTTTATCCACAGAAAGACTTACTAGAAAAGGATCTTTACAATATTTATAGAGGGGAAGAGAAGTACTAGGGCATGACAATTGTTTCAAATTGTCAGATGAATGATTTCTGAATAAAGTAATGTTTTCTGAGGACAGTGTTGTAGAGGCCTCAGAACAAACTTTTTCCCCATTATGAAGTAAATAGGCATTTCTTAGTATTATTATTAGTTCAGATTACCGTGACATGAGGGAATAGGTGGAATAATCTGAATGCATGAAGATTCTCAATCTGCAAAAGAATATGTGTTTTGAAAGGGCAGGGTGATGTAATAATTTTGGTGCAAGCATAATTGAGCTATGTTGTTTCATTTGTCATGGCAGAAATTCAGCTAGAACTAGGGTTGCCACCCGGCCGGTATTTTACCGGCCTAGCCGGTAAAACACCAGCCAAGGCCGGGCCGGTATTACAAATTTACCGGCAATGTAGCTGCCGGTAAATATGTAATACCCCTTAAAAATGGCCTTTGCCTTGCATTAAATCCAATAAAAACTTACCTTTCTTGCGTCTTCAGCCGATCGCTCGCGTGGCTCCGCCGCCTTTGATGTCACATCACGCCCCCTTTTGGCCCTGCCCCCTGCAGGCCGGTAAGAAAATTTTTAAAAGGTGGCAACCCTAGCTAGAACATATAGATATAAGATTATGTACAATGCACATTCCTGCCACTCTGTATTATATTTGGATTAATATTCAAATTATATAGCCCTATCTATGAGGAGTTCCATGATATAAATGTAAAAGTACAAAGTAGTAGGGCTGCAAGACACCACAGTGACTTCTAATATTTTGTATGTATTCCAACAGGGTGGGGGGGTTACATTATTTCTTTCAGTGTGTCATGTAATGCAGGTGACATCACTAAAACCAGATTATAACTGATGACATCATTATGCACCATTAATAGGGATTTATTTTACAGGGTATTCATGGCCCTTGAGTATTAAAAGAATATAAAACAAAGGAGATGTGCATAACCTATAAAATATAACCTTATAGATGGTGCTGAATATAATACATCATATTAATATAATACTTGTGTATTATACAAATAATGTAATCCCTATAAGAAGGACTCCGTGGCCTTAAGCTTTAGTAGTATCATATAACTCCATGGGGACTTTTAATATGCTTGTATTTTGCAACAGCATGTATGTTTCCTTTATATAAACACAAATATGCAATGCAGTGATCTCACTTATGTCACATGTATTGCTGAAACATATATTATAAGGTAAAATGTATCCCCTTTTTAAACAAAAACAAGGATATTAGAATCACCTTACCTGTAGCAAAAACATTTAGCCTGCAGTAGTTTACCTTTATATGAGAATAGAACCCATTTGTCTCTTCTAATATCCTTAAACTTGTAGTTTGCGTGGACAATATAAAATGACCATTATCGATGTATTGACAATGTATCTTGCACAAAAAACAAGCTGACTTCAGTATGTTTCACAAATTTTCATTGTTTCATGAATTTTCTGTAATTTGGATCTCCATGCCTAAAGTCATCTAAAAATAGGATTGTTTTGCCTTCAATAAAGATTAATCGTTTCTTAGTTTAGATAAAGTGTAATGAACTGTTTTATTATTACAGGAAAAAGGGAAATCACTTTTGGAATAATTTGCTTAAAATGGAGTCTACATGAGATAGTTTTCCTGTAATTCATAGCTTTCTGGATAACAGAAACATATACATACTTGTATGATTGGCATTTAATCAAAATATGTTACTATGAAAACAAATATGTGGGGAGTGTATACAAAAATATATATAGCAAAAGGTCTTGATTATTAGGTTACCTCTGTTTTACAAAATACCCGTTGTGCTTCAAAAAGTGTTTCAGATGAAACAGCTTCCCTTTTAGAACATTTGTTTTTCATGCAGTTGTGGTAGGATTGCCTAATCACCAACGATCACATTGTTCATTCACATTGAATCATCAAAGTCCAGCAGCAGTTGCCCTCTTTTCACTTCCGTCTAATATAACAATATAAGTTTTTATGTAAAGATAAGTTTAAAAAAAAAAAGTTTTAATAATCTGGATGTACTTAAAGGACAGTAAGGAGGCAAATGATGGGGAAGCAGAACACAACTGAGGTACAGGGCTATAAGGTGTATAAATAAGTAGGAAATAATGGATGACTTGCTGTGCTTTGATTAGCACTTTGTAGCATTTCACAGCCTGATTCTACTGAACAAACATATTTAGGATTATCATCAGGCTTCTCCCAGCAACAGGCTGTAAACAATTATCTCAAATAGCTGACTGCCATAAAGTGTTTCTAACTTTGAAAAAAAAAACATAAAACTGAAGAAAATTGCAGAGGATTTACAGCCTAAAAAGTAGACATAGATTCAGTGTCCTTTTCAAACTGAATGTGGTTCCTAAGCAACAAGCCATTGCATGTGAACAAAAGTAAAGTTAATGTTGTACTTTATCAGTGTTAGTGGCTAGCGGAAAACTTGCACTTACTCCCAGATCAGATTGACTAGAATACTGCATCACTCGAAAGCACTTGCCATGGGCTTTATGAAACTGTTTCATTAAGTCTTCTCTTTTTGTTTACTGCATGCTGTCACAAATGGGTATAAATGCATTTGCCATTATTACCGCAGCATTATTATCCCTACACAAGTATATGTAAATGCATTTGGCAAACACAGTATTGTGCCGACCAATCTGAACTTTGAAATCTTGTATATTGAAAGTCAGCCTTTATGTTCAATATTTGATACAGTTGTAGAGAGAAATCTCATTTGAATGGTTTTCTGTCCTCTGTAGAGAGCACAAATCTATTCAGCCTCAGTCATGTGACTTGTGCTCTGATAAACTTCAGTCACTCTTTACTGCTGTATGGCAAGTTGGAGTGATATTAACCCCCAGCAGCCTAAAAACAGAACAAAGGGAAGGTAACCAGGTAGCATCTCCCTAGCACAAGATAACAGCTGCCTGGTAGATCTAAGAACAACACTCAGTAGTAAAAGCCAAGTCCCACTGAGACTGATTTAGTTACATAATTTAGTAAAAATGTTCCTGGCCAAAATCTCCGCTCCTCTCAGAGCAACCGCTTGGCTGTACCCCCCACTACTACTGCTGTTTCCCTTTTCAAAACCTCTCTCTTGCCACTCCTTATATTTGGAATGCCATTCCTGAATCTCTGCAGAGAGAATCCTCCTTCAGTGTTTTTAAAACAAAACTTAAAGACTACCGCTGGGAGCACCTGGATACCACTGAACTGGGAACTGGCACTTGTATAACAGTGAAACAAACTGTAACCTACAGCACCTTAAACCCCTCTGAATTGTGTCTGTATGTTACCCTGTCATTTAGACTGTAATCCCTACGGGGTAGGGTCCTCCAGCCATTTGTTTCCTTGACACTGAGCACTTGATCTGGAGTATAATTATATTTACGTGAATTATATTTCTATTAATGCACTTATTGTTACTTTTTATTTCATTGACCCCTTGTTTGTTACTACTAATGTATTGTTTTGCTGTACAGTAGTGATGGGCGAATTTATTCGCCTAGGTCGAATTCGCGGCAAATTCCCGCGATTCGCGATCACCAGCAAAATTTCGGTTGGCGAAAATTCGCCGAAAAACTAGTCGCGCGTCAGTCGCACGTCGTTTTTGACGTGACGCGAGGAAAACGACGCGACGCGCGCCGAAAACGACGCGCGACAAAGTTGACGCGACGCGCGACAAAACCGTCCCGCGACTCGTTTCGCGAATTTTTCGCCGATTCGCGAATTTCTCTAGAAATTCGCGAATTTTTCGGCGAAGCGAATCGCGGGAGATTCACCCATCACTACTGTACAGCACTTTACCCTCAAGGCAAATACAAATAAAATTATACATACATACATAAGAACAGCCTGCCAGAAAGTAGTTTCACCCTAAAGTGCTGGCACAAGTCACATGACTGGGGGCAGCTGGAAAACAAACAATCTGTCTAGCTTCATGTAAGATTTTAAAATTGAATATAAAAATGTTTTTGTTCTTTTGAGAATTGGATTTCAGTGCAGAACTCTGCTAGGGCAGCACTATTAACTGATGCATTTTGAAAAAACATGTTTTCCAATGACAGTATCCCTTTAAGAAGCTAGTTAAAGCTTGTATTGCATTCTTGGTGGAAGAAGTGGACACAAAATTAATTAGTTATCAATGAATTGCAAATTCATTGATTGATGACAAGTCTGTAGCACAAAATATGGCCACAATTTAGTTTGATGTCCTCTGTTGAGATTATTAACTGTGTTGGCTTGGACTGATGAGCCAAAAAAATATTCTCTTTCTAGTTGATGTGCAATATATGTTTCAAGGGCATACGCAAACAGTACCCCATAAGACTAGCGCACATAAAAGTCATTCTGTGAGTCGCGACAAGCATATGTATTTAGGAGATTAAGCCACATTGATCAATAGTCCATTTAGATTCATGTGCAGCATTGCAGCCTTGTCTCTGCACCAACATCCTTGTATCTGATTTTAATACTGACTTCCTAAACTCAACAGTAAGTTAAAAAATAACTGTGATAATGTGACATTGAGTGCAGGTGTTCCCTTTCCCAAACTCCTCTACAAAAATTAATGTTAGATTCATTAGATTGCCCTGATCTGAGGGGGTCACAGCTGTGTTATTGAATGTGATTTCCCTGTATAGGAGTAAATATAGTTGGCCATATATTTATTTGACAGCACAAATTGACAACCAGTTCTAAGGAAAACACATCTTTTTATGAGCCAAGTCAGTGCTGTGAAATTGGCATCACTCTGTACCAGATGCTCAAATGCTGGCTGTCTACATTAATATTTATTAATATTAGCGACCGATATGAACCAATCAGATCTTTTATTTTGCTTTCTAACTTGTTGGTGACTGTTGAAATCTAATTGCTGATTGAATGCTATGGTAATTTATGTCTCCAATGTTAACAAATACACCCCTTATTCTTAGCAAACCTACTGTATAAGCCCCAAGTAGGTCTCTTTTTTTATATGTGAGTGGAGTCAAAACCAATGATCACATATAAAATCAGATTAAAGGAGAACTAAAGCCTTACTAAAGAAGTAGGCTAGATATGTTGTGCTTCTGTACCAGCCCAAAGCAACCACAACCCTTAAGCAGTAAAGATCTGTGTCTCCAATGATGCCCCATTGGTCCCCATCTTCTTTTCTGCTGATTCACTGATTCACATGCTCTGTGCTGCTGTCACTTACTGAGTTTAAGGACAGACTCAGAATATACAGTACACATAGAATATACAAATATACATAATATAAGGCTGATTAGTAATCAATACATGTAATTACTACATGGCAGCACAGAAACAAGTGCAATTAGCATCAGAATGTAATAATCAACCTTGTTGCATCAGCTTACAGTATATTACTAACAAACCTCATTTTTTTACTGGATAATATGTGACGACCCCTAAGCTTAGCTTCTCAACAGCGGCTAAGAGCCCACTGAGCATGTGAGTGTCACAGACACTTTCCAAGATGGCGACCCCCCATGACAAGTTGAAAGTCCTGAATTATTGCTGCTATTGAGAATCTGAATCTTTAGGCTGGTGCAAAAAGTTATGCAAAATATGGCATTTTTAACCATTTTCCGTTTTTGGGTTTAGTTCTTCTTTAAGAACTAATATGTGCAAAATTGCTCCCATGACCTTGGTTGGTGCAGGTTGCATTTTGCATCTTGTGCCAGGTAAAACAATTTGCCTCAGGGTGCAGAGAGCAGGAACCCCTAATAAAAAACAAATTAGCATTGTTTTCTTTTTAGATAGATACAGTTGTGTAATACATTATTGTAGTTCTTAGCACATCAGCTGTGCTGCCATCATTTAATAAATAAATGGAAGACAATGCCTATGCATAAAGTTTAAAAAATCCTAAAAAAACATCAATGCTGTAATGAAATTTGCTATAATGTTATATGGACATTTATCGCTTCAAGATTTAGCAGTGTGAATGCAATTCCATTTATAAGTAGGGATGCGTTCTAATTTAACGTTATATTAAAGCCTAACTGGTGGTCACATAAATACTTTCCTAATTCTTGAGAGGAGCCACAGAACTTATAAAGTCTTTAGTTGCAAATGGCATGGGCAGGGCTGGATTTGCAGTAATCAGCTTGACTGGGAGAGAATTAAGTCTAGTAATCCTTTTATAAGAACTAATAATGTAGTCTTGCTGATTAATGTTACCCTGTTGGAATCCTTTGCTGATTAAGCATTTCACATTAGAGAAAGAGGAAAAAAAAAGACCCTTTTCATTGTATGTTCACTTATAGCCATGTTCAAGTAATCTGTAATGACAACTCATTACCTTAAAAAAGAACTAACATTCAATATAGAAATCAACAGTCTAGACATGCTACATCTTGAACTCTTTAGCAGCTAAGGCCACCACAGCCCTTTGCAGCGAAGATCTGTGCCTTCTGTACTCCCCTAGTAGTTACTCCTCTTCTCTACTACTGATTAATGCACATGCTGCAGCCCTTTGTGGAGAATATACACCATTCACATCAGTCCCTGCATCAGAGGAGCTTACATTCTAAAGTCCCTATTAAATTCACATAAATCTGTCATCTGTTTCGTCACAGTTAAGGGCTGACTACCAAAAAAGGACTGCAAAAATAAGTGTTTTTTATACATTCAATATACAGTATTTTCTTTTTTCTGAAGATATACATAGTCAGATTTTCTGTTCAACAGCATGCCCCATGGACATCAATTATACTCAGTGTATTGCACTCATTATACACAATGTATTATCTCTGTTGCTCTTCCAGAAAGCTGTCTTTTCACCATATGGGGACTTCCCTGTGATGTTTGAGGCTGTTTGCTAAGTTATACAAAGAGTATGGCCTGCTAAAACACTTTGAGAAATTTCAGTGCATACTAAGCAGAAGGGCACAAGAGTATTCTCTCTATTCTCCATGCTGCCATACAATCCCTAGTGTCTGTCTTACAGTTACAGTGTTGGCCTATGTGCAGGCACATGGAGCAGATTTCACCCAAAAATGTGAAGCAATGCAGATAAATAGCAGGCAAAGAGAAGCTGAGGCTGAGCCATGTTTACATTTAGCCTAACCCCAACACTTTTTACCAGTGAGCAACATTCAAATGTGATCAATACAAACATGAAAAAAGTCCCTGGGGATTTACATCAGGTGAAAATGTCCATAACACTCTAGATCAGGGGCCCCTAGACTTTCTTACCCGTGAGCTACTTTCAAATGTAAAAAGAGAGCAGCACAAACATGAAAAAGTATTTTGGGATGTCAAATAAGGTCTGTGATTGGCTACTTGGTAGCTGGCAGCCTACACGAGGCTCATTTTGGCAGTCCACCTGTTTTTTACGTACCAAGACTTGCCTCCAAGTCTGAAATTCAAAAATAGGCACCTGCTTTGAGACTACTGAGAGCAACATCCAAAGTGTTGGTGGAGCATGTTGGGAATCACTGCTTTAATCAGTGCCCAAAAATGCAGCGGCGATGCACCTAAATAGAAGTAAACAGAAATCACCAGACAAGCACTTGTTTCAGTGTTTTTCAAGCAACAGTAAGCTGCAAAGAGATAGTTAACCTGTTTTCACTTAAATAATTCTCTGCCTGTTTTCAAAAGCCAGTGAGATCAGCAACATTATTTGACAGCTCATTTCCTAATGCTCCTTAACACTCACATGTCTACACAAACTGATGAATGTCTGGTCATTTTACCAATGGACTACTACAGAGTAATATGAAATATGTTCCTGAGACATATCCTTAGACTGGGTTTATTATGGCTGGTGTGTTAAAAAGAATGGGTGCATCGGTTAAAATCTAACAGAGTTTTTATTTTGGCTTATGCAGATTTCCATTAATGAATGCCATGGAAATTTACAGTCGCAAGTGTTTTTGTAAACGGCATGTATTTTTATGCAAATATCTCAATTGTTACAAGGTTAAAGAATTCAGTTAACAGCAGGGTTTTTGGTTTTTTTTTATTGCCAACAATAAAAAGGGGCATACACATATATCTGACTTGGTACAAGGCCAAGGCATTAGGTCCAGGTTCTTTTTGTTTTCCTCATCAAGTGGGTTATAAGAGATATGGAATAGATTGAAATACAAAAAGGGTTTGAACACGTGTGCAGGGTTCTTAGTTTATACAATGTTTGCTTTTTCCCATAGTCATTTGATCAAACTGGTTTTCCGAGGGGATTGATCCATTCTAAAACAACCTTATTTAACCAAATTCATTATCAAGTACAGATAGAGATGTGGAACAAACTATCTTATGTGATGAACTATCTGAATACAGATGGTTGGATCCCTATATAAGATGGTACGGAGACATACACAAATAACTGACTTCAGATAAGGCCAAGGCATTAGGTCCACAGCCTTTTTGTTCTCCTTATCAAGTGGGTTATAAGAGATATGCAATAGATTGAACATGTGTGCAGGATTCTTAGTTTCTTCGATCTTTGATTTTACCCATAGTCATTTGATCAAACTGGTTTTCCTAGGGGATCGATCCAAATCAAATCCATTCTAAATCAACCTTATTTAACCAAATGTGGAAAAACCACCTTACATGATGAACTATCTGAATACAGAGGGTTGGATCCCTATACAAGATGGTACGGAGATGACACGTTCTTTCACTTTCTTTCCAGTATGCTGAGAAAGGGTGAGAAGTCTTTTAAACTGCAGTAAAGGGGGGTCACCAAAGAGGACAATTATTCTTTCAACGATAGATTGTGTATGGTCCCTGTAGTTTACTTGGTGTTGTTGCAGTTATCCATTGTTGGATAAATTTTTTATGTGAGTTTACTAAATCATCTGGTGCTGATAATTCTGCATTAGGGGGGTGCCCCTCAGATGAATTCAATCTACTGATTGGATTGTAGATTATAGAATCGTTTATAGCTGGCCATAGACTTTAAGATCCACTTGCCAAACGAGTGGATCTTCCCCCAATGTGCCACTAACAGCAGGGCGATATTGATGGTAATCTGAACGATTGGATTAGGACAAGGACAGTGGTCTCCGACAGGTCGATTGGGGAAAAATCAAACCTTCCTGATTGTTATTGCAACCAGATATCGATCGGGAAGACGCGTCAGACTGATATCGGCAGATTTATCTGCCCATGTATGGCCACACTTATTGCAAATTTAAGATGTGCCACCACACCTGTGACTGTCACCTCCCAAAAGGGGTCCTTATAGAGATATGCAGTTATAGAAGCACCCTATACTGGTAGATATGCTGCAAACTTTGCTAAATATGCTTGATCAAGTCTGTGAAACATAGGACGCCATGTTGGTCCATCCAGATGGGGAATTGTTTCTTTAGTGTTGTGTTACCATTGTAAATGAGATTTTAATTTTGATGTATGAACTAATCAAAGGCCTGGGAGTGCTGCCTCATTTCCATTAAGAAGCTAGGGTTGCAGTTTAAATAGCACTGTAAAAATGACACTGCACATTAATTAGAAGACAACTCACAATTATAGGCTTCCCAAATTCAACCACTGTATCCTCATTCCAAGCCTTAATTATACTTATATATATTTTAATGGGGCTGTTTACATTTAAATTACTTTTAGCATGATATAGGGAGTGATATTCTAAAACAATTTGAAATTGTTTTTCAGTTTTAATTTTTTGTATTTTTTGAGTTATTTATATTTTTATTCAGCAGCTAGCTCTCCAGTCTATTTCAGCAATTAGGTTGTTAAGGGTTCAAATTACCCTAGCAACCGTGTACTGAGATGACTGGAAAATGAATAGGAGAGGACCTGAATGGAAATAAGATTAATAAAAAGTTGAACTGATAACAGATTTATAGCTTTAAAGATCATTTGTTTTTACATGGGGTCAGTGACTTCCATTTGGAAGCTGAAAAGCGTCAGAAGAAAAAAGTCAAGTTATTAAAGAACTATAAAAAATAAAGACCAATGAATAAATAATGAAGACCAATTATAAAGTTGCTTAGAATCAGAAATTATATAACATATTAAAAGTTAACTCAATGTGAACCACTCCTTTAAATAAATCAACTGTAGTGGATAAATCTCTGTAGGGAAGTGCAAAATTGGATACTATTGGATACTATTGCCTCGTGAGTCAATTTGGAGCGAGTTCAAAAATCGCGCCGCTCCGTCTGAATAGGCGCCGGCGTTTTCAAGCAACGCCGGTGCACCCTAGGACTTGGCTATTCGGGGAGGTTCGGGGGCTACAAGTCGCGGCGAGAAGTCGCCAGGCGACAAAATGCCCCCGAATCTCCCCGTCTGGCCTTAGCCTAAATATGTATAATAAAGTGCCTGCCAAGTGCAAAACACTGTGCTGTGTTAATTATGTGAAACTTGTTGAAGAAGAGCCATGTGATGTAAAGGATGGTGAAATAGCCTACTCACCAGATAATGTACATATAAAGCAAACTGGTGCTGACTCCAAGGTGTCCTCAGGTATTCACGGAATCTTCATAAAAAGAAGAAATATATGATAGTGCATATGTATTTATTTAAAATTGATGTGACCCAGCAACTGGGTATACTCACAAAATAACAAGAAATTGAGAATGTTGTACAATTAAAACTGCTCCTGGAGCGCCACACTTCAGAAGGAAAATTTCTAACCCCACCCTCACTTAAACCATGGAAAATTTCAGGTTTAATTTACTTATGGGAAACTATTACAACTGTAGTGGATGTTTACTAAACAGCCCATACATTTCTTTCATATAGTTCTACATGTATGTAATAATTTATTTGCAGCTTTCTCAATGTAAATTTTTTTCCTGGCTGGAGACAATACTTTTATGCTGAGAGTTACAGATTTCACCTGCTCTAACTGGCCGAATCAGCAATTTGCAGTTCACTATGACACCCAGCATGACTGATTTGCCATAGGAAAAAATGTTAAACTGGCCATACACGCCAAGATATTCATATACCAGATGAATAGTCAAAAGACCAGTTGTTATGGACATAAAACAATGAACCATTAAAAGTCTGCTAGATATAATCACAAATATAAAATATCTGTCAGGTTGTGAATGCAAAGACAACAGGAACATTTTTGATTAGGACTACATCCTAATTCATGTCTAATCTACTCCGGCAAGGTCAACAAAATGTCCCAAGATACATTTTCATTAGTGTCACTGTGATTTGTGATGTGATGGTGAAACTGGTTGGAACTTAATTCCTTCTCCTGCATTATTGGGTGGTCATTCAATCAGTAATGTAACTAGAGGGGGCCCACGTGCAGACGGGACCCCCACCCCACCCGTACGTGAGGGCCTGGCCCCTGAGAGGGTGCGGGCCCTGGCCCAATCGTCCCCCCTCAAGCCCCGGTAGTTCTGCCACTGCATGCAATTCAAGTCTATGTTGCCTCCACTGGAGGAGATGAATGTGGGTTACAAAATGTATCATGTGCCATTGCCCTTATAAAAAGACTACACCTGTAATTGTGTTACATTATAGATTTTAGAAGGAAGTAGGCGATAACCTGGTTTAAAAGGCTTAAACTAATTAATATCTTCCATAGGTTCTGGCTGATGTGGCATAATGTCTTGTTTGCATATAATTAAAAGGGTGTATTTACAATTTTGAATACAACAAAAGATGTCTTATTAGAATGTCCAAGCCATATACAAACTGAAAAACAGCTAAGTCATATAGGAATGCAATCAGTCCAGTTTAACCTGATCAGTCTGATTTAAAGAGTCGAAAAACTAGTGCCAACATGCACTGTGAAGGATAGCCACTCATATTAATAAAATGCTTCAAACTAAATATGAAAAAGGACAATCAAATTCTACTTTATCCCATCCACTCCCACTCAGTTTTACACAGGTACTGTTCTGAAACATGTTTTTCATAACAGTTATATTCTTAAAGAACTTGTTTACTCTGCACACAGTAAGCGTTCCTATCTCTCATAGGGGCAAATTTACTAAAATTCCCCAAAAATCCTACGAATTCCCTCGATATTCGATAAGTATTTGACTATCGAATGCTTATCGAATAGTTTTAGGCTATCATTTTGCTCGATATTCGATTTCTCGATAATATCGTACGATCGGATACCGATCGTTCGTTTTCATGAAAAAATCGTACTTTTGCCTTCGAGCCCCTGAAAAATTCATGCGATTTGAACGATCGTACGAATGGACTTAGCCAAAGAAGCCTATGGGGGGGTTCCCATAGGCTTCTATTGGTATTCGGTAGGTTCAATCTGGCGAAGTGGGCATTTGAAGGATTTAAAAATTTTAAATCCTTCGATCATCGATTGATCGAATTATCGAATATCCGATCATTCGATCTATTTGATAATTCCGTATTCGATGATCGAAGAGGCCAAATTTGCATATTCGAATATCCGAAAAAATCGTACGATCGGTATTCGATCTCATTCGATTGAACTTCGAATCCTTCACTTGAATTTCGTATATTTGCCCTGTTCATATTACAGCAGTAAACATTTTAACAATGATAAACTTCAGGAGTCAGGAGATGATAATCTTGCCTTCATTCCAGATTTAAAAGCATGATATACGTGCTGGTGTGGTTCTGACATGTCTAACAGGAAATACATTGCTCCTTGTAAACCATTGCACCTATCCAGAATTACTGCCTGTGCTATCATTATCTACTTTCATAATAAAAATAACTATATTTTAGTTATCAACTGCCCAAATTTTATTTTGGAAATAGTTATAGATCATACTCACAACATAAGAATGCACTATGAAACATCAAGCTTGAAGCTTTGTAAATAAACACAAGTTTTCTTGGATGTCATTATGAACATTATGAAAGCGAATGCTTAATCAGTGATCAATTTATATGCTGTTATAAGTGTAAGAGTAAACCAGGTTAGACCACAGGAATGCAATACAAAGAGACATTGTAATCTAAAGGATTTGTCCTTTTAGCTCAATGGGTGGAGCAGAAACAGGTGGAAAATATAGAATGGTTAGTAGTAGTAGCCACGTGTACCTAGCCATTTCCTGGTTTACATCCTGATTATGTTACGGCTCAGATCTAAGGTGTGGCAGATCATTTAGAATATGCTAAAAGAATTATGAGGTTTCCAAAGAAATGAAAACAACCATCGGAAATTCTTCTTTCAAAAATGTTTAGCTATAATGCTGTTCATACCTACTTACATTCAGCTGTAACCCCACTATTCATACAAAGAAATGAGGCCCTTTACACTTGCCCGGTAGGTTTTCCACAGTTAATATCGCATTGCAAAAAAATTCTTACAGTCTGCTGCTTCTTCTACCTTGCCACAGGTGATTCTTAAAGCCGTACTCAAGCATCTTCAGAATCAGGACATCAACAGACGAATTTGTCTCAGACTGTACAATACCTTTCTGTGCACCTCAGTGTTTAACAAGATGCTTATGAACCTGTATTTAGTAAATGGAGAGGCAGGATTAATTAGCCCTATAATGGGGCAATTGCTGTGCCATAGATTTGCAGACCGTGGCTAAAAAGGATTAAAAGTGAAACTGACACCCAAAACACAACTCATCAAAATATGAATGTACATGAAAAATTACCTACAATATAGGTCATATTGGGCATTTTTTCCTGAAAGGCCTGTGTCTCTAAGTAAAACCTTTTGAAGATCCTAAAGGTGGCCATAAACGTAACAATTACGAAGTTTTCTGGAAAAGGTCGTTCGTTTCATCACACATGTATAGCTGAATTACATATACAGGTAGAAACAATAGAATGCTACCTGTACCTGACGATTCAGCACTAACAATGCCTCCAATGTTGTCTGATGAAAATTTTCTTTCCAGCTCGACTGATGAGCTGACTGTTATCCAAATCTTCTGTCAATATCAGTTGTCTCGTCTCCCACCATACATGCACCGAATATCGTACAAAAATTTTTTTTGTACAATATAATCGATGCATCTATGGCCACCTTTAACCAAACTGTCTGGCAACCCCACTGTACATTCTGCAGCTGTCTTTCAAAGGTTAATATCATAAACAGGGAGGATGCCAGGGTTTAATTTTCATTTACTCCAGCTTAGATAATCGTGTGACCCTCCCACCTTACCCTTTTGTCCCTCAGGAGCTTCCCTGCCTTGCTGACTGCCCTGTGAGTTTTAATTGCTGCAATCTTTCTTTTCAGTCTTTTAACTGATCCTTTTTTTCTGTCTCTACTCCTGCCTCTGTGTGCTCAAAGGGCACTTCAGCTCACCCCTCCCTGTCTCTATTAAAGGTCCCCATACACAAGCAGATACAAGCTGCCAAAAGATTAAAGGAAAACTATACCCCCAGAACAATGTAGGTCTCTATAAAAAGATATTGCATAAAACAACATTGCTTCATGTAAATAAACAATTTTCATAATAATATGCTTTTTAGTAGCATGTGCCATTGGGTAATCATAAATAGAAAATAGACTTTTAAAAAAATAAGGACAGCCTCCTTGGATCCTAGGATTCAACGGTGCACACAAACATACCAAACAAATTATAAAGTTAGGTCACATGAGCTAATTAGAGTTCTGTCTTTTGCTTCAACACTTCTTCCTGTTTCAGTTTGGGGTAGATTTACTATTGGTCGTATTCGAGGGTTCGAAAAATCAAATTTTGGTCGAATAGAAATTTTACTGCAATTCGACTAATCAAACGATCGAATAAAAAAAATTGATTGAACGATTAAATCGTTCGGATTGAATGATTTAAATGATTTTAACCATTCGATCGAATTTTTTTATTCGATCTAAAAAACTTAGAAAAACCCTATGGGAGCTTCCCATAGGGTTTAATAGCAATTCGGTAGGTTTAATCTGGCGACTAGGCAATAAAATTTTTGATTAAAGGGCAAGTACTTCGACCATCCAATGGTCGAATGATCAAATAGATTTTTATTCAAATCATTCGAATCAATCAAATTTTTTAGAATTCGATGGTCGAAGTACGAATTCGAATTATTTTGAAAATTCTATCGAATTTCGAATCATTCATGTGAATTTGATAAATCTGCTCCTTAGAGTTGAAATATTTCTGGTCAGGCAGCACACAGCCCATCACAAAATGGTGGTTCAAGGCAAGAGATGTAAAAGGGCAATATTTGCTTAAATATATATTCCAGTTTGGTAAGATTCTTTAATATGCCACTTAATTTGATACAAACTATCTGTTGCTCAAGTATTCATTTTCGGGGTATAGTTTTCCTTTAAAGGACAAGGAAATTTAAACTGAAGAAGTAGGCTAATAATATTGTACATGATGTTTTGTGCTTCTGTACCAGCCCAAGGCAACCACAGCCCTTTAGCTGTAAAGATCTGTGTCTCCCCAGTAATGCCCCAGTAGCTCCCCATCTTCTTTTCTGCTCACTGCACATGCTCTGTGCTGCTGTCACTTACTGAGCTTAGGGACCTACTCACAATATACTGTACATATATAATATAAATGTCACAGTATAAGGCTGATTAGTCATTAATACAGATAATTAGTACATGGCAGCACAGAAACCAGTGCAGTTAGCATCATAATTTAATAATCAGCCTTGTAGCATCAGCTTATATTACAGACAACCCTAATTTTCTGCTTGATGATTTGTAATAACCCCTAAGCTTAGCTTCTCAACAGCTGCTCAGAGCCCACTGAGCGTGTGAGTGTCGCAGACACTTTCAAAGATGGAACCCCCCTGTGACAGGTCTGGATTATTGCTGCTATTGATAAGCTGAAACTTTAGGTTGGTGCAATAAGTTTAGTATATAAAACATGGCATTTTTGGTCCTGTTCATTTTTAGGGTTTAGTTGTCCTCTGTGGCTTATTGTGCATTGTACAATGGGCTCCTGAGTTTGTAAAAAAAAAATACAGTTGGATCTGACCGCCCATATGCTCAACACTGTGATGAACCTGCTATTGCCCACCTCAAGGTGGGCATATCGGGGAGAGATCCACATCCACTTGCTTGGCAAGGCTGCCAAAAGAGCAGACCTCGACATGTAGGCCACCTTTACACGCACACAGTCTTTGAACTTTGAGTATAACACCTGCACAGCACTGCAGGAAAGTCAGAGCATATATGTTCTTGATGACATCATAGGTGTATGAAGGCAGAAAGGGGACTGCAGGTCCGGAATAGCCGCCCAGTGCCCTTGGCTGATTTAAAATTCAGTTTTTTTTTCAACAGAGGTGGTTTTAACAGAGTCGGGAAGTGAATTCCAAACTCGTCTGCCTTGTGGTGATAGGGTGGATACGTGGACAAAGGTATCGCCTTTAAAATTTAACACGTGTTAAAATAAAAGCTAATACCAGTGAAAACACATTTCCAGGAAAACAAATATTTTTCTGTCAGTATTGCTTTAAGGAGCAGATGCTTCCAGTGAATTCATCATCTCCTCTTTCAGAGTTTAGCTATCAGCAAACACATAATCCTTTGATTCTTTGGGTATGACAATAATGACACTTTCTCAGTTCTAATTTCTGGACACAGCATGGTCACAGGTTTCCAGTAAAGGAGTTTCTCGTTCACATTCTGGGACACAGTATATTCTAGCCTTTATTTACCAATAAAAAAAAATCCAACATCCAGTTCAGATTCCCCGCCTTCCTGCCTTTTGTGACTTAATTTTGGTTATAGCAGGCATCCGCCAATCAGGAAGTAGCATTAGTGTGCTCCCTCCCATACCAGGAAGTGAAGACGGGGAGGACCCCAAACTGGATACTGTGGGTAGCTAGCTGCCACCAACCCCCACCAGCTGTTGCTAGGTGGCATTCCTTTCCGTAGAAAAAATGTTGTGTGTAGGTCATAGATTCCTGCACACATGTATTACTGCCACTGTTGAGCAGCGCAGAGCTTCTGATGTGACTGGACTGTGTATGCGCTGTATGCCAGTTACACTGTGCTGGATCACGTGACCGTGATGTCATCAAGGTCCTACTGGAGGATAGGAACTGGCCGCTTCCCTTTACTCAGTTAGCTGGCAGCTTTCAGAGAAGCAGGGTCTATGCTTGTATGTGTGCAGCACTTTTGTTCCGCTGTTCCTCTCCTCGTCTGGCGCTGATCCCATCACTTTCACCTCGTGTTCCTCGACGATCTGAGGTCTGATATTTGGGCTGCCTGGGATATTGGGTTCTGATAGCCATTCAGATGTCATGGGGACACTGATCTGAGCTTTGATACATTGGCGTTTACCTATAGAGGAGATCAGTGGTGGGGGAGCTAGTTGCAAATAGCAGGTGTCACTGTTCTGGGATCTGATCTCTATATCAAATTGGTTGTTGAGGGGTGGTTATGGGGCATTGAACTGAGCTCTAGATTTACACACAGTGTTGGCTGCTAGTCTGGGGTGCTCTAGACATATCCAGCTGCAGGTAGCTGCTGCTACAGATCTGTGCTCTAATATCACATTACTTATTGTGGGTGCAATCATCTGAGGTCCAGTAACCATATCAATTTATGTATGGGGCTCCAGTGGCCCAATGATGTATGGGTTTTGGGGTGTGGGGCCCCCTGAAATGAGGTCTGGAACACATATGCAAATACTCATAGCAGCAGCTTCAGATTTTATGTCTGATGGCAGTAGCAAATGGCACATAATGGGGGTCACTAACCTTGTTTAAATCATATATACATTTATTGTGTGACTGCCATATTTGGGGTCTGCTAGCTAAATTGCCCCTACTGGGGCCACTGATCTAGAGCCTGCTGTCCATACTGAACTGCATAGACTGGGTGACTGATAGACTCGCTGGCATTGTTTGTTGATACGTTGTGGGGAACGGCGACAGAGGTGCCAGGAGGGACTGCAGCCAGTCACGCCTCACAATGACAACTGAAAAAAAAAAAGTTTTGTGTGAAATGTAGAGGCGGGGTGAAGCAGGGGGCAGCAGAAACAGAGAGGAAAGCAGAAGGGAGGAGGAAGATGAAGGAACTGAGACTTTTGAGGAGAGGCAGCTTACACACGTGTGTCATTCATATATTCACACACACACTCACATATATATAGATATATATATCTATATATATATATATGTATATATATATATATATATATATATATAGGAGACGCTGGGTGCAGGGCTTTGGAGGTGTTAGTCAGCAGGGAACAGGGAGAGGGAGTGTGTGAGCTGAACTTTAATGCTGCATGTGGCAGAGACTGAAGGTGTGTGTATGTCAGTCTGGATTGAAGGGTGTCAGTGAATGACAATGTGTGTGTATGTAAAGGCTGTGTGTCTGCAGTGCTTAGGTGCACCTCTTGCCTAGAGTGTGCATGGGTTGCTTACACTTAGCAGTGCAGAGCTTCTGATGTGAATGTACTGTGTATGTGCTGTATGCCAGTTACACTGTGCTGGATCACATGATCATGATGTCATCAAGGTCCTACCGAAGGATAGGAACTGGCCGCTTCCCTTACTCAGTTAGCTGGCAGCTTTCAAAGAAGCAGGGTCTATGCTTGTCTGTGTGCAGCACTTTTGTTTTGTGGCCGTCGCTGTTCCTCTCCTTCTCCTCGTCTGGCGCTGATCCATCACTTTCACCTTGTGTTCCTTTGCCAGTTTGAGGTCTGAAATTTGGGCTGCCTGGGATATGGGGTTCTTATAGCCATTTCTCTGTTCAGATGGCATGGGGCCACTGATCTGAGCTCTAATACATTGGGATTTACCTATAGAGGATATCGGAGGTGGGAGAGTCAGTTGCACATAGCTGCTGTCACTGAGCTGGGATCTTATCGCTGTATCAAATGGTGAATATTATGTGTTGGTTGGGGGGGTGGTTAGGGGACACTGATCTGGGCTCTGATACATTGGGATTAACCTATAGAGGAGATCAGTGGTGGGAGAGTCAGTTGCATGTAGCAGGTGTCAATGTTCTGGTATCTGATTGCTATATCAAATTGAGAAAAGTATGTGTTGGTTGTTGAGGGGTGGTTATGGGGCATTGAACTGAGCTCTGGATTTACACACAGTGTTGGCTGCTAGTCTGGGGTGCTCTAGACATACCCAGCTGCAGGTAGCTGGATCTGTGCTCTAATGTCACATTACTTATGGGGGAGGCAATCATTTGAGGTCCAGTAACCATATAACATTGTGTATGGGGCTCCAGTGGCCTATTGTTGCAACTGGCTGCTGTTTTGGGGTGTGGGGCCCCCCAGACACAAGGTCTGGCAAACATATACAAGTGCTCTTAGCAGCAGCTCATGATCTGGTCTAATGGCAGTAGCAAATGACACATAATGGGGTTTAATCTTATGTAAATCATATACACATTTACATATTAACTTATTGGAGGTGTGATTGCCATATTTGGTGTCTGTTAGCTAAATTGCCCCTACTGGGGCCACTGATCTAGAGTCTGCACTGAGCTGCACAGACTGAGCGAATGAGCTGCACAGACTGAGCGACTGAGCTGCACAGACTGAGCGACTGAGCTGCACAGACTGAGCGACTGAGCTGCACAGACTGAGCGACTGAGCTGCACAGACTGGGTGACAGATCATAGACTTGCTGGTACTGTTTGTTGCTACATTGTGGGGATGGTGACATGTACCAGGAGGGACTGCAGCCAGTCACACCTCACAATGACAGAAAAGAAAGGTTTGTGTGAGACTTAGAGACGGGTTGAAGCAGGGGGCAGCGACAGCAAAAGGGAGATGCTGGGTGCAGGGCTTTGGAGGTGTTAGTCAGCAGGGAGAGGGAGTGTGTGAGCTGAACTTTAATGCTGCATGTGGCAGTGACTGAAGGTGTGTATCGCAGTCTGGACTGAAAGGTGTCAGTGAATGACTGTGTGTGTCTAAGCTGGAAGTGTATTGTGTACATATAGGCTGTGTGCCTACCTCTTGTCTGTGCTGTGTAAAGGTTGCTTACACTGATCCGTGCAGAGCTGCTGAGGTGACTGTACTGTATATGTGCTATATGCCAATTACACTGTGCTGGATTCAGGTTTGTTCTAAAAAGAAGACCGTTAACTATTCTGCTCAGCTTCTCTCCCTCCTCTTCCTCTCTCCGTAGCATTATGAGGCTGAAGCCTGGCTTTCTCCTGCGCAGCCTTCTCCTGCTGGCTACTTTCCTTGTGTTTCTCATCATCTGGTCCTCTTTTACAAGCTCCTGGAGGACAGAGTCCCGGATAGAGCGGGTGAGTACCCCCTTTCACAACAGCTTGCCTTTGTGTGAGATGCCAAACCTGCAGCCTTTCAGCTGTGCCGCAACCAGTGTTCTCTGGCAGAATGTCAAGGGACCTGTGGTTCACTAATAGCTGAAAAGCCACACATTGGACAGGCTCGCCTGGGATAACCTTTGATGGATTTGTTTCTATTATTCATGCTTACACCTGATATTATTTTACTGAA
>CM044431.1:49270254-49281925 GCA_024363595.1 Xenopus borealis | reverse complement strand
GAAGGCGAACAACCCCTTTAATGAGCTTGATATAAAAGAGCCCCTCACTTTTCCTAAATATTGCCTGTTTCTTAGGTTTAGAGATAAAGAGCAGTTCCTTATATAGGAGTTAACTTTGACTGGTATTTTCATTAAAGCATGTGTTCACCTGCCTTCAGTTCATCAGAAATAAAACATTTTAATTTAGTATTTTCAATTTGTGACCAATTTGCTAGTTAAATTTTCCATCTTTCTGTATCATTTCAGGGAGGGGGTCACTGATACTGTAACTGTTCTAAATTGTTACATTTGTTAGTTCATAGCTTATCTTTGTCCCTGCTCAGCAGAACTCCTAATTTCATTAAAGGCAGCTGTTATAACTGATACAATAGTTGCTAATATTCCACAGATGCTGCTGAGAAATGCATCGACTAATGTAGCAAACTGAATCTGCACCTGGATCACTGAGCTGAAATATTAAACTTTTAAAAAAATTTAAGGTTTTGGAAAAAAGTCTTTTTTTTCTGGCGTGCAATCTGAAAACAAGGTGAACAGACCCTTTAACTGCCTTCTTGTTCTTCCATAACATAACAAATGAAGTGGGGGAAATGGATGTATTTTCAGTTTCCGTATCTTGTTATTGCAAGAAAATGATAAAAATCATACCTACTTTTATATTGCTTTAAATAAAAAAATGTGTCCTTTCCAATCACACTGCTTTGTCCTTGTGTTTGGACATGGGCGTAAATTACCCCTGTAAGTGCTTAATCTTTCCATTGGGTTGGACGTTGAAGCCTGAACGCTTTTACTAGTCAGCAAATCCTACTATGAAATTTTGTTGTGCGAGACTTTTATTTCAAAGCACCACATTTCAGAATTGATTTACGTTTTCATGTGCCACTGTTCTGTACTACAAAAATAAAACGAAAACGTATTTGATCTCCATGTTGTAGAAACTTTACATAGGTGAAAAAAATGTACTCAATGAAATGTTTTCCTTAAAAGTAACTGCTAGTGAATCATAAAAATAATTCAGTAATCCTAAGGCTAGGGTCAGACGATTGCGGATCTCGGCCTGTGTTTCTCCTCAGTCCTAGTATCAGCTGCACTGCTGCGCTTCCACTCCTGCGGATTTTGGTGCCGAAATAATACATTTTGTATTTCTAGCCAAAATCTGAAGGCAGTTCTGAAGACAAGGGGGCAAATTCACTAAAAGTTGTTGCCAGCGAACACTTCACAACAATTTGCTCCAAATTCACTACGCTAATTCACTAAAAGTCAAGGTTGCATCTTGGCTGCTGAACGCTGGTGACTTTTCACTAGCGTTACATCGGCATTGTTCGATTCAGTTACATTGAGAAGGGAAAACAACAGCCTGCCAGAAGGCAGTTCCCTCCTAAAGTGCAGGATGGAACTGCTTTCTGGCAGGCTATTGTTTTCCCTTCTCAATGTAACTGAATGGAATGCAGTGGGACATACTATTGAGTGCTGTTCTTGGATCTACCAGGCAGCTGTTATCTTGTGTTAGGGACCTGTTATCTGGTTACCTTCCCATTGTTCTGTTGTTAGGCTGTTGGGGGGGGAAAAAAGGGAGGGGGTGTTATCTCTCCAACTTGCAGTACAGCAGTAAAGAATGATTGAAGTTTATCAGAGCACAAGTCACATGACTTGGGGAAGCTGGGAAATCGACACTATGTCTAGCCCCATGTCAGATTTCAAAATGAAATATAAAAAAAATATGTTTTCCTATGACAGTTTCCCTTTAAATACAAAGAAAAGTCACAGGGAAGCACAGGGAAAGATGCTCATTGCCTAGGTTTATTGTATAGCAACACACGCCCACCATTTCAGGATGGAGAAAAGTTTGTTCGTTTGCTCTTCCATAAAGAAAGTGGAAAAAGTTTGATGCAAGATACAGTTGCCTTATGTGATATCCCATCCATAAAATGTAAAATTACTTTGAGAGAAATGGGACTTTAAACATCATGATCATGTATATCTTATAATACTGGCTGGGGAAACTGTTATAAGTAAGTCATTGCTTTTTCATAACAGGGTATTAAGGTATGTAGGTCAGTAATTATGGTATTATGCTGCATGAATGTTACAAGAGACAAACATGCTGAGTAATAGATGGAATGGCAGATGGAATAATTAGGGATGCTGTACCTTAGGCAGTCTGATTCAGATGTATAAATCTAAACAAGGGCTTATGTTTCTTGCCAAGCTATTGGCAATGACATATGAATGTATAAAGTACACATCTGCCCTTGGGCTTTGTTTTTACTTTTATTTATTGTCACTTTTTATATATTGAAATGAATACATACAGGACTTCTCTCCACTCTGCCCTGTCACTGCGTTGCTGACCTGTTGTGAATTTTGTCCATGGCTTACAGCAAAGTGGCAGCAGCTTTTTCACATTAAAGTGGGAGTTGAATGCAACTTTAATAGGAGTCAACTGAAAGAAATGTCACGGTGCTTAATTTGCTTGTTATAAGGGCAACTCATAGCTGCTTGTATTTCTAGGAGTGATTAACATTGGTCCTAGTGAGTGACTGAAATAGCTGTCACTAAGCTTGACATGTCCACTTCAAGAATCATTTTGTCTCTCTTGGGGAAGCCTAATTTTTTTCAGGCCTTCCAAATGCCATTTGTGTCAAAGGAAGCGTTTTCCCCATGGAACTTAAGGTAGAAAGGACATTTTTTTCCCTGCACTGTACTATTTGACATCAGTAGATGTTAACAAGTGCTATATGATGATACTCCCCTTATTATTTAGCAAGCAAGAAATCAAAATAAGCAATAAATCTTACTGCATATCTACTAGAGTTGCTCTTTAGAAGTAGCATGCTGTTAAACTGAATTCAGTGGATCTCACTCGTTTCATTTGAGCCTGTGCGGTATAGGATAATCAAGGAAATCCTCATGAATGTCATATTAATCCTTTCATCTCTGCAAGCATCTTAACTCAGAACTGCGCAAGCTGCTTCTTTTTTGGAAATGAAAAATGTGTCTTGCACAACAGGATTTCCCTTTTTTTTTTCTTCCTTTTTAAATGGTTTCATCTATTCTTTCTCTCTCATCTTGATAAAGTCTGAGCACGGAAACTGTGATAATGGAACTTCATGAAGATTGAAAATCAGGCTCTTAACCTCATTTGCCCTTCATCTGTTCATACGTTGTAGGGTTTGAATTAGATTTATGATGGGTCTCCTGCTATTACAAGCTGATCACATGTCAGAGTGGACTCTTTGCTTACTATCTATTAATCACACATTCTAGAATTTCCATTATCTGAACTGGCTAGACGGAAACCAAAAGTGTTTTGAGTTAGGGAAGTGCAATTACACTTCAGTTTTTATATTCTTATAGCAACATTGACAAAAGCAATTTGCAGCTTATATTTGCTGATGGCAGTGGGCAGTAAATTCTCCAAGAGCTTTTCTTTAGTGCCTAAGATTGTAAAGCAATGCAGTCTCTGGTCCCCATAACCTTGTTGTGACACATTATTTTATAACATTCTTTTATATGTCCTTTATGGCTAATTATCACACTGAACAATTATGGTTCTACAATGCAATAAATGCTTTGCATGGTGCATTGCTGCATGGGAATTAGAACGCTGCCAGGCGTTTATCATTTTGAAGAACTAAAATGCAGAATAATACATTATAATGTATATAAGGTAACCTTTTAATATGAAGGCACACTATATCAACTCCCTTTGTTTAAATCATTTGTTTTAATAGTGACTAATGTAAAGTGATATTCCCTCGGCAGGGCTTTCCCCTACTCCAGTAAAGCTTTCCTTGCAGATAAAGCCTTATTGGAAAAAGTAATTGATTGTTTCATGCTATATAATCCTGGGTGGAATCGTTACAGATAGGCACTCGGAGCCTTCCCTCGTAGTGTTATCCAAATGTTTTGCTGAAACATGGTAATTGTTCATGTTCGTCAGTTTCTGTGTTGCATTTGTTTAAAAAGTGTACTAAAGTGCTATGGCATCAACAGTTGCTGCCGTAGCACTTTAGTACACTTTTTAAAAAAATTATAGTATCCGTTGCCTGCTACACATTCTAAATGTAAATCGCAATTAAGGATGAAGAATAGAGTTTGAGTTTATCTGCTATGTTCGTGTAATTTGGTTGGAATAACAGAAAGATTAAACTTAATGCTATAAGAGCGCAACCTTCAGCATAGGAAACAAGTTCTGACAGTTTGACTGCATGCTATTAGTAGGTCACCTCCTGTCCTGGATAGCAGTGCCCCATTGTACAATAGACTTAATAGTACAGGTATGGAATCCGTTATCTGGAAACCTGTTATCCAGAATGCTCTGAATTATGGAAAGCCTGTTTCCCAAAGACTCCATTTTATCCAAATAACGCAAATTTTTAAAATGATTTCCTTTTTCTCTGTAATAATAAAACAGTAACTTGTACTTGATCCCAACTAAGATATAATTAATCCTTATTGGAAGCAAAACCAGCCTTCAGGGTTTATTTCATGTTTAAATGATTTTCTAGTAGATCCAAATTAGGAAAAGATTCATTATCCAGAAAATCCCAGGTCCCAAGCATTCTGGATAACCGTTCCCATACCTCTACCTGAAGGAAACCTCTGCAGAAATCCGATCTTCTACCTGAAGAGAGTTCCAAGGTTACAGTGAATTAATGCATGCTTGTTTTGGCTTCTCTGTCCATAGTTACTAATTTCTTTATTCATGCCAACATAACCTAAGCAGTCTCAGATGGGCATGTATTCTAGGAACACAGACCCAAATCAAGCTTGTAAAAATCAAGCCATTTTATTAGTCATTTCTGTATTTTTTTTTCTTATTAGAAACTTCATGGCTGTTATAGTCCTGGTTTGGGGCTATCTTTGTTGAGTGCTTGCCTGTCCAGATTCTAGTTGATTTTCTACTTTTGCTTAAGGACTAGTCCACACGGTAAGATTCAGGGAGATTTGTTGCCTGGCGACCAATCGCCACTTCTTTGGGGCGACTAATCTCCCTGAATTGCTTACCCATGTCTTGCGCCCGCCAAACGACAAATCTCCCTGAAACTTACCGTGTGGACTAGCCCTAAGCCTCTAGGAGTGAGTGAGAGAGAAAATAGTAATTTTACCTTAAACAACCTTAAAGGAACAGTTCAGTGTAAATATAAAATCTGGGTAAATAGGCTGCGCAAAATAAAAAACATTTCTAGTATAGTTCGTTAGCCAAAAATGTAATGTATAAAGGCTGGAGTGACTGGATTGTCTAACATAATAGCCAGAACACTAATTCCTGCTTTTCAACTCTTTACTCAGCGACTTGAAGGGGGGCCACATGGTACATAACTGTTCAGTGAGTTTGCAGTTGATCCACAGCATTCAGCTCAGATTCAAAAGCAACAGTTATGGCCCATGTGCCCCCCCCCCTCTAGTCTCTGATTGGTTACTGCCTGGTAGCCAATCAGTGGAAAGCAAGACAGCTGAAAAGCAGGAAGTAATGTTCTGGCTATTATATTAGACATCCAGTCACTCCAGCCTTTATACATTACATTTTGTCTGTTTAGCTATATTGAAAACATGTTTTATTTTGAACAGACTATATATTTGCCTAGTTTTTATTTTTACACGGAACAATGTTGACCCATAGAAGGCAAATGCAGACCCCAGCAGAGTTATTCCCAGTATAAGAGGCAGCTGCCATGTGTGGTTAAAGTGGACCCATCACCCCAAAAAAAATATTCAAAATTTCATCACATTAGTCAAGCAAAATGAACATTAATTACACTATATAAATAATTTTAATCTTGTTTTCTTCAGTCTGGGAATTCATAATTATAACAAGCAGGCAGGAGCCATTTTGTGGACACTGTTATTAAGGCAAGCCTTGCATCATCTCAGAATCTTGTTTGTGCACCAGAATGGGGGACCCAATGTCTATCCTCTTGTCCTGGCTACACAATTAAATGGTTAAGAGAACTGGGGGAATGTGTGGGGAGCAGTGACATCTAGGACGTGCTGAATGGAAAGTGAAAGTAATTATCTGCCCCGCCTCTATGCCTAAGGCAGGGATCCCCAACCTTTTGAGGCCGTGAGCAACATTCAGAAGAAAAAGGAGTTGGGGAGCAACGCTAGCATGAAAAATGTTCTTGGGGTGCCAAATAAGTGATTTGATTGGCCATTTGGTAGCCCCTATGTGGATTGGCAACCTGTATTGAGGCTCTGTTTAGCAGTACACCTGGTTCTTATACAACCAAAACCTTCCTCCAAGCCTGGAATTCAAAAATAAGCTCCTGCTTTGAGGCCACTGGGAGCAACATCCAAGGGGTTGGAGAGCAACATCCACATAAAGGATGGTATTATATATGCACAATCAACATTCTGTGGTTGACATATTTGTTATGCAGTCCTAGACTGGATCAAAGCAGAAAAAACTTCCACCAGTTAGTAGGCATTTCTTTGAATGCCATGGCAGATGTCTCAATGCCATGGGTCTCTTTAAGATATCGCTGGGAATCAGAGGAGGTGATCTTGAAACAACTCTTTTAACCAAAGAAAGCGAATGGATCTTAATTAATTGGACGCCCTCAGTCCTGCTGGACTCAATGAAAGTATTGCTCTGAATGTGTTCATCTAAGATGGTGATATGTGCCACATAATATGTTCAGAAATGTCTTTTGTGATCTTAATCTTTGGACTCAGACATCTTATAATCATTAGGGCTTCCTGCCCTGGGACTTACCCTAGACATGATAACATCCTTGGCCATAGGTTATGCCAAGTTATCTTATCTTATCTAATCTTAGCATTAGCACATTTGACTACAACCTAACCTTAGCATTAGCAAATTCCACTATAACCTAATCTTAGCATTAGCAAATTCCACTATAACCTAACCTTAGCATTAGCAAATTCAACTACCATGTAGCATAGTTCAGGACTTCCTTCCTGGTATGGCATTCTTTGTGCCTTTTGTTACATTTATGTATCGATTTTGTGCTACAGTAATGTAGCGAATGGGAATCTAAAGGTGGCTGATAAAAGCTGCCTAGAGACCGAGTCGGCAGCTTATTGGCCTGTGTGTGGGGCCCTCCAATGGGCTGATGGGATATGTGCAACTATATCCTATAATACAATCACTTTTGTTTTAGCCTTCGAATGCTGGAATAATTGTAGGAACTGAATTTATTATTATTCACACATTCTTTCCCTAGATTGTGGAAAGCTATTCCTGACATAGATGGCAGCTTCATCTTCTGCTGGTCACCGCCTTCTTTATTCCAAAATCCTGTAGAATTATTTTTCACCTACAAGAAACGAGCAGGCGCCATTAACAGAAAAAAATATTGTTTTTGTTTTGCTCTTTGGTGCTAATTAGACAAAATGAGTGTATTAAATTCAGATAGGCTTCCTGAACTGATGAAAAACAAAAAGCAGAAATAAAGAACTTATTGATGGCCTTTAAAAATGTTTATTAAGCTCACATACGTATGTTTAATGGTAACGCTTCCCATTAGATATGGGCTTTCAACATTTATTTCACATAAAAATATAAGCATCTAATTAGCATGTAGCAAGTTTACTGCTAATGAAAGTCGGTAGGTTCCTCCCACATCTTTTATTCCTCTGTGCTGTTTAATCTTATTAAAAGCCATAATACTAGCAAGAATAAGTTGGTTTCTGCTCAAGACGTGGTCTGGCCTGTCCTGTCATACCATGTGTTGGCATTTCCAGCCTTTTATATGCATTTCTAAGCAGCCCTTATTGGATTCTAGGTGAGTGAGTGGAACCTCGTTTAATCAAAAGCATTGAAATTTAGCAGCGAATGTACTCGTTTTGCTGGAGCTGTGAAAAAATTCAGTCACTATGGTATTTTTTTTAAATTATATATTATATATACACTTTGAGAAAAGCCTTGGAGGAGGCTGAAACGTCAGTAATTTTTTGCTAATAAATTTTTTATTTTATAATTCCTGAGAGTGCGGATCTCTTCGTGGTTGTATCGTATGAATAATTTTGGAGCTGAACCCAGGTGTACTTAATTACTTATTCGTGAGTGCCGACTTTTGCTCTGTTTGGAATATATATATATATATATATATATATATATATATATATATATATATATATATATATATATACATACACACCCCAGATAACTGGAAACTCCCCTTAAAATGAACTTTATTGTAGAGAGTGATTTTCGGAGACAATTTGCAATTGTTTTTTTTTTTAGTTCATTTAGCTTTTTTTTTCAGCAGCTCTCCGGTTTCCAAATTCATCAGGCTGGTTGCTAGGGTCCAAATTAACCTGGCAACACATGCATTGATTGAATAAGAGACTGGGATATGAATAGGAGAGGGACTGAGTAGAAAGCTGAGTAATAAAATGTAACAACAATAATAAGAAATGTGTAGCCTTACAGAGCATTTGTTTTTAGATGGGGTCTGTGACCCCCATTTGAAAGTTGGAAAGAGTACGAAGAAGAAGGCAAATAATTCAGAAACTATAAAAAAAGTAAAAATGAATGCCAATGTAAAAGTTGCTTAGAATGGGCTATTCTATAACATACTTAAAGTTGGCATAAAGGTGAACCACCCTGTTCTGACCACCTGTATTCCCAGTGTTGTGAACTGATTATTATTCTGACCTTGCCAAACAAGTGGATCTTTGAGTGCATGGACTTGCCCTTGAAAGCCACTTTGAGATGTATAGACAATGTCTAGTAGCTCCTGGACAATTAGCATGTCAAATGAAGTGGAATACAGGGATTTCTTTAACTCATACAAGTTATAGTTCAGTACACACGGAGGGCTGCTTTTTTGACATCCCATTTACAGTGGTGTGAAAAACTATTTGCCCCCTTCCTGATTTCTTATTCTTTTGCATGTTTGTCACACAAAATGTTTCTGATCATCAAACACATTTAACTATTAGTCAAAGATAACACAAGTAAACACAAAATGCAGTTTTTAAATGAGGGTTTTTATTATTTAGGGAGAAACAAAATCCAAACCTGTGTGAAAAAGTAATTGCCCCCTGAACCTAATAACTTGTTGGGCCACCCTTAGCAGCAATAACTGCAATCAAGCGTTTGCGATAACTTGCAACGAGTCTTTTACAGCGCTCTGGAGGAATTTTGGCCCACTCATCTTTGCAGAATTGTTGTAATTCAGCTTTATTTGAGGGTTTTCTAGCATGAACCGCCTTTTTAAGGTCATGCCACAACATCTCAATAGGATTCAGGTCAGGACTTTGACTAGGCCACTCCAAAGTCTTCATTTTGTTTTTCTTCAGCCATTCAGAGGTGGATTTGCTGGTGTGTTTTGGGTCATTGTCCTGCTGCAGCACCCAAGATCGCTTCAGCTTGAGTTGACGAACAGATGGCCGGACATTCTCCTTCAGGATTTTTTGGTAGACAGTAGAATTCATGGTTCCATCTATCACAGCAAGCCTTCCAGGTCCTGAAGCAGCAAAACAACCCCAGACCATCACACTACCACCACCATATTTTACTGTTGGTATGATGTTCTTTTTATGAAATGCTGTGTTACTTTTGCGCCAGATGTAACGGGACGCGCACCTTCCAAAAAGTTCAACTTTTGTCTCGTCGGTCCACAAGGTATTTTCCCAAAATTCTTGGCAATCATTGAGATGTTTTTTAGCAAAATTGAGACGAGCCTTAATGTTCCTTTTGCTTAAAAGTGGTTTGCGCCTTGGAAATCTGCCATGCAGGCCGTTTTTGCCCAGTCTCTTTCTTATGGTGGAGTCGTGAACACTGACCTTAATTGAGGCAAGTGAGGCCTGCAGTTCTTTAGATGTTGTCCTGGGGTCTTTTGTGGCCTCTCGGATGAGTTGTCTCTGCGCTCTTGGGGTAATTTTGGTCGGCCGGCCACTCCTGGGAAGGTTCACCACTGTTCCATGTTTTTGCCATTTGTGGATAATGGCTCTCACTGTGGTTCGCTGGAGTCCCAAAGCTTTAGAAATGGCTTTATAACCTTTACCAGACTGATAGATCTCAATTACTTTTTTTCTTAGTTATTTTTAACAAGGGGGCAATCACTTTTTCACACAGGCCCATGTAGATTTGGAGTTTTTTTTCTCCCTTATAACGTAAACCTTCATTTAAAAACTGCATTTTGTGTTCAATTATGTTATCTTTGAATAATAGTTAACGGTTTTTGATGAGCAGAAACATTTAAGTGTGACAAACATGCAAAAGAATAAGAAATCAGGAAGGGGGCAAATAGTTTTTCACACCACTGTATGTGTACAAGGACAGAATACAGATATATATGGAGTATAAAGCGTAATTAGGGTAACTTATTGCCAGATCTTCAACATCCCTTTTGTAAACACAGGGGCTTAAATAATAAACCATCAGCAGTAAAGTGTTTGTGAAGATTTTCAGCAAGTCTGGGGCTATTTGGGAATATAATCCATTTCTACGTTTCCTTAAGCAAGCTTTAATTTTTCCTTTGCAATATTCCTCGGAGGAGTTTTCCAACCTGTTCCGTGCTCTGAATCATAGCGACCTCCTGCTCAGCGCACTTGCTCTTGATTATTGTGTGCAATGAAATGCTTTCAGTTCAATCTATAAATGGAACAGTGTAGATGGAAAATATATGGAGGCTTTTTGTGCACACGGGTGCTCATAAAATTGTTCTGGGCGGCTCTCTTACAGCTTAAACTGCAAATTGCTTCACAGTTAAAACATTTTTTTGACCAGCTATTTTGTACTGTCAAGCATCAGGCAGTGTACTTTTTAGTTTTATAGTTCCCTTCTCCTATATTTTACAGAACAATACATAGAAAGAAAGAGAACAATATGATTGTGCTATTTTGGTTTATATTGCTCCCCTCCATAAATTCAAGGGGATTACTGCTGTCTGCTGGCTTAATATACATTTCTGAATGTGACCCTCGTTTGTATAAAACTATATAGAATTTGCTTCTTGAGTGCAAAACTGCAATATTGGGGGTTGAACAATGCAAAGCTTAGGAGACCTTTCTAAAGTAATGCAACCAGTCATGGAGGTGTCAGCCTATGATGCAATACCTTATGGCAGTGATCCCCAACCAGTAGCTCGTGAGCAACATGTTGCTCTCCAACCCCTTGGATGTTGCTCCCAGTGGCCTCAAAGCAGGTGATTATTTTTGAATCCTAGGCTTGGAAGCAAGTTTTGGTTTCATAAAAACCAGATTTACTGCCAAACAGAGCCTCAATGTGGGTTGAAAATCCACCTAGGGGCTACTAAATGGTCAATCACAGCACTTTTTTGGCACCTGAGAACATTTTCCTTGCTAATGTTGCTCACAGGTTCAAAAGGTTGGTGATCCCTGCCTTATGGGGTTGGTCTTCATGTGCTATGGCAGCTGCACAATTTTTTAAAATCAAAACTTTGACATACAGGTATGGCATCCATTATCGGGAAACTCCAAAAAGCTCTGAAATTCACAGCGCTGCAAAATATGCTGGCGCTGTTTAAATAAATATTAATAAACTCAGGAAGGCTGTCTCCCATGGACTCCATTTTATCCAAATAATTCACATTTTTAAAAATGTTTTTTTTTCTTTTTCTTTGTAATAATGAAAAAAGTACTTTTATGCTTCATCTCAACAGAGATGTCATTAATCCTTATTAGAGGCAAAACAAGACTATTGTGTTTATTTAATGTTTAAATAATTTTTTAGAAC
>CM044431.1:49167855-49229027 GCA_024363595.1 Xenopus borealis | reverse complement strand
AGAAAGATCCGTTATCCAGCAAACCCCAGGTCCCAAGCATTCTGGATAATAGGTCCCATATCTGTATATGTTTCTCCATAGTTCATTGGGTTATTTATGCCATTTCCGTACTCGAGGTATGGAAATGACTTTTTATAATAGTTTGCATGAAGCAGTTGCATTTAGGATGTTTGTTCCCTTTTTTTTTTAAGGGTAGGGACAGACAGGGAGATTCGGGGAGATTTGCCCCGAATTTCCTTCTCCCTGTCTGCCCCTACCCTAAAACAAAGTTTATCTTATTTTAGCTCTACTTTCCCTTCTAATTCGTTGGATTTCACGGTGTTGGTAAAAAAAATATAGCTATTAAAAGCCAAATAAACTTTATGTCCCTGAAACTGGCCTCAGAACATGTAAAGCACCTAATTTATGGTAAGACATATTCCTGGTTTATTGTATGATTGACTTACAGCTCACATTAAGATTATACAGCAAGTAATGGCCGGCTCAACAGTCATCGAGGGGAAAAAGTGCCTAATAAATTGCTCGCAGATGCTTCCAAATGCCAGGCTTTTCTGCTAGACTGGTTCTCAAGAGCAGGCTTTAATGTTGCTGTAAGAATTATACAGTTGTGCATGTCTATCTTCTTTCTCTTATTCTGCCTATTGTACTGCCAGCTCACACGGACTCTACTCACTACAATATTACTAACATTTGTCAACCCTGTCTGCTGAACTGCAGCTCTTTGTGCACCTGGAACAAATGTTTGTTAATCGATTTGACTTAAGAGCTTACATTCAGCTGCTCTTGTAGTTTATTGGCCCATCAAGATCTACAATCCCAACTGTAATAATAACCACAAGAAAATGATCTGAGTTTTATAGGAATAACAAAAAACCCAGAGGAATTTGACCTCTTGAAAACATCCTTACAGACATATAGTTTTTGTATGTGAAATAGTGATTCCTTACCTTTAAAGGGGATGTTCACTTTTAAGTTAATAAGTTTGGTATGATGTAGAGAGTAATATATGAGACCATTTGCAGCTGGTTTTAGCTTTTTATTTTTTTGAGTTTTTTATTTCAGCAGTTTGCAATTTCAGTAGTTTGGTAGCTAGGGTCGGTATTACCATATCAGCAATGCATTCATTTGGACAAGAGATTGCATAGGAAAGGGCCTGAATAGAAAAATATATATAAAAAAAAAAATAGCACTAACAATAAGGGGCAGATTTACTAAGGGTCAAAAACTTGAGGCTTTTAAAAAAAGCCCTAGAATTTGACCCTAGGACGATTTTCTAAGTAAAATCCGACAAAATCGAACATCGAATTTGAAGGATTTTAACGGTTTTCAATTTTCTCGATAAAATCATATGATTTTGCGGAAAAAAAAAATGGGAAAATTTCGTTCGACTTCACGAAAAAATCGAACAATCGAAGTGTTCTACTTGTTTATACTAAAAGTTAACTTAAAGGCGAACCACCCCTTAAACTTTATGCACTTGGGTTTGTTTGTTTTATTTCCATACCTTATTTACTCCAATACCTTTTCTGTACATCCAGGGCCGGATTTACATAGTGGGTGCCCCCAGGCCCGCTGTCGTTTGTCACCCCTGTCCCCTCCCTTTTATTTGCTCAAGTTTTCATCATAGGGACGGAACAATGGGAACTGGCACACAGGAAATTAAAATTTCTGAACCAATGTGGGTGTGGTTGAGCAGCATGCCACCCCCTAAAATCCTGCCGCCCTAGGCCTATGTACATCCAATGAGCAGCCGGCAAGTGTGTTTTATTGCCAGTAACGGAACTAGGTGCGGGCATCCCTGGTGCAGCTGGGCACTACCCTCGTCACTGCAGAATTTCTATACTGCTGCAGCCGACTCCAATTAGCTGAAGCGGGTGCAATCTGCCGGGGGGTGCCCTGCAGGGGGGGTGGGCCCTGGCCCAATTGCACCCCCTGCTCCCCCGGTAGTTACTCCACTGTTTCTTGTTGTACCTTTGTATGACTTTTCATCTCTTTATATTTTACAGTAGGAATGACAGTATGCCTTATTACTAGTGCCCTATTATATAAATTATTTTTAAATAATTTCCTTTAAAGCACACCTATTGTGTCCAAAACTAGAATGTGCCCGTGCATTACACACTTTTAAATGTAGAAGAAAGGGGCCTGTAGTTTTTCAAGTTGATTTATTGAAGATTTCAGCAAAAAATTATATTAGTTTCTCCCATATGTTCCTGCTGCCTTATTCCCAGGCTGATCAGAGGATCCAGCATCCCTCAGCACACTGCAATGTAGGATAGGGATCGGTCAGCAGGTAGGTGGACCTGATAGGAAACTGAAGCCTTTCTGTGCTTGTGTGAATACAGGACTAACCCCCCCATATTGTGTTTCTGCCAGGGACTGTTAGGACACACCCACCCCTCATTTGAAACAGGGAGCTTTGTCCGTTTTTTTAAAAATGAATTCCCCTTTAATGTTAAAACTATTTTTAGCCCAAAGTAAAAACAGCTCCATATGCAAGTCATTATTGCCTACAGGATTCGGGCTTTTCTCTTACCCTATAAGCCTCCTTTAATATATCAACACATTTAACCAGTATATCTTCTCATTTACAGATGCAAGTTCTGGAATTATGATGAGAACCTGCTCACCTCCAGTGTAATAATTGTCTTCCACAACGAGGGTTGGTCTACGCTAATGAGAACTGTTCACAGCGTCATTAAACGAACACCCAGAAAATACCTGGCCGAGATTGTCATGATTGACGATTTCAGTAACAAGGGTAAGACCTTTCTTCTATATTTAGTATTGATGCTATTTTATATCCTTACTTGGCAGATATAATACAACTGATTACAACTGGAGGTTTTCACTGACAGGGGTAATTTGCTGTTTTACAATAATGTTTTTTAAAAAAATGACTATGCTCTTTGTTCACAAGCTTTTGTGTGAAATTTCTTTAAAGGGGTTGTTCATCTTTGAGATAACTTTTAGTATGATGTAGAGAGTGACATTCTGAGATAATTTGGTTTTCATTTTTTATTATTTACGGTTTTTTGAGTTATTTTGCTTTTTATTCAGCAGCTCTTCAATTTGCATTTTAAGCAGTTTTGTAACTAGGGCCCAAATTACCCTAGCAACCATGCATTGATTTGAATAAGAGACTGGAATGTGAATAGGAGAGAGGCTGAATAGAAGGCAATAAAAAGTAGCAATAACAATACATTTGTAGCCTTACAGAGCATTTGTTTTTTTAGAAGGGGACAGCGACGCCCATTTGAAAGTTGCAAAGAATCAGACGAAAAGACAAATAACTATAAAACTATAACAAATAAATAATAAAAACCAATTGAAAAGTTGCTTAGAATTGGCCATTCTATAACATAATAAAAGTTACTGTAAAGGTGAACCACCCCTTTAAATAACTTATTGCTAGGATCCAGTTTACCACCAGGCAGTGGTTTGAGTGTAGACGATGAATAGGAGAGGCGGTTAATAAAAAAGTAACAAAAGTAATAATAACTAATAATGTAACCTCACAGACCAGTCATTTTTACATTGCTGGGGTCAGTGACCCAGTTTGAAAACTGTAAAGAGCAAGAAGGCAGCAGATAATTCCATAGCTATAAAAAATGAGGACCAAATGAAGTTGGTTAGGAAAGGACATTCTGGAACCTAATCTAAGGGGCCTATTTATCATGCTAAAAAGTGGAGTGAAGCATTACTGGTGATGTTGACCCTTCGCAACCAATCAGCAATTAGACTTCAACAGAAAAGGTGGCCTTACACGGGCAGATAAAGCTGCCAATATCGGTCGTTTAGACCAATTTGTCAGCTTATCTGCCCATGTATGGGGGGCTTCCGACGGGTCTTCCCGATTGATATCTGTCCATGATATTGATGGAGAAGGTAATCCGATTACTTGGCCAAGGGGCCAAAAGTTCAGATTATCCCCCATATTGCCCTGCCGTTAGTGGCATATCGGGGAAAGATCTGCTCGTTTGGCAATGTCGTCAAATGAGCGGGTCTTATAGAAAACAAAAGCAAAGATCTGCTATGAGCAACATCACCAGTAATGGTTCACTCCAATTTCTACACAGTATAATAAATAAAGCCCTCATTTGTAAACATTAATGTTCAACTACTCCTTTAAAAACTGCTTGTACGCTTTACACTGGGGTATTCATAACTCCATGCCCCTGAATACGGGAGAATTTTAATAGAAGGAAAGGCTTGGGGTGCCAAAATGTTATTCAACCCCCAGTAATTAAGATCTTGTCATGAGACTGGTGCCGGTGCTCTTGTCTACTGAAAGCTGCACCAGCCCTGATACTACTCCAGATCCCTGTTACCAACTTCTACTTCTTACTTGCTCTACTCAACGGCTTGGTCCAAGTGCACATGCAGTAGAGTAAAAACTTCTAAGCAAAAAGCTTCTTTTTATAGTCTGTTGTGCCTGTGCTTCTGTGACCTGGGGCCACAAACAAGATCCAAGAACTGAGTGAGATTAAGACACGGTGCTCCTACAGTAGTAACCCAGGCCAGCAAACAGGAGCAATGGCAGGGATGGGATCCGTTATCGAGACACCCATTATCCAGAAAGTTCTGCATCACAGAAAGGAAATCCTGCATAGAATCAATTTTATCCAAATAATATACATTTTTAAAAAATAATTTCCTTTTTGTCTGTAATAGTAGAACAGTACCTATACATGATCCACTCTAGGATATAATTAAATTTTTATTGGAAGCTGAACCAGCCTATTAGGTTTATTTAATGTTTACATGATTTTCTAGTAGACTTAAAGGGGGTTTTCACCTTCCAAACACTTTGTTCTGTTCAGTTTTTTTCAAATTGTTCCCCAGAAATAGACTTTTTTCAATTACTTTCCATTATTTATCTTTTACTATTTTTCCAAAATCTAAGTGTAAAGTTGAATGTTTGAGTCTGACAGCTCAGTAATTCAGGTGCGGACTCTAAACTGATACAATTTTGCAACATTTAATTGATACATTTCACATCTCTGGAGTATTAGCAACTATTGTATCAATTCTAACAGCTGTCTGTAATGAAACCCAGAGATTCTGCTTAGCAGGGACAAAGATAAGAAATGTATCCATTAAATTTATTAGTTTAGAACAGTTGGGGGGTCGGCGACCCCCCCAGAGCTGCTTTAGAAGGTGAAAATGACACTAAACTTCAATATTAGAAAAACGGTTACCAATAGAAAATAGTTATTGGAAAAAGTCGTTATTTCTGATGATCTATCTGAAAACAACTAGTTGTTTGAAGGTGAACAACCCCTTTAAGGTATGAAGATCCAAATAACAGCAGCTCAGTAATCCAAGTGCAAATTCTCAACTGTTACAGTTTGCTACATTAGTTGATACATTTCTCAGTAGAATCTGTGGAATATTAGCAACTATTGTCTCAATTCTAACAGCTGCCTTTAAAGGGGAATGGGATCTCCAATATTCTTTGATTAAAAATGTCTACCATTTCCAAAATAAACCTGACTGTATACAGTGAAATACCCCCTTCGTTTTACTTGCTCAGACTGCTGCAGATTGGAAAATTTAGACGGTTCCTAACTACTCTGCAGGGAAACGATCATACTTTTAAAAGGCATGGGAGAGCCCACATTACTTCCCTGACCTTGAGCAGATTTGTTTGTTTCCCTGTAAAGCAGCCGGCAACTGTGTAGAGATTTGTATCGACAGACCCATTGCAGTCTGTATGTTCTGATTATGAATCAGTCTTGTTGTATCAGCTTCTATGGCAGATATTATTTGACTTGTGCTGTTTTTATAATTTATGACGACCCCTAAGCTTAGCCCAGCCCACATTATGCATGTGAGTAGTCTTGGTCTTGAAAAGATGTCTAACAAAGTTACAAGATGACAACCCCCTGCGGCCAACTTTGAAAGCATAAATCATTTGTTTAATTAGGCTTCAGGTGCAGTAAGTTCACGTTTATGTTTAGTATACAAATTACAGCATTTCTAGCATTATTCTGTTTTAGACTTCAGTTCCACATTAATAGAACTCCGGGATTCTGCTTGGCAGGGACAATAATGTATCAATTTAGTATAGTTTACAAAGTCGGGACCCTCCCCTCCCAGAGCTGCTTTAAAAAGACCAAAGGTGAAAAATGAAATTAGAAAAGCAGTCACAAATAAAAAATAAAAAGTAATTGGAAAAAGTCGTGAACTATCTGAAACCACACTGGAAAAAAATGAACATCCCAATTAACACTTTTCCTGTGAGCATTGTGGGTGGGTTAGCAGCTCTACTGATAGAAAATGTTTTCCTTCAAACACAGACTGGTATTGGCAGATATTATCGGCAGTTTGTCACCAGTTGGTAAGAAAAAGGTTAAAACTGTTCCTCAGCCATGAGGGCTCTGAACTTCTATCTACAGAGAAGATCCTGTGGGTGTAGCTGTTTTACTATTCTGTTACCTGCTTACTGTTTCAATGGGTTATATTTGCACGAACAAGCGTGAACAGTGAGCAGGTAGAAAAACAGGTTTCCCCTGCTATTTACAGACTGAAGTCATCAAAGAGGTATTTGTCAGCATAGTTAAAGGAGAACTAAACTCTAAAAATGAATGTGGCTAAAATGCCATGTTTTATATACTATTTGATCCACTCTAGGATATTGCACCAGCCTAAAGTTTTAGCTTGTCAATAGCAGCAATGATCCAGGACTTCATACTTGTCACAGGAGTCACCATCTTGGAAAGTGTCTGTGACTGAGCAGCTGTTGAGAAGCTAAGCTTAGGGGTTGTCACTAATTACCCAGCAGACAATGAGGTTGGTCTGTAATATAAGCTGATGCTACAGGGCTGATTATTAAATTTTGATGCTAATTGCACTGGTTTCTGTGCTGCCACGTAGTACATATCTGTATTAATGACTAATCAGCCTTATATTGTGACTATATTTCTATTCTATGTGTACTGTATATTGTGAGTGGGTCCCTAAGCTCAGTAAGTGACAGCAGCACAGAGTATGTGAATCAGTGAATCAGCAGAAAAGAAGATGAGGAGCTACTGGGGCATCTACTGGGGAGACACAGATCTTTTCTGCTAAAGGGCTGTGGTTGCCTGGTGCTCGTACAAAAGCACAAAACATAATGTACAACATTTCTAGCTACTTCTTTATTTAAGCTTTAGTTTTCCTTTAAAGGAACAGTTACAACAAAATTTTAAAAAAAAAATTGTTAGAAAACATCGGGAAAAAAAACCCACCAAGACAAATTAAAATTTTAAATTGCAAGGCCTTTATTAAGAAATAACTTATTTCTTAATAAAGGCCTTGCAATTTAAAATTTAAATTTTTCTTTGTCTTTGTTTTTTTTCCGATGTATTCTGACAAATTATTTTTAAAAATGTTTTTGATGTTACTATTCCTTTAAGGCCTCTGCTGCTCAAACTATTTCTCATGTGCTTTGTCCACAGAGACAGCTGATTGATAAGGTACTTATATTGCTATACAGAAACAGGCAGCTTAGCACACCTCTAAAAGCCTGTTACAATTACAGGGTTAGCACAAGCTTTGCCTATGTTTGTGCATAATGATGTTTAATTCTAGGGATGCATGGAATCTATTCGCCGAACCTCTGAATCCTTCGCAAAAGATTTGACCGAATACAGAACCATATGCTCTTTTCAAAATGCATCAGTAGTGCTACTGCAGCAGAATTCTGCACTGAAATCCATTTCTCAAAAGAGCAAACTGATTTTTTTTATATTTAATTTTGAAATCTCACATGGGGCTAGACATTTTGTCAATTTGCCAGCTGCCCTAAGTCATGTGAGGTGTGCTTTGAAAAACTGCAGTCATTCTTTACTGCTGTACTGCAAGTTGGAGCGATATCACCCCCCCCCCAGCAGCCTAACAACAGAACAATGGGAAGGTAACCAGATAACAGCTCCCTAATACAAGATAACAGCTGCCTGGTAGATCTAACAGCACTGAATATGAAAACCCATGTCCCGCTGTGACTTTTTCAGTTACATTGAGAAAGAAAAACAGCCTGCCAGAAAGCAGTTCCCTTCTAAAGTGCTGGCTCAAGTCACATGATCAGGGGCAGCTGGGAAATTGACAAAATGTCTAGCCCCATGTCCGATTTAAAAATAAAATATAAAAAAATCTGTTTGCTCGTTTGAGAAATGGATTTCAATGCAGAATTCTGCTGGAGTAGCACTATTAACTGATGTGTTTTGAAAAAAAACATGTTTTCCCATGACGGTTTCCTTGGGAGATATTACATCGAATACTGGACTGTTAGAAGGACAATAAAAATGTGTAATATTTTGTAAGGTACTATTGGCCTCTTCTTGCTTTACCTCGTCAATTACAGAGATGTATAAATACATAAAAAAATAACATATCTGATAGAAAACTGGAGGATACCAATACAATATCTGATAGAAAACTAAACAAATGAACATGTAAAGCATAACAAAGAGAGGGGATATCAAAATTTCCATTGTGGTTCAAAAACATGTATTTTTATTATAAAAGCCTCCATCCTAGAGAATAAAAGGACAAAAAGTGCAGTGCCAGCCCACAACCCCAACCCCCAGTTGTACTGCCAATTCTCCAGTAATCCATCAGAGTTTTCTCACAATAATAATTATTTTTATTATTAATAACAAATATTTATAAATCCCCAGCATATTCCGTAACTCTGTACAATCAGTTCCTCATCTTCTCTTTTCCCTACTCTCCACTTTCTCCCTTTTTGCTCCCTCCCTGGGGTTCCCTTTCCTCTCTTTTGCTGCTACATTGTAGTGACTACTGCACTGAGGCTTGTATTAAGGGCAGAGACGCATGCTCAGATTCGGGGAGATTTAGTTGACTAATTGCCTCTTCTTCTGGCGACTAATCTCCCCAAACTGCCTTACCGCCCACTAGAATGTAAATCGCCAGTGGGATGGCACTCAGATCGCTTAATTTTCTGAAGTCGCCCGAAGTTTCCTCGTGAGTTGCTGAGCGACTAATCTCCCCTCATTAATTTCAATGTCAATAGCCTAGACACCGAGATAAACTTGTCACTGAAATGCTTCCTAGCGCTTCAATTGCACCCATGGGTCCAAGAGATTATCGTTGCCACTGAGGGGGTGGGGGGTTTGATTATGAGCATTTCATTGACCTCTGAGCTGAAAATTGACCAGGAGACAAAACCCCCTGAATTGCTCAGTGTGTCGTTACTCTTAAGTAGTCCGAAGTTGATTTAATTAACTAGAGTAATCATATTCTAATCAACCCCCGCTAGCATCTCTTTTTCTGGAAACTGAGCCAGTAGATGCCTTGTTTGTAAATTCTCGGTCAGACTCCACTTTGCATATCACTTACACCATCAATGGACTTGTCCCTTGCTATTAAAGCATGCTAGGCTTATGGAAATCAGCAAAGCAACTGTGAATAGACCATCAGATGCACTTCTTTCTTGTCCTCTTTTAGTGCAAATGGCACTGCTGTGATCTTTCATGAAGCAGAATTGAATCAGAATTGAGTGCTCACTGTGCCATACATTTGCTAATGCCCTTGGAAGCACCTGTTTTTGCAGCCAGCTTTCTCTCCATATGAGCACTGCAAGCTAGAGTTTTATAATGCCATGTCATTGTATCTGCTTACAGAACATCTAAAAGGGAGGTTGGAAGAATACATTAAGCAATGGAATGGCCTTGTAAAGGTTTTTAGAAATGAGCGGAGAGAAGGGTTGATCCAGGCCAGAAGCATCGGAGCTGAGAAAGCAAAACTTGGACAGGTAAGGAGAATAGAAACTGTCTCACATACATTCATCAGTGTGAACATGGGGTGGATTTCAGCCTCATGGCAAATTCCAAGGTGGTGCCACCCAAACAACGTCATGTTCAATGCACAATAAAATGCCACTCCACTTACCCTTCTAGTGCAGTCACAGGACAGATGATTATTACTCAGAAATACTAACTGAAGTATATCTGAACAATAATCATCTGACCTACAAGTGCACATTTAAAGCTGGCCATACACTTTAAGACATCGCAAAACGAGTGGATCTTTCCCTGATGTACCCACTAACGGCAGAGCTATATTGTGGTAATCCGATTTATTCAGCCGTATGGCCAAACAATCGGATTACAATGAGGAGGAATGGGCACCGACGGCTATAAGAATCAAACCTTCCCAATCGATATTGTGGCCAGATATTGATCGGGAAAAACCGTTATAAGCCCCCATACATGGGCAGCTGAGCTGCAATTGGTCTAAAGGACTATTTGCAGCTTTATCTGCCCGTGTATGGCCACCTTTAGGTCAATGAAGGGCAGACAAAAAGCAAGAGAACAAAATGAGAACAAAAACAGGTTTATTGCTGAAAGTAAAATTTTAATGCAATTCAGACATCACAGACCTTTTTTTTTTACGTTTGTGACACTTGGAAATCCACTGTTGTGGAGAGCTCAGAACCTCCAAAAACACCTTAATTGTGGTGTCAGGTGCTGTACTGGAGACCAACGCCTGCCACAGGTCCATATCCATGTATTAAAAGAATTACAAGCAGCACCCTGTGTTGAGTTGTACAAAAAAAATTTATTTTGTCCCGAAAAATACACAGTTAGGCAACGTTTTCAGGCCTACAAGTCCACTTTGCTACAACTCACACAGTGTTGCTGGTAATAATTTTGACACTTGAAAAGGGGCCTGTGATGTCTGAAACATTATGTGGATTGCAGTAAACTTGCCATTTCAGCAGTATACTGGCATTTGTCCTCTAGTTCCTTTTTATCTGCCTCATATCCTTATTATCTGTCTCAAATATATAACTCTACTGTGAATGATATCAGTGGGGAAGTTGCTTGACTTTTGTTGCCCACCAAGCTGGAAATCATGTAAGTGGCAAAATTCTTGCAATCACCACTTTTCCTTTCACATCAGTGAGATACTTAGTCACATATTTTTTTTTTTACCAGAAGTCAATTAAACAGTAATTATAGTATAAAAAGGCCATTAGATAGAAGTGTGCATATTTGCACTCATGGAGTGTTCTGCATCCGATGGGAGACACTTGCTGATACATGCAGAGGTATCACCAAGTGGTACTGACAATTTAGTGAAGTGTTATCTTTACAATTATAAAAGGTCAAAAGGAGCCAGAACATTACTGTACTCTTATGTGACTAAAGTAAAAAGGTTCCTACCTGAACCTCTTTCTGTCTTATTATTATTATTATTATTATTATTATTAATAAAGCAGTGATGCACTATGTACAGAACAACGCTCATATATATGATCTCAATTACAATACCTGTAATACTGTTTTGCTATAGAAATTAGTTGTCCTTTTTTTGTTTTTGGCAATTTAAAATATAAATATCACAATATTGGAACTTCATCAGCACTTCCCCAGAAATTCATAGACACATGACAGAATGCAGTAATAACATAGGTCATCCTTCTGCAGCTCCTAAACTTTCTTTGATTATATTTCACTCTTATCTTTTAGGTTTTGATTTATCTGGATGCTCATTGCGAGGTGGGAATTAACTGGTATGCACCATTAATAGCACCCATAGCCAAAGACAGGTAAAGTATACCATTGCAGTCATGTTTAAATATGCTTTATCAAATGTATGGTGTATATTGCTATTTAAAGGTTTAGCGAATCTCTCCATTACGGTATAGTCATCTCTTTCTGAGAACAGAGGGTGCATTTGCCACTTACACGTGTGGTTCATTGGGAGAGGGGAATTAAAACGTTTCCTGCGTCCCACTAACAAAAATTTGGAACCGTAGATAAAGATTCTGGGCAGGGGCGTAACTACAGAGGAAGCAGACCCTGCGGCTGCAGAGGGGCCCAGGAGCTATAGGGGCCCCATGAGGCCCTAATTCATATACATAATTACAATAAATATTGGTAAAACAGGTCATCCACTGGACATTTTGGGGGCCTGAAAAATAATTTGCTGTGCGGCCCAGTAAGATCTAGTTATGCCACTGATTCTGGGGACCCATGGACTGCCTGGTTCAGAATATAATGCAAAGTGCTTGGCAACTAGGATTTCAAGATAAACGTTCTTTCATACAAAAACACAATAGAATTCTTTTGTCACCAACATGTATTTATGCAGATTAATTTCCATGAAGTATTTGTTTTCTTATTGCAGAGAAAAGGGAAATCATAAAAAAAAAAATAGATTGCTTAAAGTGAGCTCTATGATTTTCCCATATTTCAGAGAGTTCTGAATAATGGATATCCGAATCCTATTAAAGGAATAGATAGTGTACATAAATCACAAATTTGATCATGTAGCAACACGGAGCAAATTTAAAATTTACAAACCCTGGCGAATGCCAGAAGGGGTTGCTGTAGGATGTTAGGTTGGCACTCTCATGTGCCTCAGTGCACTTGAAATGCTGGAGTTAAGCTCCTTTGTTGCTTATGGGACGAAGTGCATGTATTAAAGGAACAATAACACCAAAAAATGAAAGCATTTTAAAGTAATTAACATATAGTATACTGTTAGCATGCACCGGTAAAAGCTGTGTGTTTGCTTCAGAAAGAATACTATACACAAGCTGCTGTGTAGCCATGGGGGCAGCCATTCAAGCTGGAAAAAAAATGGAGAAAACAGAACCGATAATCTCTGTCCAATACAACAGTGTGTTATCTGCTATGTAACCTGTGCCTTTATTCCTTTTTTTCCCCAGCTTGAATGGCTGCCCCATGGCTACACAGAAGCTTGTTTATATAAACTATAGTAATCTTTCTGAAGCAAACATGCCAGTTTTACCAGTGCAGGCAACACTACATTATATTTTAATTACTTTGATACAATTTCAGTTTCTGGTGTAACTATTCCTTTAAGGTTGTTCTATACCCATAGCATTTGCCAAATGCTCGCTATGTACTACTACGTACTTTACCTGCAAAATCATGATCTAAGGCTACAGAGAAACATGCGAATACTGCTGTGCTAGGTGACAGCAGAGTAAATATGCTAGCGTAGTATGCCATTGCTGAAGGTTGAAAACTGCTAGCTTATTTACGCAGCTGTCGACTTTTAAAACACCACGGAGCGGACCTAGCCAAAAGCCACCACAAGTATCCGCATGTGTGTCTATAGCCTAACTGTGGCAGTGAGTACTGTTTTGTTTTTCCTGTGCAAAAGACATGAGGACATGAGCTAAAAAAGTTAAATTTTAGACTGCAGCATGTCTGTGGCCAACCTTTTTTACCTGTGAGCCACATTCAAAAGTAAAAACAGTTGGGGAGCAACACAAGCATGAAAAAATCCCTTGGGGTGCCAAATAAGGGCTGTAATTTGTTATATGGTAGCTCCTATGTGGACTGGCAGCTTACAGGAGGCTCTACTTGGCACTATACTTAATTTTTATGCAATTAAAACTTGCTTCCAAGCCTGGAATTTAAAAATCAGCACCTGCTTTGAGGTCACTGAGAGCAACATCCATGGGGTTGGAGAGCAACATGTTGCTCACGAGCTACTGGTTGGGGATCACTAGTTTAAACCATTCCTGTGCTAAGTAGAAATCTGTCCTGCTAACCCTTGTGCTAGTATATGTCACGGTCGGCACCCAACACCAGAACAAATGCCAAGCACCCTGGTCTCGGCTTGTGCTTCACCAGTAGCGTGACCGCCTTTGGGAGGAGCCCTCAGCCTACTCACCTCAGCCTGCCACCTGGACTTAAATGAGAGGTACAGGGCAAGAATTCTGGCCAGCAATGGGGCACGACTGTTATTTTTCGTCTTTGAGCAGAAGGTTACATTACAAGGCGTAAAACAGATTTGTAGTCCGATCGGGCAGGGTCGAGGCAGACAGAGAACAAACGTAGTCAGGGAAAGGAAAAGGGTCAAACCAGGAGGTCAAGCAGAGGGTTAATCAGAATCGGAGTCGGTAAAACAGGCAGTGGTCAGGATACAGAAGGTAGAATAGCCAAAAGCCAGGCAGGAGTCACAACGGAGAATCAGATACAGGATCAGGAACAAGCTCAAAAAAGCACCAGGCACAAAACCTATCACAGGCAATGTGAAACAAAAAAATTCCCCTTTAAATATTAGAATTTTGGTGCCATTGCCCGCTGACTCATGACATCAGCGTGCATGCACCTTTAAGAAGCGGAAATGCGCACTGCGTGCACTAAGAGCAGGGCTGCAAGAAGAGGAGTGCCCGCCGCACCACTGGACCACCTGGATGAGATTTTATCACAGTATAACTGCTCTGACCGCCTCAGTATGACACTATTTTTAGTCACACATATAAACAAGCTACTTCTGTCTCTTTGCATTTGACCCACCATTCTATATTGCCAATGTGAGGTATTGCCAAAATATAGCTGCTGACAGATGGTGACACAATTTGGGGAGGCATGAGCCAATACTGTTTGAGCACTACAACCAACAACAATTCTACCTTTCTATGTCTATACATTGAACCACCGCATTGTGATGGTTTGTGTGATGAACACCTAACAGGAAGTGATGCAGGTTCTAACTGGAACAGGAAGAAGTAAAAGATGCAGATCTATCCATTCATTGGCTGATGTAACCTAGCATGCATGTGTGCCCTTGGTTTGCGTGTGAGCACAGTGACTCAAACAAGCCTCATACCCGCAGTAACACAAACTACTAGAAACATTTGTTAATGAAAAGGCTTTATTTATTTATATTAGATAATAAACTTGGCTGTAGCAAGCAAATGCCAGTCAGCAACATCAAGGGCAAATAAGGTCTTGAGCTGTATTAAAAGGGGCATAGAGTCACGGGAGGAGGGGGTCATTCTTCCACTTTATAGAGCACTTGTAAGGCCACATCTAGAATATGTCGTACAGTTTTGGTCTCCCTCACTCAAACAGGACATTATTGTATTAGAGAGGGTACAGAGAAGGGCAACTAAGCTGGTAAAAGGTATGGTAAATCTTAGCTATGAGGAAAGACTGGCCAAATTGGGGAGAAGAGGTGCTTGAGGGGGTGATATGATTACTATGTATAAATATATAAGTGGATCATATAATAATCTCTCTGTTTTATTTACCAGTAGGCTTTTCCAGCTGACACAAGGTCACCCATCCCATTTATAATAAAACAGGTTCCACCTAAATATTCGTAAGGGGTTTTTTTGTGAACATGTGGAATTCTCTCCCTGAATCGGTTGTACTGGCTGATACATTAGATAGCTTTAAGAAGGAGTTGGATGGCTTTTTAGCAAGTGAGGGAATACAGGGTTATGGAAGATAGCTCATAGTACAAGTTGATCCAGGGACTAGTCTGATTGCCTTTTGGAGTCAGGAAGGATTTTTCCCCCTCTGAGACAAATTGGAGAGGCTTCAGATTTGTTTATTTTGCCTTCCTGTGGACCAACTAGCAGTTAGGCAGGTAAAAAAAAAGTTAAAAGGTTGAATTTGATGGACGTTTGTCTTTTTTCATCTTAACTTACTATGTTACTATGTATATTATTTCCCTTTAAATGGCAATATACAGATATGTATAACATAAGCTTAATTGATACGATTTCTGTGGGAAAAGTCTATGTACATAATGTATGTGTGTATATTATCCCAGATAAAAAGGGTTAATGCATTTATGTAGTGAGTTCCTATTCCACAGTGTACTGTGATTGTTAAAGGAGAAGGAGAGCTACCAAGGCAGTTTATTGTCAGTAGATTAGCCACAACAGTACTAGCTAGAATGCCTTTTTCAGTCTTTAGAATGCTCTCCCTGCTCTTGCTCAGATTACAGCAGGGAGGGGACAACAGAGGGGGTGAGGAGCAAACTGAGCATGCTCAAACCCAAGCCCTGGAGGTTTCAGCTGAAAACAGGAAGTCTGATACAGAAGTCCATGTGTACACAATAGAAAGGAAGATGAAGCTTACTTAGTTTTAAACTTTCCTTCTCCTTTAATTATACATAAAAAGAATATTGGGCTAAACCTTTAAGAAGCAACTGCTTGGCCTCAGAGTACGTTTGTTCCTTCTTTTTGTCTTTGCTTGTCTCCAGGTTGGTATTGGTATTGTGCAGCTTTAGGAGCAAAGGATTGCTGTGTGTAGATGTGCAATTTATTTATTTCATTTTTTTGCTTGTTAAGTAATTCTCTTACTAAAGAAAAACCTAAATTATTATATATAGAGAAAGATGCTAGCCAGTTTCTTTGAAGAGAAAACTGGGAATAAAGTTCATTATAATCTGAAGTATTTGTCAAATCAGGAGTTATATTGAGGAGAGCACTGGCCTTTATGCATATAAGCTTGCAATTGCACTAATTACTTTACTTTTGATCACTCACTAATCCTCTTTTCTGTATGCATTGCTTCACCTTTCTATTGTTTTTCATGTGATCCCCTGAAGAGAAGGGAGAAGGAAGGAAAATGTTAATCAGTCGGGTTTCCCCTTTGTGTACAGATTGCTATAGTCTGTAGATCATTCAAACATACTAGCCCATGTCTGTGTGCAAAAGCAATCCCATTTCTAGTTGTATCCTAGCATAAGCAACCAGCTCTCTCCAAAAATATCTATAATGTATCACAGATGTCCACTTTTGGAATGATGGCTAAAAACACCATACTGTATATGCCTAAAGCTGCAGAAATATGTCAGACTGCAGTTACAGTCAGTTCTACCTTATTGTAGCTTCCCTTACACATAGGGTTGCCACCTACCAGCCTTTCTATATATTTATCTTTTTTTCCTATTAATAACATTGGGATCAACCATCAAAAATACCGTCCAGGCCGATAAAATACCGGTCAGGTGGCAACCCTAGTTGCACAGTCTGGATGATTGAGGCCTGCTCCTGAGAGTAATGGCACAAAGCAGCACACCTGCATATACCCTTCCATTAGGGTCGCCACCTGGCCAGTATTTTTCATTGTTGATCCCAATGTTATTAATAGGGAAGAAACTAAAATATATAGGAAGGCCGGTATTTTTTTCTAGAAAAGGTGGCAACCCTACCTTCCATAGACTATGCTGGTAAATGCCCTGATCCTGCTGGCAGAATCACAAGATCATGGGGCAGATTCACTAAAGGGCAAAGTGGCTAACAATAGTGACTTGTCGCCAGAAATCCAATCCGCAGGGTCATCGCCAATTCACAGGCGCAGACGACAATTCGCTAGAGAAAAGCAAATCATTTTAAAAAATTTGGATTATTTGATTATAATGGAGTCTATGGAAGATGGCCTTTTCGTAATTCAGAACGTTTTGCATAACGAGTTTCCGGATAACAGATCCCATGCCTGCATATATGTACATTAAAAAAATAGTCTGTAACATTCCATGTCTTTTATTTACTGTTGAGCACAAATGGGGCAGGAAAGCAAAGCAACAGACATAAAGTGGGGTGAGGGCTCTCTAGATTCTGTCTCTATTGTCTGTTACTTTTCTTTTGGTTTTGGAGCACTTTTTACACTATTTAATATTTTCTTTCTTTTTATTTGATGTTTTTCTATTCTTTCTATCCTGGGCCGTGGCAGAACTGCTTGCACTGTTCCTCTGATAGATTACATTGATGGCAATCTTTATACCATTGAGCCACAGCAAGGTGGGGATGAAGATGGTTTTGCTCGTGGGGCCTGGGACTGGAGCATGTTGTGGAAGCGTATTCCATTATCCGAGAGAGAAAAGATCAAAAGAAAGCATAAAACTGAGCCATATTGGTAAAGGATGTAGCTTACGTTCAATTTCACATTTGTCTAAATATGTTTTTGTTTGTTTTTTTTTTTTCCCCTTTTTCTTTTGCATATTCTCCCCCTGTCATGTGTTTGCCCTCCATATCGCTCACTTCATCCTGTATTGCCACAACTGCGCAGAACCACATGCACTGTGCCCCTGATAGATGTCATAGAAGGTAACACTTATGAGTTAATACCACAAGCGGGAGGTGATGAAGATGGGTTTGCTAGAGGAGCATGGGATTGGAGTATGCTTTGGAAGCGGGTGCCACTCACCAGCAAAGAGAAGGAGCAGAGAAAAACAAAAACTGAGCCATATCGGTAATCATTAAACCATTTACAGGTTCTTTACCATTTGCCTACTGATAAACTAAACTTACATGCATCCTTCCGCCTGTCTTTGGCTACTGTCATACGAAGTGGATTCTCTTCCTGCCCGTGGCACATTTCCCATTCGGGAAAAATTGGCAAGTCTTATGTGTGACATTAGCCTTACACTAACTATCTGTGCAGTCCACTTAGCATCAATTCTGGAGATCGTTAATTATGATTAATGATGAGTTTTTCCAGAGCCATATCAGTAGTGCAGTGTCATTTTAGCAGATACTTTAGTATATTTACTATAGAGCCCACTCACTGCCAGATTCCCATAGGTCAGGAGTTGTATACTCTGCCCAATTCACATTGTTTAGTGTTGAATGACTTTCTAGTATACAAACTAAAATAATATAAACATTTATGCAGTTTACTTTATTTCCAAAACTCCATAATGTAAGCCAAGTGTGATTTTTTTTTTCTACACTTCTACCTGCAAATTATATATCAGTTTCCATATCAGTCTAGTATATTCCTAACCAGTATTTTTATATTGTGTGTCATAAAAAAATGCATATTATTGTGTAATCCCAGCTGTCCAAATACAAGAGAATGTAACAACATGGGCAGGGTGTATAGTAAAGGGTTATGGCTGGAGTGTTTCTAACCCCCCTCTCGTCTCCTGCCATGTGTAACATTACTGTGAAGCCTGCAGTGTAACATGCGTAGTATTCATTACTCAAGTCACAAAGTGGTGTATGTAAAGTTAAAATCTGTGCAGGAACTATATGAGGCCAATCATTTATGTTTAACAGAACATGTCCTTATCTGTGGTTCTGCTTGTTGTTACCATCAGCTTTATTTTACCGAATGCTCATCTGTCTTTTTTTTATTACAACTAGCAAGTTTTTGTCTTTTTCATCATGATCAACTATATTAAAGGGGATTTCACATATACATGAACTTTTACTATCCAATGATTGGCTTATCAGTAACATATTTTCAGCTGGTCTTCATTTTTTTTTTTTACTTTTTATATGCTTTTTTTCTTAATAATTTGCCATTTTAGTATACCTTTCTCCCAGTTGTAGCATAAAATGCTGATCAGGGACCCCAACAACCAAATATTCTTATCTGATACTTCCTTTATACTGTTATTCCTTGAAATCTTCTCTTTATAGTAGGTCTCTAACCTCTACCTGGTTGCTAGGGAAGGTAAGCGCAAGCAGCCAAAACTAATAAGTTGAAAAAATGTAGACCAGTTTTGGAAGATTACTGTCTACATCCAATAGTCAACTGTACAGTGACCTACCCCTTTAATGATAAATGTTAATTTAAAGGTACATTGGCAAGTATTATTCCTGTTCCTGACTAGCTAACTGGTGTGCCATTTTATTGTGTTTATGTCTGCATTATTTATAAACCTGATTAAATCAGACAGATGCCTTCAGATATTTCTGAATCTGATTTTCACAGCTAATGCATGAGCTCCCTGTTCTCCACCTATGATATGCACTATAAGGCCAAATTTATGTGGACACCTCATCTAATTATTGGAAGTGGCTATTTAATACACACCCATCATCAGTGCCCACCCAGGTGCCATCATAGAGTGACAGTTGCCAACTCTGTGCTTCCTTATTAGTGGGAAGGATAATAACCCCATGCTCAAGTACAGCATTGGGTTGCAGCGATGGGAATGGAAGAACTTGACTGGCCAGCACAGAGCCCCTACCTAAACCAAACTAAACACCTGAGGGCAAATTGGAACTCCCATGAGCCAGGCTTGAATGATCAACATAGGTGCCTAACCTCTTACGTATGAATGGAAGCAGATCCCACCAACAATGTTGGAAAGCCTTCCCAGAAGTCTAAAGGGTAAATGCAGAGGACGGATTACAATTGGTGCTGAAATAAGATGTTGGACAGGCAGGTGCCCACAGATTTATGGCCATATAATGCAGATATTCTTTGCAACCATTTTAAAATATACCTAGCAGACTTCATTATTATTGCTAGCCATGACTTGATGCCCAATAGATAATCACAGCAAGGATGTCATCAAATCAAAAGATCACAGGGTTTATTTAAGGTCAGTGTTTGATTTGCTGTGTTTAATCCATGATATTATCACATTGGTTCATCTTAGGTCCCCTGCAATGGCTGGAGGCCTGTTTGCCATTGAGCGAGAGTATTTTTTTGAACTAGGTCTTTATGATCCAGGTTTGCAGATCTGGGGCGGTGAAAATTTTGAAATTTCCTATAAGGTAAGTAGCACAAAAGACTGATAACTTCTTCTATATGAGACTAGCAATTTAGCTTCTGATTTAATCAGTCTAATGTTGATTCATTGTTAGACATTCTATATTGTATAATTACATATATGAACAGATTTACTGTGTATAACATTTGGTAGCCTTGTGCGGTCTAATCATGGATCTTGTATGTTCATCAAGCTCACTTACACTCCTTTAAAAAGTTATGTCTGGTGCACAGGGGTAGGGTTCGGCAACCTCAGATCACATCTAGTAGAAAAGAAATCTAATGGCACACAGAATTGTATACCTTGCACGCATAAAACATTTTTTTTTGCAACTCCAGCAAAAAAAAACCTTAGACTGAATACACATTGTGCTTATTTTTCATTTTAAGAAATGCATATTTCCAAGTTATTTTTACAATAAAACTTTGTTATATTATTATTTTCTATCCAACTATTGCTTAGCAGAGTTCGTTTTAACTAGAGATACTATAAACAAGCCCTCCCCTTCACCTCATTTCTTTTTGTTGTGGTTTGGCTGACCAATAAGCAGAATTTCATTAAGCAGGGGGATTATCTGTGCACTGGGATTCTATATTCTGAGATACCTCACAAAGACCAAACATAATCGTAAAAACCATAGGCATTTTCAACCCAAGCCAAGTCATGTTGAACAAAGGGGTATACTGCCCGTCCCTAAAAAAAAATATTTTTTTATATTTTTTTGTGTATTGTTTTCTGATTAATCATTTATTTGACACATTTTTGTAAATACACGTTCATTTATTTGAAGTAAATGACCAAGTTCTACCGTTGCTATTTCAGATATGGCAGTGTGGAGGAAAATTGTTGTTTACTCCCTGTTCTCGTGTAGGACACATTTACCGTCTACATGGATGGCAAGGAAACCCCACACCTGCACATGTTGGATCTTCTCCAACACTGAAGGTAAGTTACAGTGAAATACAAATGATCTTTCATTGGTAAAGCTTTAAGTTTTTGGTCCAATTTTTGTGGTTGAACATATGATCAGGGTAGATATATATGAAAATATTATCATACAAATCATTTAACTGCTGTTACAAGGATTGCAGGGACATTCTTATATACGTATTTCCAGAATATTTAAGGGTGGCCATACAATGAGAGATCCGCTCGTATGGCAATGAACAGACGCGCCCGAGATCCAACGGGATTTTTTAGTCCCGTCCGTTCTACATCTGCCCGACTTTCGGCCACATATCGATCGGTAAAGCCCATCGGAGGGCCCCATACGTAGACCAAGTCGGCAGCTTTTATGGGCCCATGTATGGCCACCTTAAGAGAAGAAACCATTTTTCCCACATCTCACTGCCCTTCAGGCTAGGCCTTCAGCCACTACTTTACGGCCTGCAGTTTCAGAACCTCTGCTAATGGTTATGGAACAAACTATGCTTTGATCACTGTTGCTCAGTTGGCAAAAAAAGTTGGTGTCACCATAAGCCATTTTAATTTAAATCTGAATAATGAAAAATATTCAGAAGGGTTATTAAATAAAGTTTATGGTCAGTGCCAGGCTGTTGTGATCTATTGATCTCCAGTTCAGGATCTACTGGTAGATCATGATTTAGCTAGTCTTGCAAGCTTTTTTTAGTGTAGTTAATTAGCTGGATTCTTGCATTAATACATGAATTAAAAATTTAGATCCACCAGGGCAGAGAATAGAAAGAGACCGACTAATTATATTTTATATGGCATGTGTAGCAATTCTTGGTATTTTGAAACTTGGGCAATTAATAGTTCCGTGGGCAACTAAACTGCCAGTTATCATTTGGATATGCAGGTGACTGCTGCTAAACCAACTCCAAGTGATTCCACGTGTCTGGAATTGCCATGCAGCAGTATACATATGCAATATTGCTTCTAATATTTACAGTTTTCATGGAAAGGCATGTTTCAATTAAATATATTCCCATAGCCTTTTTTCATTCATATGTCTTGCACAACAAGTTTCCATTATAGTCTCAGGCAAAGGTATTTATTCTGCTACAGTTTGCCACTGCTTTACCACATTCTTACTATATTCAATGAACATTGCATGATGAAATGCCTTAAAAAAAATAAATCTTTAATTTTCTATTCATTTCCCTTTATATCACTGCCTGTCATAGCCCTGTATAAAGATCCTAGCACTTGTATTTCCCACTCATGAAAACGGCTGGACCAAGCACTAATGTGGTATTGGTGGGCATAATGGTATATTCCAAAGTCCTTGTTTGCCTAAAACCGAAGATTCAAATCTGTGTTTGTACAGCAGCAAGTGATATTCAATTTGCCCTTGTGTTAAAAGCTGTGAACATAGATTTCCTTCTGCAAAGCTGCTTACTGAAAGAGCTTGATGAAGGGATATTCCTCCCTCCTTGATACAGAACAGCACCAAAATATGCAGAAAGGGTTGAAAAAGGGTTGAAGAAAAGCCCAACAAATGTTGTCCAGGGATAACCCCGACAGCCAGTTGGAAATGCTCCCAGTGACTAGCTGGTGTGTGCTTGGAGCTGTACCGCATTGCTCAGCAAAGCCCCTACATCAGAAGAAGAGCTTATGTGTATTATTACCTGTGTGTTTATTGGCTTACTCGGCTCATTGAATGCATCCTGCTGTTATTGTACTCCAGCATCTCATTAATAAGCATTTTTTTATATACCTTATACACCTTACAGATATTATACATTTATCAGATGGGCTTTAAGATGATGTAGGTTCTATATATGGGTTCTATGAATTAAACATTCTTTGCAGACTGAGCAAAAGATACATGGAATATTCTTCCTGCAGATGTGGTGGTGTCTTTTATTGAATCATTTATAAAACCTTTAAGAGATAAAAGCTAAAGGACACTACATTCCCTGTCTGTGTACAATCATTCCTGTGATTCCATATATAATTTACCTCCACCTGGAGCTGCTGTGCATTTGTGCTAGAGTCTTTGATAGGCAACTTGGAGCGTTTCTCAGTTTAGCAGCTGTAGTGTTGTCATTTCTTTAGCACCTTACCTTTCTAGCCTATATAATCATACAAATTAAAGTAAAATTCATGGTCAAATTGGAGAGACTTCGAATGGGTTTTTTTTTTTTTTGCCTTCCTCTGGATCAACTAGCAGTTAGTCAAGTTAAAATAGTTACGGTTAAACTTGATGGACATGTGTCTTTGTTTAACCTAACTTATTACAATATTTTCTCCATGATCAACCTCTCTGTATGTACAGAACAGTAGAAGATTGTAGCTAGCTTTGAAATGATTTATTAAAGGGATACTGATTTTCAAAATGCATCAGTTAATAGTGCTGCTCCAGGAGAATTCTGCACTGAAATCCATTTCTCCATTAATTTTGAAATCTGACATGGGGCTAGACATGTTGTCAGTTTCCCAGCTGCCCCAAGTCAGGTGACTTGTGCTCTGATAAACTTCAATCACTCTTTATTGCTGCACTGCAAGTTGGAGTGATATCACCCCTGCTCCCTCACTATTTATTGGGCTGTTGGGGGACTGGTTGGGCCTCTGTATACTTAAAATGCCTATTTTGACTCCCAGTCCAGACCTGCCATAAGGACAGCCCTCTTTTGAACTGAAGGTTGCCTGTTCCAGCTGGAAATAACTCTCATGCCTTCGAAGTATCTGACAGAAAATACTGATTCATCCACACCGAAATCTGTTTATTTTACAGAATTACGTTAGAGTGGTGGAGGTCTGGTGGGATGAATACAAAGATTATTTCTATGCCAGTCGCCCAGAGACCAAAGCTCTCGCCTACGGGGACATTAGTGCACTGAAGAAGTTCCGCGAGGATCACAACTGCAAAAGCTTTAAATGGTTTATGGAGGAAATTGCGTATGATATACCAAATTACTATCCACTTCCACCTAGAAATGTTGACTGGGGAGAGGTGAGTTCTGCCTTTGCTAGAATACCTCATTGGTGTAAGTCTATGTTAGCTCTTTGTCATTGTGATGTTGGCCGGTCACCTACTGACTAGACCCTAGAGTGCTAGAGTTTTTGGAAGTTTAAAGAAGTCTTCTTTAAGTCAGATGTTCTTACACACTGCTTTCTTTCTTTACTGTAAAATCACTTTTTCACCCTTGCTAAACAGCAATAAACCCCAGAATGTTCTATTAAGGCAATGCTTCTGTAACAAGTCACATGTTACTGTTATAGGGGCCTCATGTGATTCAGTTGCTAAAAATATTATTGACCGTTTGCTGTGTTAATAACGCTCTTCTTTTTCTACCAGATAAGAGGCTTTGAAACTAACTTCTGCATTGACAGTATGGGACATACAAATGGAGGGCTTGCAGAACTAGGGGGATGCCATAGAATGGGAGGAAATCAAGTAAGTTACATCTTTAATGACATGACCCTTGTCATAACTGAAATGCGTTATACACAGGATTTTAAGATAAATCTAAATAAATGTTGAGCAGATGTCTGTATAAATTCGTTAAACCCCCAGATATAGTTATGTTGTATTATTACTTATCAGGCCCTTTATGCAATTATTACCAGGAAGGCTTACATTCTACCAAGCAAAAAAAAAATAGTTTTTATGCCAAAATGTTTAATCTCACTCCAGTTTTGTCTTTTGATCTACTGCAAACAGACTCCATGCAATTCTCTATTATGCTTTCTATATAGAGAGCAAAAACTGTGTAAATATACAGTTTTTGTGTTCAAATCGAACATTGTTTTTGCTGTGAGAACTCTCAATTTGATTTAACCTATATTTACTTTCTATTCTTTTCACCAGTTCTAAGCACCTTTTCAATTGGTCATCGTTATCTAGTTTTTTCATTATTTGCCTTTTTCTTCTGACTCTTTCCAAATGGGAGTCACTGACCCCGTTTAAAAACCAATGATCTGAACATCTTAAAATTTGTGGTTATTGCTACTTGTTATTACTCGTCTTTCTATTCAGGCCCTCCTATTCCAGTCTCTTATTCAATTGCATGGTTGCTAGGGTAATTTGGACCCAAGCAACCCCAAGAGTGGGAAGAGGATAGTAGTAAGAGTAATATCCAAATAATGACCCATTAGTACTTTATAATAAAGAAGTGAAAGATATAAAAGAGGGGAATTCTGACATTTTCAGTACACGCCATATTTACTTTATTCCTGTTGAACAAAGGGGTATGTAGCCCCATTAATGTTATTCTACACCTTCACTATTAATGCATGGCCTGTTTCATTTCTTTAATTTGTTTTTTATTTTAGCTTTTCCGCATAAATGAAGCAAATCAGTTGATGCAGTATGATCAGTGTCTGACTAAGGGGACTGATGGCTCAAAGGTTATGCTAACGCACTGTAATTTAAATGAATATAAGGAATGGCAGTACTTTAAGGTAGGTCCTTTGTCTTTACTGAATATCTGTTACTTATGGCTGTACAAAAGCTCTATTGTCCCTTCATTAAAATGGAGAGTTTCATAGTAGAGAATTGAATTTAAAGGGATATTGTCATGGGAAAAAACATTTTTTTTCCAAAATGCATCAGTTAATAGTGCTGCTCTAGCAGAGATCTGCATTGAAATCCATATTTCATTTTGACATGGGGCTAGACATATTGTCAATTTCCCAGCTGCCCCAAGTCATGTGACTTGTGCTCTGATAAACTTCAATCACTCTTTACTGCAAGTTGGGGTGATATCACCCCCTCCTCCCCCAGCAGCCTAACAACAGAACAATGAGAAGGTAACCAGATAACAGCTCCCTAACACAAGATAACAGCTGCCAGGTAGAACTAAGAACAGCACTCAATAGTAAAAACCCATGTCCCACTGTGTTCTATTCAGTTACATTGAGAAGGAAAAACAACAGCCTGCCAGAAAGCAGTTCCCTCCTAAAGTGCTGGCACAAGTCACATGACCAGGGGCAACTGGAACATTGACAAAATGTCTAGCCCCATGTCAGATTTCAAAACTGAATATAAAAAAATGTTTGCTCTTTTGAGAAATGGATTTCAGAGCAGAAGTCTACTGGATAAGAACTATTAACTGATGCATTTTGAAAATGACAGTTTCCCTTTAATTTGATTCCATTCAACTATTGTATAGCGGATTCTGCATCCCTTCAAGCTCTAACCTTATTTATAACTTATGAAATGTGTACAGATGTAGGAAAATATCCATGTATGAGTCTTTCAGTCACTCTTTTAACAACATCTTGGACATGAAACACATATTTACACAAAATCTTATCCTAACTGAATTTCAGACTGTGCGTTCTGGTGTATTTATGAAACCAATGTCCATTTTCACCCTTACTGGCCTTTAGGCTGAGCCCTGAAGTCGCTACTACAAGCTTACCTCCGTTTGGAAACCACTACTTCAGTTTAATGGCGCTCAGTGCATTTTGCTTCCTGGTTGAAAACACTAGAAACTATTCTTCCACAAACTAATATGGTGATTGCACTGATCCTATCCCCACGATAGTTGCTCATGAGCAACATACATGTTGCTCAACAACCCCTTACATTTTGCTCCCACTGGCCTCAAAACAGATGCTTATTTTTGAGTTTCTGCCTTGGGGGCAAGTTTTGGTTGCATAAAAACCAGGTGTACTGCCAAACAGAGCCTCCTGTAAACTGTCCCAATAGTATGCCAGTAGTCAATCACAGCCCTAATTGGCACTGCAAGAACTATTTTCATGCTTGGGTTGCTCTCCAACTTTTTTTCATTTGAATGTGGCTCAAGGATAAAAATAGGTTGGACATCCCTGGTCCATGGAAAGGTGTCTTGCAGGGTTTTTCTTTAATACATTCATGGATCCGCACACTCGCTATTCTCTGCAGTCAGGGACGTGGCCCCTCATTTTAGTGTTATGCCACCAACAAGATCTTGTTGCAGCAAAATGCTAGCAATAGCATGTTGTCTTAACTTTGTGGCATCTGAAATGTTATCATATAAACACTAACATTCCAGTATGAATTTGTCCCTAGAACATGCACCGATTCCTCTACATTCCGACAGGAAAATGCTTAGACCGTTCAGAGGTTCTCCACCAAGTGTTCCTATCAGACTGTGACTCCAACAAAACGACTCAAAAATGGGAAATGAATAACATCCTTGGCGTATAGGTCTAGTCACCGTCAACCAGAATCGGATATGTCTGAGGACGGCCTGAAACCTGCTGCAATGAAGAGCTATGTACAGTCTGTATTCTTCTCACTTCAATGAAGGAACTCGGACACCTAGGAGATTACGATAGTGTCACCCTGCAGTTAATGTTTACAAGACTGCTTTTACCTTAAATCTTTTTAGATGTTTACATCATCTTGTTTCAAGATAAATGATAGTCAAAGTGCTTTTAGCTTTGTTTATAGGAACAGAGCTAAAGACAATTATTTTTTGGGATTCTTCTCAGGGGCTGAAAGGTAGATTTTATCTCACACTTGAAAAATGATTTGGTTAGCTGGACATTCGTGTTATTTTTGGTGGTTGCGTTGATCTCTAGTTTTCATTTTTCTTTTTTTTTTTCTTCAAAGCACTGCCACAGTTTCTTTGAGCTATGGTGGCCTTTTGTCTGTGCTGCTGTTTTTTTTTTTTAATGGGCAAATTGGAAAAATCTTAGTGCCTCTACCATTTCCCTAAATATCTATGGTAACCATGTGTAAAAGAGTGAAGCCTGAAAAGAACTCCATTATTCTGTTGTAGCCTATCATCGCCCATATGTGAAAAGTATTCACATTGCCGCTTCATTTGGGACCAATGAATGGGCAGGTAAACCAGCAACACAAGTGCGGAATACTTTGCTCTAATATATGAGTAGCTATCTATCTATGAGTAGGTCTGAATCAGACCTTCATTCCTCCTTCTGATTGTAGAGCATTTATTAGCACAGAGCTGTGAAACGAAGCATAGAAAGCTTTAGCTAAAGGGCATTGTGGCTATACATTGCTTTAATGCATCTCCTGTTGCCAGCCTTTAACCAAAACCGTTTGAAGACATGCATCCTACCCTGTTAAAGTCGTTTATCATAGCGAGAACAACCTCACTTCAAAGTCTTTTTCGCTTTAAAATGTGACCGTTCAGTACTATGTCTCCGAATGTGTTGTAGGTTATACTACAATTCATTATTAGCTTTAACGGTGCATAATTGACTCAATATGTTCATTGAGACACATCATGCAGGACAGAGAGATCACTGTTTTCTGTGCTAAATGTAGACCACTGAACAATGGCAGGCTGTACAATAATTGTCCCTGGCAGTGCATGTTTGTGTTCATTCTTAAACATTAACGACAAACTTGTATTTTCTGTTCTTTACTAAGAGCAGTGATCCCTAACCAGTGGCTCAGGAGCAACATGTTGCTCACCAACCCCTTGGCTGTTGCTCCCAGTGGCAGGTGCTTATTGTTGAATTCCAGGCTTGGAGGCAAGTTTTGGTTGTATAAAAAACAGATGTCCTGCCAAACACAGACTCCTGTAGGCTGCCAGTCCTCATAGGGGCTACCAAATGGCCTATCACAGCACTTATTTGGCACCCAGGAACATTTTTTCATGCTTGAGTTGCTCTCCTTTGACATCAGAATGTTGCTGATATGTAAAAATAAAAAGGTTGGGGACCCCTGTCTTAGAGGAACACTATCACCCTCATTCGCTGTTCCTTACAAATCCTGTTTTTTAAAAGCAAATTATTTTTAGCTAATGGGTTTGTTTTGGTAAACATTTAGTTGTTGTGTTCCTTGTTTGGGAGCTTTCTGATGTGGTCTCGATTATTGTACATTTAGCTTTTTTCATTTATGAAAATAATCCAGTTCTCTTGGGCCAGACTACATTCCCATCAAACAGAATAGTATGTTTCATTTACCATTTTTTTCTGGTAGTATTTACTCAACATTGCATGCAATTTCCAAGCACAAAACTGTTGCTGTGATGCTGCTGCGGCTGCATACAGTTATTACTCACTGTATCTATTTGTCCTCTATAAGGAAGATGTTCCTCAGAAAGCGGCAGTGAATCAGTCTTATCTTTACTATTTCCCTGCAAACGTCTATGGTTTCCATTGGTGCTGTGAAGTTCCATTATGCCATTGAAATCCCATTATGTTAATATTATCCAACAACCTTATCCAGATTATCCCCAGGGGGTAAAATGAGAATTTTACCCCCTGCCAAATGGGACTTCTTAATCCTTTTATAGGAAATAATAGTATTTTACCCAGCCTGGGTAATACAAATCAGGAATATTTTGGCTGAAGTGGATGTTGAATGGCTTTTTTAAAAAGGGGCAAAATGTTGAAGTTGCAGTTTTGGAAATCTGAAACGGCCTGGTGGCATCTAATTCGGTTCAGGGGCCTCCCCCACCGTGCCAGTGACTGTATAGGTATAAGATCAGGGTTGGACTGGGGGGGGGGGCAGGGCCCACCGGGGCTCCACCCCCCCTGCCACGGTGCATTTGCGCCGCATCCGCATGCATGGCGCCGTAGTTGTGCTCAAAAACATTTTTGCTGAGACCTCCAACAAGGCATCAAGTAGGTGTTGTGGATGTGGACCTGGGCTAGCAGTGCTCACCGGTTTTTTTCCCGTGCCCCAGCTGACCCTGTGTAGGGTCCATTATCCGGACATCCGTTATCGAGAAAGCTCAGAATTACAGGAAGGTCATCTCCCACAGACTCTATTAATTAATCCTTCTTGGTGGCAAAACAACCCTATTAGGTGTATTTAATGTTTAATTTATGCTTAGCCGACTCAACATATGAAGACCCAAATTACAGAAAGATATCCAGAAAACCCCAGATCCCTAGTATTCAGGATACCAGGTCCCATACCTGTACTACTTTCTGCCCCTAAGCTTCAAAGGTAAATACCATTTTACCCCTCCGCCCAGAAAACAATTAGAACATATCAATAAAGAGTATGGGTGCTGTTATCCCTACCAATGTAGGGCAGTGAACGAGTATGTATAGCCAACTACAATGTACGTATAATGGGATTTTGAGATCTGCTTCTCCCAGGCAAACCAAACCAACATTATCCTAGGAGAGGTGTAGAAACCACAACTGATGGTTATTGCAGGAAATGCATCCTAAACAACCGTCGCATGCGCAATAAAATATAGGTCGTTTTATTACAATTATACAATTATGTGTGTTTCACTCTGTAACAGGACCAAATGGTTTCATGAGTTGGTGATCTCATGATCTGTCAGTTTTTTAAAATGTCTATTTCTCACAGTAGATTTATAAAAGCCATGTAACTAAATGGAAACAACCTTCATTCTCATTTCTACGAGTATTTTCTGTATTTGAGACAGAGAATGTCAGCCTGCTGCTCTCTGGCTATTGTTGCACTGCAGTTGCCTCTGTCTCATTCAATTTATAGTAAAGAGGTTCTGACATAGGAACACGTGTTTTTAAACACCTCCGTTAGTGCTGCTCCAGCAGAATTCTGCACTGAAATCTGTTTTTCAAAAGAGCAAACATTTGTTTATATTTATTTTTGAAATCTGACTTGGGCCTAAATGTGCAGGAATCGATGCGCTGGTTAACTTTTCTGTAGTCGTTTCCGATGGCCTGAAATAATAAATCAATTTATAGAGTGGTATACCTTTATGGATCGTGGTTAAGTGATGTTGGCGCTATTCTCATGTGTATCTCTTGAATGAATGTCTGTACGTTCGCTTGATGTTGTGATGGTGTCCACGTTGGCTCGTCAAGGGGTAGTAATGGCGGCGTCTCCCCAAAATCTCCCAGTCTAATCAGCCCAGCGGTCCGGTCTCTCAATAGAAACTCCACAATACACACTTTCAATACAACTGGATTTGTGCTACAACTCCGTATTTATTAAACATTTAGGTAAAAAAGCCCAACGCGTTTCGTAGTACACTACTTCCTCAGGGGCATGTCCCTGGGAGATTCGGTGCAAACACCTAGTGAAGCACTCTACCTATTCTGGGGAGACGCCGCCATTACTACCCCTTGACGAGAGGAACCAGCCAACATGGACACCATTGCAACCTCAAGCGCACTTACAGAACCGGCAAATCGCAACCATGATGGTAAGAGGGGTACAAACGGCACAACAGATCTCTCCCATTACCTGCAGTCCAGTAAGTGTAGATAGCTCTCAGGGCCTTTCACTGAGCTCCGACTTTATTACCCTATTGTAAGTCTTCTATTTTAGACATTAACACTCTTGGTGATTTACCTGCACCTATTCACAGGCATTCATTCAAGAGAAACACATGTGAGTAGCTCCAACAGCAACTAACCACGATCCATAAAGGCAAACTACACTATAGATTGATTTATTATTTCAGGCCATTCAGAACAGTTAATCAGCGCACATTTATTTCTACATTGACTGAACGAGTGGTTTCACTATATATCACGGTGCTGCTAATTAAGGCCGAAACGCTGCGCAGAGCTCATCTTCGATTGTAATTCTGACTTGGGCCTAGACACGTTGTTTGTTTCCTAGGTGCCCTCAGTCAGTTTCCTTTGTGCTCTGATAAACTTCAGTCACTCTTTACTTCTCCACTGCAAGGAGAAGTAATATCACCTCCCTCCCTTTCCCCCTGCAGCCTAACAGAATAATGGGAATAGGAATACAACAAGATATCCTCTCCCTGGTAGATATGAGAAAGCACTCAATAGTAAAAATAAAAGTCCCACTGTGACTCCTTTAGTTATATTGAGTAGGAGAAACGATAGCTTATCTGAAAGCAGTTCCATCATGAAGTACTGGCTCTTTCTGAAAGCACATGACCAGGCGAAATGCAAAAATAAAAAAAAATGCTCAGAAGAACAATTTTACACTGTTAATCACTGGGTATATTTCCCTTTTAATGGATACAACTATATGTGTTTTTTCTTTTTTTAAATCAACCAACCAAGTGCTTTAGCCAAATAATTGTTCCACAGAGTTTTCCGTGAAGTTCTTCTTGAGGCAGATATAATACAATTCATTGAGCCAGTTCTGTTGCCGTCCTCTTTACATTGCACTTTTATATTTTGGGACAATTCTGCTGCACATTTAAGGGACCAGGTAACAATTAAGATTTTGTTACAAGACTGAATATTTAATGCTCAGACAATATTCTGTAGCAGCTTTTCCAAAAAAAAAAAAATCTACGTGGCCTCAATGTGTAAAAATATTTTTTTAACAATAATTGTAGAAATTCCATAAGCTCCCATATCAGTGTCATTGGGACTTGTGACTTCTGTAAGCAAATTAGCCATAATCATTAGCAACGTATTGGGGAATTCCCACTGATTAATGTCCCCCTGCCTGGTAATGATCTTTTTTTTTTAGGTTTATATCACTCCTTCTAGACCACTCCTACTATTATGATGCAAAGGATAGTTTGCTTCTTAATGGTTAATATTATAAGTAACAGTGTTTAAGGGGAACAAAGCAAGAGTCTTAATTGTGAGACGAAACATCTTGTAGATGGGATGGAACACTGACTATATAGACTGCAGATGGAGGAAGCAGTGGTAAATCCTATCCTCTGCTCCATGTTTTATTTATGTATGTGGCAAAGAAGTCATGGAATGTCACACCAATGGATGCCCACGATGTGGGAGAGTAGAAGCCCTTTCCTCCACATGCAGTATTGCCAGATGTGTTCCCTCCATTAAAAACTTGATAGAGATTTAATGATCTAAATGTTGAATATCAGTTAGGATTTATTTTTGTTTTGTGAGTAACTTATTTCGAATTCTGATTCAAAGACTTAATTACATGGGACTGCAACCTTAGCTGCTAGGAGAGGTGGAGAAACCACAAAGCATCTTAATGGGAGGGACGTGCACTGACCGAAAGCAATACTTTTACCGTACCATAAATAAAATGGACAAAACCAAAGACGTTCATATGTGTATAAGGGTAATGGGAGATGTTACAACAATGGAAACCTCTTCTGTTCTCTGGTATCAAAGGTGTTAAAGGGATACTGTCATGGGAATTTTTTTTTTCTTTTTCAAAATGCATCAGTTAATAGTGCTGCTCCAGCAGACTTCTGCACCAAAATCCATTTCTCAATTGAACAAACAGATTTATTTTTTATATTTAATTCTGAAATCTGACATGGGGATAGACATATTGTCAGTTTCCCAGCTGCCCCCATTCATGTGACTTGTGCTCTGATAACCTTCAGTCACTTTTTACTGCAAGTTGGAGTGATGTCACCACCCTCCCTAAAGGTGGCCATACACGGAGAGATGAGTGGATCTCTCCCCAATATGCCCACCTTGAGGTGGCCGATATCTGGCTGATCCGATAGTGGGCCCTAGGGCCCAAAGATCAGATCATAATGGAGGCCATATGGGCGGTCAGATCACGGGGCCGCATCAATGAACACATGCGGCTGCGATCTGACTGGATTTTTAGTCCCGCCCAATCAACATCTGGCCGACTTTGGCCAGATATCGACCGGTAAAGCCTATCGGAGGGCCCCATACACTTGCCAATAAGCTGCCGACTTGGTCTGTAACTTGGCCAGTGTATGGCCGATAAAAGCTAATAGCTTCCTGGTAGATCTAAACCTGGCCATAGACACAAAGACCCGATTGTATGAATCCTCGAATGATTGGATGTCCCTATCTCCCGACCTGCCACTAACCTTCAGTTTAAATAAAGTAATATAAAGGTTATATCCAACAAAGCTGGTGACAGTCTCCCGCTGAAAAATACACTTGTTGGTGCAGAAATTAAATATACTGTAGAATTCATTATTTGCAGTGTAATTTACAAATAAAAACATCAAAAATCATGACAGAATCCCTTTAAGGACAAACATATCCAGACAGACAACGAAGACTGTCCAGCACATAGGAAAACTTTATTCCACTTTGTCTTTACTGTATGTAGATAAAATATTAATCATGGATTAAATAATATACATGAGTTGTGTGCAAGAAAACATCTTTTTTTTTTTGCCTAAATTTTTCCCATTGTATCATGCACTATGCGTTCACGTAAGGTGGGACACAATGTGCCGTTAATGTATGTTAAGGTGGGTGTTTTTGTGCAATGAAAGCGATCTTGTGAATTCCATTGTGTATATTCCTACAACAAATCATCTATTGTGAGTGGGCACTGGATGTAAAGGGTTTTCCTTAACTCTTCTCTGGAACAAATCTCATCTTTTTTTTTTTTTTTGCTTTGTAAATCCAGAACATCACTATGCATTTCTATTCTTTTTTTTTTTATGTTTGATTTATGCAGATTTTGATACACTGTATGTTTCTGTAGAAATTGTACAAATTCAGAAAAATTTTATTAGGGATATAATTGGGAATTTCAATGTTAATTTTGGGGGTTGCTTGTTTTTCTAGATGCGGTAATAAATATTTTAATTGATCCTTTGTCTCTTCTTGCACACACTTCTTTTGTATCTGTGTGTTCCTGGTAACGGACAAGTTACAAGAGAGAAGACTGTGATGGATTAATTAGATGCCTGTTCCTAGGAGTATTATCCATAGTTACAGGATATATACTGACCCCTAGCACTGCTTTTAATACTGAAGAAGCCATTGTTTTTGCAGATTAGTACAGTGGGGAGCATTGGGCTGGATCTTGTGCTGCTTTATCTTCTTTCTGGTTAATGTAATTGCATGTGAAGCTAAAGCCATTTTGGCAACTGTCACAGAGATAGGGTTGCCACCTTTTCCTTAAAAAAAAAAACGGCCTTCCTATATATTTATCTTTTTTTCCTATTAATAACATTGGGATCAACCATCAAAAATACCGGCCAGGTGGCAACCCTACACAGAGATGGTGGTGTGAGATGGTATCTGCCAGCCCCTCTGTGCTGTATTTTTGAAAGAGTTCGGGAAAACAACTGTATATGGACTCGTACAGTTTATGTGTCTTTTCTTATCCTTTTAGGTTTGAAAAAAAATGTCTGTTTCCTGCCTCTCTTATAAACTGCATGTTCTGCAGTAGGTAAAGTAGCCAAGGCAGGGCCAGTCCTGAACCGTGAGCCTAGAGCCAAATTAACAAGGTGCGTCAAATTGGACGCCAACCCACTCTCAACCTCCCCTTGCAAAAAAATATTTGGCGCTACACCTGTCTTTAGGCCAAAAAAAAAGATTGGGGAGCTAATGAATCCAAACAGGATGTGGAGAATAAAACAAGTTCCCAATGTCGTTTGGACTAAAACAAAATGTTTTATAGTTTATAAAGCTGGATCAAAGACTGATTATCTTCACGATAGAAGTGCTCCAACCCCTATTACAATTTTACTTTCAATACAAGACTCCTATGTACATTCATAGAACTGGGGTGACTGATTTCAGCGGCTTTCAAACAATTCAATAGTTATGTATGTACACACACACATAATAAAATCTCCCGACCGCTCACCCACAGTGTGGCGTGGTCCGGGTGCTTGGCCCCGAACCCTTCGCTTTATCCCACAATTAGGAGCATAGGTCAAACCAGGGGTCACTCACCGCTCCTACTCGGTGGCCCGGGTGCTGCGCCCCGAACCCTCAGCAAGGGGAGACTTCCGTGTATTCTTTTCACCAAAAAGGCACGCACTTCACCGGACTCTCGGAGCGGTTAAAAGGTAACTTTATTACACGAACATTGGTAGTCCTAACGCGTTTTGTGTGCAATCACACGTAATCATAGGCACAAATGACACATTTCCACATTCAGTTAAAAAGCATTCAGGGCTTTAGTCATCGCTGACGTACTTCCCTTCATTAAAACCAGAGCCAAGAGAGAAACTTTAACTCCTTAATTACCCTCTGTCTCGTGTAAACACTGTTCGCAAATCCTTGCTTCTTAGTATATCATTTTTGAAACATTTCACCTTAAATTGTAACACTAATCGTGTATCTTTACCCCTTAATATACTATGTTGCTATTCTTAACTTTTTCACTGTTGGATTTCCGTTGTGAAGATTTCTACTGCTTCCCACTCCACAGGAGGCTTCCTTATGACATTTGCCATTTTAATCCCTTTATTAGCCTTCAGCAGATTACTTAACTTCTGCTAAACTATTTACTTTTATTCGCCTCTTTTTTGCTTTCTGGATCGAAGACTGAACCTGGTTATGGGTGAGATGGGCTAAAAGGAGCCAAAGAACCATTTACAAGCAATTTACATGCAAAGTGAAGCCTTCTGAAATCAGCAGGACTTTACTGGTCTTATGCCATACACATAGCATTGCCCAGATACCAAATATCAGTTTTAATTCTCCCAAAAGGCATCTAAATCCAGCAGTTCTGGATACATAGTTAGCCAAAGGGACATGGTTATTTGCATGTCTCTGCCTATGATGCTTATGGGAGGATTAACTTGTTTTTGGTGATTAGGCAGTGCCTTTTGTATGGCATGAGAAATACTTTGCATGACAAGGCTGGATAGAACAGGTATGCAAAATAAGAGGCCTGGACACAGCTCCTTCCTCTGCACAAGATGCCGGGCATGTTAGAACATACTACTGAAAGTGGCTCTGTGAGGAGTAAAGGCTATTGCAGGGGTGTCCAAACTGCAGCTCAAGGGCCAAATGCGGCCCAGGATAGATATGAATGCGGCCCAGCTTGAAATGCTCACTTCTCGACAAAACATCATGTTGCAAAGTATATGGGAGGAGGGGACTCTGGCCATTGCCCACTTAGTAGTAATAATATAATAAGTCTATTTAATATCCAGTTGTGCCTTACTCCAGTGTATATCTCCATCTGGTTATCAAACTGGTATTGTAGTTTTTTTTGTGTATTTTCTTTACTTCTACAAATCAAGTTTGTATTTCATGTGTGGCCCCAGACCAATTTTTCTTCCAATAAGGCCCTCAAAGCCAAAGGTTTGGACTCCCCTGTGGAGCATGAGCTATACAAGGTATTATGGGAAGTGGAGTCAGGCAGACTGGAGAAAATTGCAAAGTACAGACTGATCTTTCTTTCAACAGCAATCTTCTAATAAGTAATTAACCACCAGGCTTTGAATCTGCATATACCATTTTGTAGATAAAAATTTGACTAAAATGTACATTACACCCTACTTATTGCAACATCATACCACCATTCCCCCTTTTTAAAGAATAGAACTAAACATCCCAACTGAAAAGATTAAAACAATGTTGCAGCCGGCTTAGTTTTCTTTTGGTGTCGTCAAGTCAGTAGAACCAGAGCACTGGTCTAGACACTACAAAGAAAGCCACGCTAGTAGTGGCCCCAACCAATGGCTTGCAAGCTAAAGAGGTCTCCCAGTGGCCTCAAAACAGGTTGGCTGCTCAAAAGATTTAGTATCAGAGCCTCCTGTATAGCCAATCACAGTCCTTCATTGGTATCCCTGGAAACTTACATCTTGCTCATGTTGCGCTTAAAGTTGACATTTAAATGTGGCTCAGGAATTTAAAAAAAAAAAGCAAAAAGCTGGGGACCCCGCACTAGTACTTGCCTTGTATGCAGCAAACTTTGTTTAAAAAAAAAAAAATGATACGGCAAGGGGTTAAGCATTAAAATAGATGACAAACTGAAACCTCTATTGTAAAAGCAAAGGCCATAAACCAGGTCTCCCTCATGGGAAGTGTTTAGAAAAAGATTAAAGGGATCCTGTCATGGGAAAACTTTTTTCAAAACAAATCAGTTAAAAGAATTGTTTTTATATTCAGTTTTGAAATGTGACATGGGGTGAGACATTTTGTCAATTTCCCACCCGGTCATGTGACTTGTGCCAGCACTTTAGGAGGGAACTGCTTTCTGGCAGGCTGTTTCTCCTTCTCCATAACAGGATCCCTTTAAGCAAAACCAAGAAGCAGCCATGGAGAAACTACCTACAGCAAATATCTGGAACAGACACGTAAGTAAAAACCAAAGGCATGGTGTATATATAAATTTTATTACAAAAACAGCTAAAAAAGTTAGAAAAAGTACAATGCACCAGGTCTAAAGAATAATTGGGTCTTGTTACTAACACACTTTGCTACTTTTGAATTCATTAAATATGCAGAATAGTCCCACATCAGAAGCTCTTACACTAACAGCCCGTCCACTACTTATATTAAAATATAGGTTTTCCCCCTAACAAATCACATTACCTATACACAATTCTGTACAGTTTTTATAACCAAGCTAACAATGAGCTGCACTCGAGTTCACATTCTTAGCAAAAAACAATGGGCTTCAGCACAATTTATACAGCAGACAAAGCATTTATTCATCATCGTCATCATCCTCTTCATCGTCCTCATCCTCCTCGTCCTCATCTTCATCATCATCATCCTCTGGTTCAACCTTCTTTTTAGAACCCGTCGGCCTTCCTGGAACTTTCTTGCCAACATCACTCTTGCCCTTAGCCCGGTATGCAGCCACATCCTATCAAACATAAATCAGCGTTAATGGCCAATAGCTACTCCTGCTATAAAAGTGAAAAGCTTGCGTTTTATTTGAACCTTGACACATTGCTGGTACCTACTTTCTCATATTTCTCCTTTAGCTTGGCAGCTTTTTGCTCAAGTGGCAACTTATCCTTCGGAGTCTGTTCTGACCACAACTCTCCTAGTTTCTTAGCGGTGTCACCAATGGAAAGGCCAGGAGTCTCGCTCTTTATCTGGGGACGATGCTCAGAGCAGAACAGGAAAAAGGCAGATCTGGGAACAGAAAGGAATAACATTTGTATGAGAGGTGACTGAAATACAGAACAAGTAGGCGGCTCACCCAACAACCCAGATATCAAGTGTTAACACAACAATCTGAAAATTGCAACAAGACTAGTTTAAAGGGGTAGTTCACCTTTGAGAACTTTAGTGATATTCTGAGAATCTGCAGTTTAATTTTTTTTTTTTTTATTACTTAAAGTTTGAGTTTTGAGTTAGCCTTTTATTCAGTGCCGCTTCAATTTGCATTCTGGTAACCAGGCATTGATTATAAGAAGACTGGCATATGAAAAGAAGAGTCTGAATAGAAGGATCAGCAATAAAAAGTAATACATGTGTAGCCGTACAGAGCATTTGTTTAGAATGGGAGGGATTAAAAAAAAAAATGAAAACCAATCGAAAAGTTGCTTAGAATTGGCTCTTCTATAACTATGTTACCTGAAAGGTGAACCACCCCTTTAAGATGTTGTGCAGTCAATATATAAAAAAAACACAAATCGTCTCAACTACTCACGGTGGCCGTTTGGGTGCATTCGGGTCCTTCTTTTTCTTTCCTTTCGTCTCTCCTTTTGGTGGAATATAGGTTTTCATCTCACGTTCATACCGTACTTTATCATTCTTTGCCAAATCCTCGAACTTTCCCTTTTCCTTTGCAGACATGGTCTTGGGTGGGAAGAGAAGATTTAATATTAATAAGAGTTCTAATCCCTACATGCCATGGGCAGACATTTCAGCTCCTTCAAAAGGAAGAGAACCTGTGCAGGGTCATAAGGTGAGAAGTTTTAGCTCTGGTCCTTTTACTATAGTTCATTATGAGATGACATTACTGCACCTGGGACTTTAGTTTCACATCATGTATTTCAGTTACTAAAGGGACTAGAGTTTAAGATGCTAACCACTTGAATCAATGTATTCAGACTTTAAGTCAGGAGGTTTAGATACCAACCAAGTTTAATGCAGGACAATCAGCTGCACAAAGGAAGCCATGTGCAAAATAAAGTGGATTTCTCTGCCACTACATAACAAGATAAAGCGTTTAAAAGGGAAAGTCAACACAAAAATAAAATTTTGCTGATGAAAGCAAAATAAATTGTTATAATAAAAGAAAGCCAAGTTTTCCTTAACCCCTTTTTTTGTTGCAATGTTGCAAGTGTTAGTTCCCCAGCAGTCAGGTCTGCTCATCTGCTTTATATTGACTTTATATTGTAAGAACAGCCTGAGGCATCAGTGCAGAGATCACAAAGGCAACACATAGGCACATCAATTAGAAACCTAGGACTGTAAACTGCAAGGTTGCCTAGATTATTTTCTTTATTATTAGGCAAGTTGTTGTTGTGGGGTTGACTTTCCCTTTACCGAGGCTCCCAGTGATGAGAGTCAGCAGTTCGTATAGACAGGAGGCAGGCAAGCTGTAAGGGGGGTGTTACTAATGGAGTCGCCCGCTCACCTTCCACCTCTCAGAACACTTCTTGGAGAACTCTGCGAAGTTAACGGAGGAGTCCGGGTGCTTCTTCTTGTGCTCTTCCCTGCACGTCTGCACGAAGTAGGCATAGGAGGACATCTTGCCCCGGGGCTTGTTAGGATCTCCCTTGCCCATCTTGTCTGCGAAGAGAAACGTACAACGACTCAATCACACGGATGATTCAGTGAAAGAGGCGGGGCAGGCTGGAACACGCGGAAGTGAAAAGGCAAGTCATCTCCACTCCCCCCTACTAATCTATCCCCGCGGCTCCGCCCACACTGCCTGGCTTCCCGCCCAATATAAAGAGATAGCGGCCTCTTTACTCTACATACAGGCGCAGGGAAATCAGGCCGCAGCCCCGCTCCTCCGGCTTTAGTAGTGTTACGTGCAGCGCAAGCGCCTCCCCCACCCGCAGCATGTGATCCGATAAAGAGCCCCACCAATATAAGGATTTGTAAGGCAAGAATGTCCTATAGCCGCACGTTTCCTACTAAATCAACCCAGCAGCTTCGCGCCAAATAACACTAAGCCAACACGGGTTTCCTATAGTGAGGCCGAGAAACTAACCCGTGACACAGCTACTTCCTGACCCAGCTACGAAAATAACATAACGCACGATTTAAGTGCATTAAGCAGTATATTAAGTCTATCGAGAGTATAAAAGTAACAAAATAGCATTCAAACGTAGCTTAGGGACAGGCACCGTAAGGATATTCACCACAAAAACCATAGCGAATAATTGAAAAGCGCGCTAACTCACCTTAATGAAAGCACACAATCCAACGCTAGCTACTGACCGCTCTGTATGTGCTCCCGCAGCGAAATGGTTTATCACAGACGCAATACAGCCTCTTGTTTTCCACAGTTCAGCAGCTCACAGTAGCTTGATACCAAGCTGCGGGCACCACTCCCCTTTATCCTTATTGGCCTGGCTACGCACTTCGGAAACTAAAGTACCACGCCCTTTGCCTTTTATTGGTTACCGTGACCAAGCCTACGCCAGCAAGTGGGCGGAATCCAGACGGCTAGCAAGTTAGTTAAGCCTGACCCGCCCCTAGCACAGTGAGACAGAGGGAGGAGTGAAAACGGTCACTGACGCCTCTAGTTCGAACCCGTTAAAGGGAGCAGGGGCGGCTACTTAGTCACAATTGGCTACCTTCGGCGATTTAAAAATTCGCGGGGGGTGTGATGATTGGACCGCTGTGAAAAGGTGACTGCGGATTGGGTAGAAGCTTAATAACCCGCGCGATTTGAAAAACTACAAACTAATAAGAAGATGAAAACAAAAGCGGGAGGGTAAAAATAGTATATAATTCTATAACCAGGGTGGTGGGGTTTATATCAGTTTTGGATTAGCAAGCATAGTAAAAGTAGAATATCGCGCTTGGGTCTGGGAGTATTATGGATTAATACAGTCATGGAGGAGTTGCATGAGATATGTGACTGTTTTACGCCTCAACCTTATTCTATATGTAGTGTAGCGCTGATTCAATATATGAACTCGTTGTGGACTGAATCTTGTTTTCCTTTCCCCCTCGCATAGTGACGCCATTGCAGCCCTCATATTGTGTCGGTCTGTAAGTGCATGGGCTTCATTTCATTCCCGCAGGTGCTCCTCTATTCGGACTGAATACCCCTGGCTTTTGTTTAGCTGCACGGATTTCTCGTCTTTAATAGCGATGTGTCGCAATTTCACACGCATTCCCACTCAATCTCTCATACAAGAATATACCTAGCGCCATTATTGCCGTAAAGCAAGGGCTGTGAACTGCGCGAGGCGAGGAGAAGTTGTCTGTTCAGGAAAGCTCAATATTTGTTTTATACTGAGAGAAAAGAATCGCTTTCTCGGATCGGCACCTTTCCCGCCTATTTGCAGCTTCCATTCCAATGTTTGTGGCGCCGGAAATCAGCTTCCCTGACACAAACACACACAACCGAGATGCTCATTCCCCCCTCGACTGGCTTTATTTTATCAGCGTTCAGAGCCAATTTTAGTGTAAGTCACTTGCCCTGATATATCTGGCGCTCGGAGGGTTTGTAGTTGAACAACAGCGACAGATGGAGCAGCTCCATAAACTTCCTTACTTTCCCCTTTCGGATTAAAAGCCGTGGCGCATTATTAATAGACGCGTCAATGCGTTCAGCAGCTACAATTTGTTTTTGGAGAAGTTTCTCCCATTATTATTGAATAGCACGTGACGCTGGGTGTTTTATATCGTTTTTCTCAGCAGTCTTTTGGCGGGCATATCTGTTTTTCAGCTTCTCTCATTTTACAACCTCTGATGTTGTTTTCTTTCAGTTTATATTGTTGTTTTCTGGATATATATATATATATATTTATTTATTACTTACACTACATATTACACTTCCCTGATTTTACACAATATTTACCCCCTGCCATTAAAGGAACCATAATATTCTTGCTTATAGCTGTAAGGTACAGGTATGGGACCTATTATCCAGAATCTGAGGTTTCCGGATCATGGATCTTTCTGTGATTTGGATCTTTGTGCCTTAAATCTGTTATAAAGCCATGTACAAAGTAAATAAACCAATAGGCTGGTTTAGGATTAATTACATCAAGTACAAACTTCTGTTTTCTTATTGCAGAGAAAAAGGAAATGCGTTTTTAAAGTTTGGATAAAATAAAGTCTTATGGGAGACAGCTAGGATTACCACCTGGCCGGTATTTTACTGGCCTGGCCAGTATTTTTGATGGTTGATCCCAACCCTAGAGATGGCTTTCCGTAATTCTGAGCTTTCTGGATAACTGGTTTTCAGATAACTGATCCCATACCTGAATACTGATTTATTGGCAATCCTAGAAATGACTTCTGTGCAAGATCCATTTGCTTTAGGAGAATGGGATGCCATACGTTACTGTTTTGTGGATATTTTGCTAGGGAGAGCATTGTCTGCAGGGTAACAATAAGCCATGCTTGCCTAGGAATCTTCCCCACCCCCTAAATTGTTATATGACACCTTTACTCAGAAAAGTCCCTGACCTCTCCCTCCACTGGGAAACAATCATGGGGATCTTTTGCTTTCTTTTTACATCTGTGCTTTTTCAGATTCTTAACATCTAAGCATCAGAGCATGATCTATTTATTCTGCTTTGGTTCTTTGCTACTATAAAAGTCCCACAGATATCCCCGGTCAGGTTAAGCATAGAAAATCAAAAGTTAGACTAAGCAGCATTTGACCTTGCATACTCTTATGTTGCATGAATAATTTCTCTTTAACAGGAAATCCTATTTGTATCCATTTTCCATTCCTTATCCCCTCACATCTCTGCACAGGCTTTGTGCTTTTCTAGAAATGTGAGTCTTTCTAACCTCATGCACAACTGCAGTGTTGCAAGTCCACCACTGAACGATACTTACCTTAGCAACAATGCAGTGATTTGAATAAGCAACTGGAATATGAATAGGAGAGGCCTGAATAGAAAGATGAGTAATAAAAAGTAGCATTAACAATATATTTGTAGCCTTACAGAGAACTTGTTTTTTTAGAAGTGGTTAGCAACGCCCATTTGAAAGCTGCAAAGAGTCAGAAGAAAAATAACTATAAAAAATAAATAATGAAAACCAATTGAAAAGTTGCTTCGAATTGGCTGTTCTATAACATAATAAAAGTTACCTTAAAGGTAAACTTTGGTTGCTTGTATATAACGAAAGCAAAACCCACCAAGACATATTTAACTTTCACATCGCAAAGTCTTTATTAAGAAAAAAGTTACCAATACTCTGCTTGCGCTCCTCTTCAGAAAAGGTGACAGGACGATGATCCATTGTACAGCTCTTGATTTCTCCTCCCTGGCTAATTCCTATGAGGAAGACAGGGAGGAGAAATCGAGCACTGCATGATTGATCACCTTTACTGAATAGGCGCACAAGAGGAGTGTCTATAATTTATTCCTCAATAAAGACTTTTTAACTTTTTCTTCAAGTACTGAAAGGATAAAAGCACAGGAGTTTGTTTTAGTTTGAGATACAATATTTACTGTATTAATAACAAGGTTTAAGCATTGCATTGTTAATGTTACACTATGGGGGGCATGTGCAAGGCCTCTCTGTCAGTCACATACACAACCTAAAGCAATAAGCGATTGGTGAAGGACTGTATAAGGGGCAGACTAATTGGAATTGACCATTTACAGTCAGAACCATTGCAAAATATTCATCTGGTTAGTATTTTAAACCTATTTCACAAATAATAACATTCATAGAGGGAAAAGGCAGTTTTTTTGGTACATCAGGACACAATTTTCATGTCAAATCTGGGAAAATATCATGGAAATGCACCCACTGAAATGCATTATAAATTAGTGGGAGAAAAAATAAAAACTGTAAAACTTAAAATTAGGGGACTTAAAATTGAGGTTTTCACTGTATATCATTCATTATAGTGTTAGCTTGAACATCATATTGTCTTGAAATGAAAGTATTCCTATAATATGAATGCATTCACTCATCTGCTTCATTGTCATCCTCACAGAGTTCCAGGCAGCTATTTATGTGTTGCTGAAGACTTGTAACTTCCAACAGGACATACATCAGCCTTTTGGAGTAGTGTATAAATTAACATTGCTGGGCCTAAAAGCTTTCTACGCAGCAGTAGCAAAATAAAATAGTCATTAAACTGGAGTGGCGGGTTAGTTATCTGTTTTAATGTTTTTAATATGTTTCTAAGCTGTTAAATTGTTATTTTAGCTGTTGTGCAACTAATGTAACTGTTGCTTTGTCACAGACAGTAGTAAAGCTTGGAGAGCATGCCTGGCAAGCATCTGTTATTGGACTGTATAAATGCTAATGCATCAAGCTGTAAATCTTGGGCATATATAAGATCCACTTGCTTGGGAATTATGCCAAATAGAGTTGCCATCTGGCTGATATTTTCCTGCCTGGCCAGTAAAAATAATGATTGATCCCAATGCTGTTAATAGGGGAAAAAACCTAAATATATAGGAAGGCCGGTTGTTTTTTCCAGAAAAGTTGGCAACCCTAACACCAAATAAAATATTTGGCCAACTGTGGGCTATGCCAAAGTGATATAATTCAATCATTTGGCCCCCAGGCCTACAATCAGATCATGAGGTGCAATCCTGAAATATTTGCATCCCCATCAATACTCCAATGTGGTTTTCATATGAATGGGTTTCCTCTCTTGCCCTGTATATATTGGAGCAAACATGGACCTGCCTTGGTCAGCCATTGCCCAGTGTATGGCTTAAGGCAGTAAACCATCCATCGATGATTATATTCTGGCTTTTTATGGCTGCAGCTAGAGGTTATAAAACGGCTAACCGTTGCAAGTTGTTGATGCACAAAAGGGAAACACCTGCCTTTCCTGTTTTAATAAAGAGTAAATGTTTAAGAACTGTATGTAAAAAGCAACATTCTATATTCCTTATACATGGTTTCTTCAAAAGAGAGAATCTGTGGGATTATTACTTTTCTATGTAGTTTGCCTGTAAGATGTATTTTCTAGTGTTTTAGGTGCCTGGAGGTCAATGTTTGCGCTAATTCTTTTTTGCCAAAACTTCTGTACATAGTGAGGTAAGTGGATAAGAATAAATACTACATTTATTGGCAAATTCACTTAAGATTGGAACTTTGCCAGCATCTGCTTCGCAGCCATCAAAACACTTTGCCAGGCGAAAATTGCTCAGTTATTGCTAATTCACTAAAGTGCGAAGTTTCATCCCCGAATGCTGGCAAAGATGCGCTAACGTTGCCTAATTTGCATACAGCAGGAAGTTAAAGTTCAATGGACGTATATGTTGCAGCAAATATATTACATTAAACAAGCCTGGGAAAACGTAATAAAAGAAAATAGAGTTGTTATATTGCCCTACACACGTGCCCACTGTTTTAGGGAATGTAGGGGGGAAGCCAGGTACCCCAAAAAATTTTTAAAATCTTCTGCAGCCTATCACCCACTAAAAATGTTTTTTTGTGACTCCTCTCTAGTGATGGGCGAATTTATTTGCCAGGGGCGAATTCACGGCGAATTCCCGCAATTCACGAAATGCCAGCAAAAATTCTCCGAAAATGACGCAACGCGATGGAAACGATGCGCGACTCGTTTCGCGAATTTTTTCGCCAATTCGCGAATTTCACTGGAAATTCGCTAATTTTTCAGCGAAACGGGTGAGATTCGCCCATCACTACTCCTCTCTACTCTTTTGCACTTTACATAGTCTGAGGTGTCGAAGGCAAGTCTGGCGTAAGAGGTAACATTCAGTAAAATCCGCATCTTAGTGAATTGGTGTAGTAACGCTCTTTCGCCAGAGCGAAAATTCGCCTGGCAGAGTACGAAGCAATGCTAGCGTATCTCTCCTTTGCTAGCGAAGGGGCTCCTGTGCTCGTTAGTAAATTGGTGCAGTAACGAAACGGTGGCAAATTTTTCGCTAGTGTTAATCACTTTAGTGAATCTGCTCTTTAGTGTTTTCACTGTGTTTACACAGCACTGCTCACATCCTCCATTGTCTCGCCTAGTGCAAGGTTTGTGAATTAGTGTTCACAAAGAACATTGATGGGGTTTTGCAGATAGGGGATCATTCTGCAATTTGGAGCCACATGCAAAAGGCAAGGAATGATTAAAAGGGTTGTTCACCTTTGTGACAATAAAGCTAGTTTAAAAGCCCATGTCATAAAAAAACATTTTGTAACGCTTTCAGAGATACATACCATAGAAGTTGATCATCTCTGCAAAAACTCTCCGTTCTCTCTCCTATGAATCCGAGATTGTGGGACAGGCTCTGTGTAAAACATATAGGTTGCCATATAAGGAAGTTGATGATTGAATCTGCACAGAGCGTGCTATCTCTCTCTCTTGCTTCATTTGCATATCTTTGATACGATTGGCTTAAGCTTGCCAGCCAATGTAACTGAAGATATGCAAATGAAGCAGGAGAGAGCGATAGCATGCTCTGTGCAGAATCAATCAACTTCCTTATATGGCAACCTGTATTTTTTTTTCAGAGTGTCCCAGGAATCCAAAACAGAGAATCTCTTCTCTGTTTTGGGTTCGCCGACGCTCCGTGAAAAAAAAATACAGGTTGCCATATAAGGAAGTTGACGATTGAATCTGCACAGAGCATGCTATCTCTCTCTCCTGCACGGAGAGAGATTTGGCAGAGATGCATAGCTTCTATGATATGTATCTCTGAAAGCAAACATTTTAGGTAATACAGATAAATTACAAAAAGTTTATGACAGGGACGTTTAAACTAGCTTTATTGTCCCAAAGGTTAACAACCCCTTTAATCACCATGAACTGGATACAGGTTTTCACTGCATATTCTGTGACCACCCATGTGGAGTGACTCCTTGTGCTTCCCACTCTGATTTCAGTGGGAAGTAAGCCTTGATGGATAATGATGAGCGAATTTGTTCCTTTTGCTTCGCAAACATTTTTCAAATTTCCTGTGAAATTTGTGAAACGGCGAAAAATGAGCAAAATAGGACTTTTGACGCCGGCGTCAATTCACAGCGCATCTAATTTGGCCTATTGTATTGGTCAATTGGCACTGTAAAGTGACACCAGCAAAATAAAATAACATAGTAATATAGTAAGTTAGGCTGAAAAAAGACTTACATCCATCAAGTTCAACCTTTTTAACTTTTTATTTTAACTGCCTAACTGTTAGTTGATCCAGAGGAAGGCAAAAAACCCCATCTGAAGCCTCTCCAATTTGCCTCAGAGTGGGAGGCAAAATTGTGAACATCCCCAGTGTCGGACTGGGACACCAGGGGCCCACCCAAAAACCTTAGATCAGGGGCCCACGATAAAACCTTAGACCAGGGGCCCACTCTCACTATGAATATTCTTCATCTCCTCAATCAATCTCTATTCTCCTAGTTGGTTTACTTTGCTTTACTTTATTCTATCTATTTAGCCCCTTTGTTCTCATAGAAATAGGGAATGACCATGAAATAGGCCAAAAGTTAAGCAGCATGAGGGCACACTGACACCTTGGCCCACCGGGAGTTTTCCTGGTATTCTGGTGGGCCAGTCCGACACTGAACATCCCCAATTTGGCCAGTCTTTCCTCATAGCTAATATTTTCCATACCTTTTACCAGCTTAGTTGCCCTTCTCTGTACCCTCTCTAATACAATAATGTCCTGTTTGAGTGATGGAGACCAAAACTGTACGGCATATTCTAGATGTGGCCTTACAAGTGCTCTATACAGTGGGACCCCCTCCTCCTGTGACGCTATGCCCCTTTTAATACAGCTCAAGACCTTATTGGCCCTTGATGCTGCTGACTGGCATTGCTTGCTACAGCCAAGTTTATCATCTACAAGGACTCAAAGGTCCTTTTCCATAATGGATTTGCCTAGTGCAGTCCCATTAAGGGTATAAGTGGCTTGAATATTTTTACATCCCAGGTGTATGACTTTACATTTATCAATATTGAATCTCATTTGCCACTTAGCTGCCCAGATTGCTAGTTTGTCAAGATCCTGTTGCAAGGATGCCACATCCTGGATGGACTTAATTGGGCTGGATAGTTTTCTGTCATCTGCAAACACTGATACATTATTAACAACACCCTCCCCTAAGTCATTAATGAACAAGTTAAATAAAAGTGGACCCAATACAGAGCCCTGATGGACCCCACTAAGAACCTTACTCCAAGTAGAAAACATACCATTAACAACCACCCTCTGTACCCAATCCTGTAGCCAGTTTCCTATCCATGTGCAAACAACTTCATTAAGACCAACAGACCTTAGTTTAGAAAGCAGTCGTTTGTGGGCCACGGTATCAAACGCTTTTTAGTGGAGCAACACTCTCAACCTGCATCTTTTTACTATTAATATATTGAAAAAACTTTTTAGGGTTACTTTTCGCCTGCGCCGCAATTAATTCTTCATTTCCTTTCTTTCCCTTCCGGATTTACAACATTTATTACAGTGTTTATATTCATTAAATGCAGCTTCTGTCCCAACAGATTTGTACTTTTTAAATGCCTTTTTCTTCTTTCCTATTAACTTCTTTACATCTGTATTAAGCCACATAGGCTGATTCTTAGAGTTTGTACATTTACTCCTTAAGGGAATAAATGTTGTGGCCGTTTTGCGAATTTATTCGCTGCCTGTAAAACACAGCCACAAATTGGATGCAGCGTTCACGAAGTTGCTGCTACCCCCCCAACCCCCCCAGTCCTTGCAAAATATTTTGGCTTTACACTGGACCCTGGGCCAAAAAAGTTTGGGGAACGCTGCTATAGAGTACTGAACCGCCAGGAATATCATTGCTACAGCATAAATATCTATGTGATTGAAGATCAGAAAAAAGTATGGAATGCACCTCCAATAAAAAAGTTTTTCCCTATTTTGCCATTAGAAAAGATTACATAAAAATGTAAGTGTATCATTGCCAGTTAAAGGGCTGTGCTCATGTGAGGCTCGATAATCACGGCAGACCATGACTTTCGTAGTCTTTGCAAATGTCCCATTCTAAAAGAATTATTATAAGTATTATTATTATATATATATATATATAGTGTATTTATAATGTGCCGCTATTCTGCATTATTGTACAATAAATGGTGTATACACACGGGCATACAACATTACATGCAAATAACTAATAATTGGTACAAGAGCTAAAGAGAGCCCTGTTCAAAAGAGCTTACAGTCTAAAAGACATATTAAACTAGTCTAAGTTATCAGCAAGAGCCAAGCTTGGAAAAGACCAATCAGTCCAGCAGGGGTAGTAGTTTTTCTCCAAGTTGCTTTTTCAATACTGAATCCAGAACTGAGCAGCCTGACTGATAATCACTGCAAGAACTTACTGCAAGTTTTACATAAAACTGCTGCCCTTTTTTATTCAGAGAGATCACAATGCATCATTGGATATTAGGGGGCAGATTTATCAAGGGTCGAATTCGAGTTTATGGGAGTTATTTTGAATTTGGACTATTCCCTAGTCTAAAATAAACTTAAAATTTGATTTTTCAATTCGACCCTTGTAATATCTGCCGTAGGTCTTTTTTTTCCATCTCACACGCCTTTGAGAGCCTATTTAAAGGACAAGGAAAGTGAATCTAAAGAAGTAGCTAGAAATGTTATACATGATGTTTTGTGCTTCTGTACCAACCCCAGGAAACCAAAGCCCTTGTGCAGTAAAGATCTGTTTCTCCAAAGATGCCCCAGTAGATCCCCATCTTCTTTTCTGCTGATTCACTAATTCACATGCTCTGTGCTGCTGTCACTTACTGAGCTTAGGGACCCACTCACAATATACAGTACATATAGAATAGAAATATAGTCACAATATAAGGCTGATTATTAATTATTATGGATAATTACTACATGGCAGCTCAGAAACCAGTACAACTAGCATTAGAATTTAATAATCAGCCCTGTAGCATCAGCTTATATTACAGACCAACCTCATTGTCTGTCTGGAACAAGTAAGAGGACTTTTTTCAATTACTTTGCTTTTTTTTTTTCACCAGTTTTCCAAAATCTAAGGTTGAAGTTGAATATCCCTGTCTCTGGTGTTTGAGTCTGACACCTCAGTAATTCAGTTGCAAATTCTGAACGGCTACAATTTTGCAACATTTAGTTTATCCATTTTTCAGCAGCATCTTTTGAGTATTAGCAACTATTGTAACAATTCTAACAGCTGCCTGTAATGAAACTCAGGGATTCAGCTCAGCAGGGACAAAGATAAGAAATGTATCAATTTGGAACAATTTACAAGGTTGGTGACGGGCTGAGCTGATTTATAAAGTGAAAAACTTTACACTTCAATATTAGAAAAACCATCACACAGAAAATAGAAAGTAATTGGAAAAAGTATTACCGGTGAACCAACTGAACTGAAAAAAGTGTGAACAACTCCTTTAAGGCTATTATTTTTGATTAATCCTAATAATGTGCTTTATAGAATAGTTTCCACTCAAGGCTACAGTTGCTGAACAGTGAAAAGGAGCAAGGCAAGATTAATGACACTTTGGCCCCTAAGGGGCAGAGACACAGCATTCATCTCCCTTTTTCCTGTTGAATGAATGGAACAGTGCTGATTACAATTACTACCAGAAAAATAAGGACTGCTTGCCTGGACTATGTTGCTTGCAGATGCTTTAAATAATTGTAAATCTAGAAAAGCACTTCCAAATCCAAACCGACATTAGGAAATGAAAGTAGCCTGAGCAACACATTTACACTGGTACATAGAAATGGAGGGCTGAGAGCTGGGTCTAAAGTTGAGAAAACTATCATCCAGTGGGAGATATTTATATTTTCACATTTTTTCGGATAGTTTGCTTGAATATAGGACTTTTCTGTTGTTGGGGATTATAATGTTTGTTTCTTTCACTGCCAGTGTGCTCTGATAGTTGGTGTAATTAGCACTTGGAAATGACAGTTTAGTGATAGAAATTCCACTTTGCATGTATTTACAGCTTTTTGCCATGACTCCACAGCTACTTTGTATAAACTTCTAGGAAGCTCTGTTGAAGCTCACAGCTGCTTTTCCTGTTTCTTTGTTTCCTTACTCCTCCCACATGCCTGTGTTCCCTGTTCTTTATTCACTCACAGTTATGTAAACTGAAACCTTCCTCTCATGCGGATGGCCACAGGCAATGTGAAGCAAAAGCTTTTTCTGCCACTTCACATTCTCTCCGAATCGAATTCATTCATACCTGAACATGTGTTCCTCATATTAGGCACCCTGTAACTTTAAAAGGGGTTTTCTAGTACATTTTCAATGTACATTTGTCAACGATTTTCAAATGTTTTCAAATTATTTGTAAATATACCTGCAATTCTTATTATAACGTGAAATAGTTTTTTAAAATTATTAAAATTTTTCTTCCGACTCTTTCCAGCTTTCAAATGGGGGTCACATACCCCATCTAAACAAATGCTCTGTAAAGCTACAAATGTATTGTTATTGCAAGTTTTTATTACTCCTCTTTCTAGTCAGACCCTCTCCTATTCATATTCCAGTCTCTTATTCAAATGATTGCATGGCTGCTAGGGGAATTTGGACCCTAGTAACCATATTGTTGAAATAGCAAACTGGAGAGCTGCTGAATAAAAAATGAAATAACGCAAGCCACAATAATAGAAAATGAAACCCCCCAGCAAATTGTCTATCACATTGTATATAATATTAAAAGTTAACTCAAAGCTGAACAATACCCTCAGGAGTTCAGAGAATGTAAACACTATAGTACTTTAATATCATTAAAACGTTAAAGGAGAAGGAAAGCCTTTGCTAAAAGTTAGGCAAAGCCCCCCCCCCCCCCCCCCCCAGTGATTGAATTCACTTACCTGAACTGCCCTGGCCCATGGTTCTTGCAGCCAGGACTAGGGATACACCGTATCCACTATTTGGGATTCGACCAAATGCTTCACAAAAGATTTGGCCATATACCGAACCAAATCCTAATTTGCATATGCAAATTAGTGACAGGAAGGTAAAAAACATTTTTACTTCCTTGTTTTGTGACCAAAAAGTTACGCGATTTCCCTTCCTGCCCCTAATTTGCATATGCAAATTAGGATTTGGTTTAGACAGTCACAAGGATTAGCCGAATCCGAATCCTGCTGGAAAAGGCCAAATCCAGAACCGAATCCTGAACCAGGTGCATCCCTAGCCATGGATTTATCCTCTTACCACTTCATCTTTCTTCACGTGCGTGTGTAGTAGAGTTAAAACCTGAATTTTAAGGCAAAAAAGCCCATTTTTTCACACTACTGCTCATCCAGCGCAGGAAATAGAAGTGGATCGCCAGTGAACAGCCAGAATCAAAAATAACGAAGTAAAGAAAGATCGAGTTGTAGAAGGAACATCTTCCATTGAACAATTCTATATGATTTGGAATTGCTGCATAATAAATCCCTGAAAAGTTGTGCTTTTTATCAGCAACTTTTTCAAGTTTTTGATGACAAAAAGCTGGACCTGAAAATATCGTGGTTTAGTAAACACGCGGTCAGATTCGGGGTGCTTAGTCACCCTTGTGACAGATCACTTATTCGTGCGACTAATCTCACCGAACTGCCTTCCCACCAGCTAGAACGTAAATCGCCAGCGGGACGGCACTCGGAGCTCATTGTTTTCAGAAGCCGCCCTAAGTTGTCCCACAAGGAAACTTTGGGTGACTTTTGAAAACAATGCGCTCCAAGGCCCATCCCACCAGGGATTTACATTCTAGCTGGCGGGAAGGCAGTTCAGGGAGATTTGTCGCAAGGGCCATACACTGGCCGATAAAAGCTTATCAGCCCGCTTGGGGCCCTCCGACGGGCTTTCCCGATCAATATCCAGCCAAAAGTCCAAATGTCGATCAGGCAGGATTAAAAATCCCATCGGATCACAGCCGCATCTGTTCGTTGATGCGGTCCTGCAATCCGACCGCCCGTATCTGCGCCATTCTGATCCTATCGCTGGGCCCCCCACGATCGGATCAGCCCGATATCGCCCACCTCAAGGTGGGCATATCGGGGAGAGATCTGCTCGTTTGGCAACATCCCCAAACAAGCAGATCTCACCATGTATGGCCACCTTTACTTGTGTTAATCTAACAATCAAAAAATAAGGGTTACAGAATAAAATTGGGATCAGAGGCCCCTGCTCACAATAGATAACAATCTAAACTTCTTTCACTAAGCAAAAAGCCTTTGGATAAAGAGCCCCTTCAAAGGTCAAACAAAACAAACAACCTTGAGAAATTGAAAAGCTCCATATTTTATGTTTTATTTTTTACCTCTTCCTTCCCTCTAGACTGTAGTTTCCCTTCTGGAAGCTCCTGATTTCCAATAGAGATTAGAACCTATAAGTGGAAGCAGGAAGTACAAGCACAGCCAATGAGTCTGTGGTTGGTAGCAGCACTAATCCAGGGCCTGTTTTAATTAAGGACAGAAAATTAATTTGTCATGGTCTCCAGGGTAGAAACTTATCTGGAAAGTTTTAAAAAGGGCCTAACATTGCTCATCTGTCTCATGTGTGCAGCATTTTAACACATGCATTTTTATAGGTGTTCCCAGTTAGCATTAAAGGGGCTGTTTACCTTTAAATTTACTTTTAGTATGATGTAGACAGTACTATTCTAAGACAATTTGCAATGGGTTTTCATTTGTTTTTAGTTATTTAGCTTTTTATTCAGCAGGTCTCCATTTTTCATTTTCAGCTATCTGGTTGCTATTATCCAAATTCCTCTAGCAACCATGCATTGATTTAAATGAGAGACTGGGATATGAAAAGGAAGGGGCCTGAATAGAAAGCTGAGGAAAAAAAAATTTTTTGAAGCCTTTCAGAGCATTAGTTGTTTTTATGGGGTCAGTAACCACCGTTCAAAAACTATAAATAAATAATGAATTAAGACCAATTCAAGATTTGCTTCGAATTGGCCATTCTATAACAAACTAAAAGTTAACTTGAAGGTGAACCTCCCCTTTAAAGGGATACTGTCATGGGAAAACATGTTTTTTTCAAAACACATCAGTTAATAGTGCTGCTCCAGTAGACTTCTGCACTGAAATCCATTTCTCAAAAGAGCAAACAGATTTTTTTATATTCAGTTTAGAAATCTGACATGGGGCTAGACATTTTGTCAATTTCCCATCTGCCCCTGGTCATGTGATTTGTGCCAGCACTTTAGGAGGGAACTGCTTTCTGGCAGAGTGTTGTTTTTTGTTTTTTTTTTTCTCTATGTAACTGAATGGAACACAGTGGGACATGGGTTTTTACTATTGAGTGCTGTTCTTAAGATCTACCAGGTAGCTGTTATCTTGTGTTAGGGAGCTGTTATCTGGTTACCTTCCCATTGTTCTGTTGTTAGGCTGCTGGGGTGGGGTGATATCACTCCAACTTGCAGTACAGCAGTAAAGAGTGATTGAAGTTTATCAGAGCACAAGTCACATGACTTGGGGCAGCTGGGAAATTGACAATATGTCTAGACCCATGTCAGATTTCAAAATTAAATTAAAAAAAAATCTGTTTGCTCTTTTGAGAAATGGATTTCAATGAAGAATTCTGATGGAGTGGCACTATTAACTTTTTAAGCTTGAGAACAAGCACCAGAGCAATTGCAAAGGTGATTGAAGTCTAGAAAACCGCTATTGGTCATTTCAGGTGTTATTTTTGCATAAATACTAAAACTTCATGTGACTGGTTAGTTTGGGTAAAATGAGAGAAGAATCCATCTACCTGTATATATAAATATATATTTATATATACTACTAAACGTCAAACAGTTGAAATGCTGTTAAAAGAATGGAATAAGAGTAACACTATACTACTTTAACCAAATGTTCATAACTGCATCAAGAGAGACCCTCAGGAAACCATATAAATAGGTATTCCCAGAACTAAACCCTAAAAATTATTAGGGCTTAAAATGTCATATTTTATATACTGAACTTATTGAACCAGCCTAAAGTTTCAGCTTGTCAATAGCAGAAATGATCCAGGACTTCAAACTCGTCACAGGGGGGTCACCATCTTGGAAAGTGTCTGTGACACTCACATGCTCAATGAGCAGCTGTTGAGAAGCTAAGCTTAGGGGTCGTCCAGCAGAAAATGAGGTTTGTCTGTGATATAAGGTGATGCTACAAGGTTGATTATTAAATTCTAATGCTAGTCACACTGGTTTCTGTGTTGCCATGTAGTAATTATCTTTATTAATGTCTAATCAGCCTTATATTGTGCCATTTCTATTCTATGTGTACTGTATATTGTGAGTGAGTCCCTAAACTCAGTAAGTGACAGCAGCACAGAGCATGTGAATCAGTGAATCAGCAGAAAAGAAGATGGGGAGCTACTGGGGCATCTATGGAGACACTGATCTTTACTGCTAAAGGGTTGTGGTTGCCTTAGGCTGGTACAGAAGCACAAAATAATTTGCAACATTTCCAACCTTCAACTTTCCTTGTCCTTTAAGGAAGTAGTTCAGCAGTTTTTATACACAGGGTCCCCAGTAATGTAATGATTTAGCAAGGTATTGCTGTTGTATGCTCAGTTGAAAGCACGATTCTATGAGTAGTATCTCTTTCTGAGGTCGAGTGCAGGGTAATGAAACCCTTTGTATACTGCATAGAATCCTAGCATCAAGACAGGCACATGGCTTTTACATTTATTTTTCAAAATTAACTTATTCAGAGACACTGAATGAAAGACGGTTGCATAATGCATGAACTGAAATGAGTGCAGCTCATATTCCAGCATTTTCCAACAGTAGATTAACTTGTATAGTAGTAGATGACGGATTACTTCTGCCTTTTCTGTTATATTTATTATTTTGACTTGTCATTATAAAGCACACTTGTTCTTTTGTTGGGTATATACATTTAGCTGTAGGCCTATTGCAATGTCGTTGACATTTTTCCAGTAATGATAAAATGCTAAAATCAGTTTGCATGCGTTTTGGTGCTTGAACATTTTTGAGCACTGATAGGAATAAGTAGTGGTCATAATATAATTTTATCTTTCTAGTTTATAAACTTTAAAATTATACTTGTAAATCTGCTGAATTGTGCCCTGTCCACAAGCAGTAAAGATTACATTTTTGTGAGATTCTAAGGCCAAAGGTGCCCAAAAGGTAGATCGGGATCTATGAGTAGACCTTTAGCTGGTGATCAGTAGATCTCAAGACACTGTCTACAAACAGCTTGTCTACATCACCCTCCTGTTTCATTCTTTTCATTAAGATATTTACGGGGGAATGTAATTAAAGTCGCTAAGAGCAAATCATTGCGCACCAATAAGAGTAAAAATCCACATCTCGCAATGTAATATTGTTCCTTAAACGGTTACTGCATTGTGAATCGTTATTGCGCATTGCAAATTGTAATTGCGCACTCTTAAGAAGTGCTTGAAGGTGTCGTAATCTTTTGGAGCAAACATTGCGACTTTTTCAGTAAGAGGTTCTATTACATTGACAGCGCATTAGCGCAAAGTGTAAAATTCGCAAACGCCCTTCCGCTGGCGGAAGTGGTCGCTAAACAGTTTCTGGATACGCAAAAGGTATATTGCATTCGCGCAAAGCAAAATTTCTTCGCGCAAAGGCTTCATTTTTCGCATTGCAAATAATTTTTGCGTTACCGACGTATAGTACATTCCCCTATTATTCTGCTAAGGTTACAAAATAAATAGTTGTTTTATAGTGATATAAATTTGCTTAGAAATCAATTTAAAGGGGAACTATTGAGAAAATTAAAATTTTAGATTAGCTTCATCATACTGAAATAAGAAACTTTCTAATTACAGCCAATTAAATACTCTGCATTGCTTCTGAAATAATCAAGTTTATCTTCACTATTCATCTCTCAGCATCTGTTTCTCCTCATTCTGTCTTCATGCAGCAGTTGGGTGTAAAACATTGACAGTTAGATCCAATATATCTTATAGGTGAGCTCCCTTTCCTGGCAGATGGATTAGAGCTCACACAAATAACTGATTTTGGTACAAACAAAATCTAACAAAAAAAACAGCTTTTTGCCAAATCCTGTATGTAGAGAGACAGGATGTCTGGTGATTTTAATAGTTTTTATTGATCTAAACCTGACTGTATGCAGTAAATTCTCCCTACATTTTACTTGCTCTGACTGCTCTGGTTAGGAATTGTAAGACAGTCCCTAATTGTTCTGCAGGGAAATTATTATACTTTCAAAAGGCAGGGGGGAGCCCCCACTTAACTTCCCATAACTCGAGTAGCATTGTTTGTTTCCCTGAAAAGCAGCCAGCGACTGTGTAGAGATTTGTATCCACAGACCCAGTGTAGTCTGTATATTCTGATTATTAATCAGTCTTTCTGTATTGGATTCTATGGCAGATATTATTTGACTTGTGCTGTTTTGATCATTTATGATGATCCCTAAGCTTAAAATCCCAGCTGAAGCCCAGACCACACTGAGCATGTGCGAGTCTTGGTATTGCAGAGATGTATAACAAAGTTAAAAGATGACAGCCCACTGTGGCCAACTTTGAAAGCATAAATCATGTGTCTTAATAGGCTTGTGATGCAGTAAGTTCATGTTTATATTTAGTATACAAAATACAGCATTTCTAACATTATTCTATTTTAGACTTTGGTTTCCTTTATGTTTAAGAATGTTACAGAATGCCTAATTTTAAGCAACTTTTCAAATGGCCTTCATTTTATATATTGTATAGTTTTTGAATTGCCTTCTTCTGCTGACTCTTTCCAGCTTTCAAATGGGGGTCACTGACCCCATCTAAAGAACAAATGCTCTGTAAGGTTACAAATGTATTGTTATTGCTAATTTTTATTACTCATCTTTTCAGGCACTCCCCTATTCACATTCCAGTCTCAATGCATGGTTGCTAGGGTAAATTGGACCCCAGCAACCAGATTGCTGAGAACAGATGAATAAAAAGCTAAATAACCCACAAATGATAAAAAATGAAAACCAATTACAATTTTTTTTTTTCAGAATAGCACTCTCTACATTGTACTAAAAGTTCATTTAAAGGTGAACAATCCCTTTAAAGAGATAGAAATCTTTCAGACACACTTTTTGCTTCTCATTGGGGCATTAATAAAGGGAAAGCTGCATAAAAATCCATGCTAGGTTGTTGGTAAAACAAGGCATACACGAAGGCGGGTATTCCAATACTGAAAGAAATAAAAGCACATTCCACTAGACTCATGGCAGCCTCTTATGCGGAACAAGCAGGAGTATCATTAGGTTTTTCAAAAATATCTACCTTTATAAAATATTGCCAATTAAATGTGGCTACACCTAGAGAAGCAGTTTTTGGGAATTCAGTGCTTAAATTGGAGTAACTATCTCCCTAATTACTGCTTTGTATCTCTCTTTCATTAGTGCTGCCTGTAGGGATGTAAGGGAAAGAGTCCCAAAGGCAGTATGATATTCCCTCTTAACATTTTTTTGTGGGCAAGAGTGTTTCTTTCTACGGCTTAGGGGCAACACTGAGTAGAAAAGGGAACAAGGGGCCTTTTATGGAATGGGAGATGTTCTCATTGGCTTTGTATTTTTCTACTAGCAATCAGGAAGCTATCTGATTTCTTAGTGCTGCCTTTGGGACTGAAAGAAAAGGGATTTACGGTAAACATTAATGCTGTTTTTCTGAAAGTGTAAAAAAAAAAAGCAAAAACTTGAATGTAAAAGTTTGTCATCTAAAAGCTGACAAGTTCATGTAAAAGTCAATGGAAGATATCCTGGGGAAAAAAAACATAAGCTATTTTTTCAAAAAGTTGGCAGATTCATTGAAAGTTATGCGTAGAATGTGATTGTGCTGCGTTCAAGTTTTTTTCCATGTTTTTAAGCCAACAAGTTTTTGATAAACAAGCTTTTTTAATACCCAAACGCACATTTGAATTTGGTGAGCTTTCAAGTTTTCTTTTATTTACAAAAAATAATTCATAAATTTGAATTCATATAAATTGGCCTCCTTTATAGTTTAAAAAATCGAATTTTTTATGTGTTGTTATTCTAAAAACATGAAGATCTCCAAAATATTTATGTCCAAAAACATGAAAAAAAAAAACACAGATCACATTCTACACATCATTTACTCATCATTGGAATTTGACAAATTTCAAAATAATTTTTAAAGGAATTGTTCAGTATAAAGATAAAAACTTGGTAAATAGATAGGCAGTGTAAAATAAAAAATGTTTCTGATATAGTTAGTAAGCCAAAAATGTAATGAATAAAGGCTGAAATGACTGGATGTCTAACATAATAGCCAGAACACTACTTCCTGCTTTTCACAGATTGGTTATCAGGCAGTAATCAATCAGTGACTTGAGGTGGGGCACATGGGCCATAACTGTTGCTTTTTAATCTGAGCTGAATGCTGAGGAGCAATTGCAAACTCACTGAACAGTTATGTACCATGTGGCCCCCCATAAAGTCACTGGGGGTCATTTATAAACTTCGCGCAGAGAAGATTGATTCGCAGAGTGAATAAATTTGCCCTGCGCCTGATTATATTTATAAAGCTGAATAAGAGAGTGCAAACAGATTTGCGAATTTGTCTTTCACATTGCGAATGTCTATAGGAACTTTTTAAATATGGCAAAAATCACAAATTGCGAACACTCTGCGCCACAACTTTGGTGGCGGAGAAAATATTCGCAAAACTGTTTCGTAAATTGCGAATTTAAGTTACTTTTAACGCTATTTTTGCGCAAAACAACCTCGCAAAGTGCCTGTACTCACGCAAAGACCCGTCTTGTTTGCGAGTTGTTTGCGAAAATTCATTCACAATGCGAATTCGCAAAAACCGGAAGGACGGGCACAGTAGTGCAATATTTTAGCATTCAGGAAAAAGCATGGGCAAAACTACCATTTGCGAACAATTATGCGATGCGCGAACTTTATAAATGACCCCCAACTGACTAACTCAAAGTTAAAGAGCTGAAAAGCAGGAAGTTAGATTCTGGCTATTATATTAGACATCCCTCCAGCCTTTATAAATTACATTTTCCCTGACTAACTATATTGGAAACATTTTTTATTTTGCACAGCATATCTATTTATCCAGTTTTTATTTTTACACTGAACTGTTTCTTTAATACTCAAATTGAATAACCGCTTGCAGTTCACTAAACTCCTATTAGCTTCTAATACTCGCCAGCTTCTAGATACCAAAATTGTATTTTCAATTTTTCAAGTACTATTTCTTATTACATCTCAAAAACTTTTGTTAAAAAATAGTTCTAGATACATAGAATATGATATGTTTTCAATAAATCTTCTCCAGTGATATTCATTTGATTAATTTGTGTGTGAGCATGCATTTGTGTTTGAACAGGGTAAGGACCTTAGACTGTAATGAGAGAATGAAAAAGTAATCTAGTAATCTAGTAAGAACTACTTCATACATTCTATACAGATTTATGAACATTTTCAATGGTTTTAAAGTTATTT
>CM044431.1:49134347-49149876 GCA_024363595.1 Xenopus borealis | reverse complement strand
GTTTGGAAGGTGAACAACCCCTTTAAAGGTGAGAAGTAGGTGGTTAATCCTTTTGAAGATGGACTGGGGATATCAATGGGGGCATTGTGTAGTTGGTATAAACGTTTAGGGATATAGACCGTCTTGATCAGGTTTATTCTCCCCTACAATGATAGGGGGAAGATTTGCCCAGACTTGAGGATAAGAGGTGAATTTTAGGCCCAAATTCACTAAAGCGCGAAGCGTCTAATGCTAGCGCTAATTCACCAGTTTGAAGTTATTTCGCAACTTCGCAAATTCACTAACACTGACTCTGGTGAATTTTCGCTAGCGCAACTTCGCACCCTTACACCAGGCGAAGTTACGCACTGATGAAGGTTCGTAATTACGAAAATTCACTAAGATCAACATTTTCCTGAACGTTACCACTTACTTTAGACTTTACTTCGCCTGGTCAGACCAGACGAAGTTCAATACAATAGATTGAAAAAAATTGAAAAAAAATTTAAAATTTTTCTAAGTCCCAAAAAAAACACTGGAGTGTTTTACCATTGTAGGGTGATAGTCTGAAAAAGATCGTTTTTTTGGGGGGGTTACCCTCCTTCCCCCCTATATTTCCTAACATATGGCAACTCAACTATACAGGGGGCATGTAGGGCAAAAGACAACTTTATTTTATTTATTAAAGGTTTCCTGGGCTTGTGTAGTGGAATGTAGTGGCTGTAACATATACTTCTATTATACTTCCCGCCGTATGCAAATTAGGCATCGCTAGCGCTCTTTGCCTGGCGAAGTAACACTAGTGCAACTACGCTACCGTTCGCCGACCTGAGCGTAACTTTGCACTTTACTGAATTTGTGTAGTGCTGGCGAAAATTCGCCTGGCGAAGTGCGGCAAACGCTAGTGAAGCCAACGCTAGTGAATTTTCGGATCTTAATGAATTTGCCCCTTAATATTTTGGGATCTAATTTGTATATATTGCGAGACCAAGTCCAAGATATTTAAATCTCTGAACCCATTTGAAAGGGGCATTAGATGGGAGGTTGTGGGTGAGGGCTTGGTGATCTAAGGGAAACAGGTGGAGCAAATTGCTTCACTACGGTGAGGAGGGTAGTCATAAAATTCGGAGGGCTAGCTAAGTAAATAAGCAGAGTGTTTGAGAGAAATATGTTTAGGATTTGCCACTCATGTATATATGTAAGCTATCAGCCCCCTTTGGAGGGTCACCCCTCCAGTTTAATGAAAATGGTCTTGTTCATTTTTTTTGTATAATAATGATGTTCACCCTTGTACCCATGGGAGATGGTGGGGGAGTTGATAATCAAGTACTTTATATAGAGGACATTCACAAGCAGGGCTGCTCCTGCCATGAGTTAAGGTGGGCATACACTGAGTGAGTCGGCAGCTTATTGGCCCGTGTGTGGGGTCCTCCAACGGGCATACACAATTGATATCTGGCCTAAAGTCGGTCAGATGTCTATCGGATGGGACTAAGTATCTCGTCGGAACGCAGCCACATTTGTTAGTTGATGCGGTCCTGCGATCTGGCCGCCCATACCTCCTCCGTTGTGATCCGATCATTGGGCCCTAGGGCCCACAATCGGATCAGCCCGATATCACCCACCTCAAGGCGGGCATATCGGGGAGAGATCCGCTTGTTTAGCGACATTGCCAAACAAGCGGATCTTACCGTGTATGGCCACCTTAAGGTGAGAACCTTGTCTCAGGAGGCAAAAGACTGCCTCTGGTAGCTTTAAGAGCTGAATTCTGTTTTTTTTAACACGAAAATTCTGCTCTGCTAGTGCAGCTAGAGCAATAGTTCAATCGGGGCCGCAGCTCCTGAAATGCCACTGATCAGAAGCATTATTAACCTACAAGCACAAGAAGAACTGCATGTTCAAATGGATGTAAACTGAACTCACATTACCGCTAGTAATAAGAGTACTTCCGCCCCCTACATGCTGCTTTAATCTTGCAACAAGTGCTGATGTGCCCCATCAGTCTGCTTCCAAGTGCAGAGATTGATGCAAGAGAACCCTGGAATTACCATTAGCCTGGACCTGGACTGAGATTCCCTTAGGCACTTGCTTTAATAACTGCAAATGACTTGGACACTAATGCTGTTATTAAAGGGCTGGATCACTTTTATGATTACCTTTAGTATGTCATAGAATGGCTAATTCTAAGCAACGCTTCAGTTGACCTTCATTTTTTCTATTTTATAGTTTTTTTTAATTATTTGCCTTTTCCTTCTGACTGACCTCTATAAAGCAAATGCTCTTTAAGGCTACCCATTTATTTTGATTGCTGCTTTTTATTTCCTGTCTTTCTATTCAGGCCTCTCCTATTCATATTCCAGTCTCTTATTCAAATAAGTGCATGGTTGCTAGGGTAATGTCAGATGTGGCCATTAAATAAAAACATTTAAATTCTAAGATACTCGACTTAAAGGGATACTGTTATGGGAAAACATTTTTTTTCAAAATGCATCAATTGATAGTGCTGCTCCGGCAGAATTCTGCACTGAAATCCATTTCTCAAAAGAGAAAACAGATTTTTTTAAATTTAATTTTGAAATCCGACATGGGGCTAGACATATTGTCAGTTTCCCAGCTTCCCCCAGTCATGTGACTTGTACCTGCACTTTAGGATGGAACTACTTTCTGGCAGGCTATTTTTCCTACTTAATGTAACTGAATCAGAGATTTGGCTTTTACTATTGAGTGTTGTACTTAGTTCTACCAGGCAGCTGTTATCTTGTGTTAGGGAGCTATTACCTGCTGGGGTTGGGGAGGGAGGAGGCAAAATCACTCCAACTTGCAGGAAGGGACCTATGGTGGGGGAAGGCATTTGGGGCCGACAGGGTTTACTTCTCCTTTAAATGTTTTTATTTATTGGCCACATTATTGTTCGGGTTTCACAAGGCTGAAATCCGAACAGACGTAATTAAAACAGAACTGTCTGGGTCAAAACCAAACAGGTGACAACAGTGTTGGACTGGCCCACTGGGATACCAGGAAAACTCATGGTCGGCCCAGGTGTCAGTGGGTCCTCTTGCTTCTAACAATTTGGTCTATTTCATGTTCATTCCCTATTTCTTTATGTGGAAAAAGAGGCTTAATAATGGAAGAATAGAGTATAGTAAGTAGATCTAAAAGAATAGAAGAATAAAGAGGTTAAATGAGGAGAGAAGGGAGGGTCTAAGGTTTTCTGGTGAGCCACTGGCATCCCAGTCTGACACTGGGTGGCAACACACTGAGAGGTCCGCTCGTTTGGAGATGTCGCGAAACGAGCGGATCTCTCCCCGATATGCCCCTTGAGGTGGGCGATATCGGGCTGATACGATCGTGGGCCCTACGGCCCAACAATAGGATCATAATGGAGGCAATATGGGCGGTTGGATCGCGGGACCGCATCAGCAAACAGATGCGGCTGTGATCCGACGGGATTTTTAGTCCCGCCGGATCAACATCTGGCCGACTTTTGGCCAGGTATGGATCGGTGAAGCCCGTCGTCGGGCCTCATACACGGGCCAATAAACTGCCGACTTAGTCTGTCGGCAGATTTTATCGGCCAGTGTATGGCCACCTTTAGGGCTAGTCCACATGGGAATATTCAGGGAGATTAGTCACAGGCGACTTTACAGTTTAGCGGGCGCGAGACACGGACAAGCAATTCAGGGAGATTAGTCACCCCAAAGAAGCGGCGATTAGTCACCAGGCAACTAATCTCCCTGAATCTTCACGTGTGGACCAGCCCTAAGGGCCCATACACACGGGCGTTTTTGACCTGCGCTCCCCACAGGTTCAGAGTCGACGCATGTCGCGTCTAAACCTGCATTTGGCACTTACACGCGTCTCGTCGGTACAAAGCCATTTAAACTAATGGAGTGTGTCTTAGACCTGCCCTGACCTGCGGCTGAACGCAGCCAAATGGAAAGCAGCCCTAAGAGACAGAGAAAAAATGAAAGCTACAAAAGTCAGGAAATATGGCAGTTCAACCCTAAGTAGTGGAGCCTGGTGAGTTTAGAGAGATTTCAGAGAAGCATTAGAAAATCCTATGGCAAGCGTGCTGCCAGGAGAAAGACAGGGTGCGTTTTCCCGAGTGTTGGTGTGTAGCAGGGCACAGGCAGTGGCTTTAGCAGAGACTAGAGCAGGAAGTTTGTTTGGTAGAAGTGCCGGCGCTATTACACAGTCAGTAGAGGCCTGTCATAGGGGGCGTGTACTGGGCGGGCTCAGTGTAACCTTGCTGGGAATGTGTTGCTTTGAAAGCCAGACAGTTTAAGCACATGCCTGGGAGTCTCAGCGTATGTTTGCTGCTGGGGACTTTGTTGTTGTTTTCCAGCTGACATCTCGAATGCAGCAACCCCCTGTATTCCTGTACTAGACCAGGGAGCTACTCACAGGAAAGACAAGGACTTGTGCGTTTTATTTGATCGGTAACAAAATGATGAACGGCTACCCGCCCGAAGAGATCCGCCGGGAGACCCCCGCAGAGATCAGCTCCCCGACCGCTTCCATCTCCCCAACAATAGGGGCCGCGGCTGTGGGTCCCTTCAATGGGCAGGTGTGTTGCCTGCGGGAAGAGGGGGAGCGCTGCAACCGGCCTGCGGGGAACGCCAGCTTCAGCAAGCGCATCCAGAAGAGCATTTCTCAGAAGAAAGTCAAGATTGACTTGGACAAAACAGTGAGTAGCTTCGATTGCGTCCCCCCTCCGGTGCGAACCCGGTGAGCCATTCCAAAGAGCCAGCGAGTGATTGAGAGCAGTCTGTTCCCCTCACTGCAGCACGGCCAAGTGTAATGTTTTCTGTGTGTGTTTGTGTAGTTGTCATTGTGCGGCTGCTCGGCTTCTCACTGCAGTGTAGTGAATAACAACAGCAAAGTAGCTAACTCTCCTCTGCATCACAACCACGGGCAGCTGATCTTATTCTCATTTTCTGTGGAACATTTGCAGTGCGTTCTGCAGCCGGTGTTGGGACTACAACTCCCAGAATCCCCCAGCAGGCTGCGAGTTCATAACAAACAACAGCTGGGGATGGAAAGGGCGGATAATATACACGGGCGTCTTATAAACAGGAAAAGTAGCACTCATGCCTGCCTGTGAACTTTTCTACCAGTGATGGGGGTCGCGCCATTGATGCAGGGAGAGTGTGAGCCCGGGCTGTCACTGCACTTTCTCCCCTTTGTTGTGGCCCTTGGGATTAACACGGGAGCTGCGCTCATACAAACGCGTCCGAGTGCATCTCCAGCCTTTGCTGTAATCCCCCCAGGGCTCGGCACATAAACCCAGAATAACAAGTGCCGGTGCGGCAGAATCGTAATGACAAGAAGCCGCAGTGCACTTTGGTTTCTGCAGTGAGCCATACGCTCCGTGTCTCCCGTGCTCCAGCTGCTTTTGTGCTTCATTGGTGGGGAAGGAGGAAGGGAACTGTAGCCAGCGCTCGAGTGTGTCAACAAGTATAGCAGCTGCCGTGAAAGTCATGTAGGCAAAGTGTGTTTTATTCAGTCGAGAAGCCGATTCGACCCTTTGTTTTTACACACCGTGGCGGCTGTTGCTGCGCGGATACACAGCTGCTGGGCTCAGGACATTGTCACTTCGCTTATTATGTTATCACTTGAGCCTCTCACAGCAAGTTTCAGTGTGGGGAGTTCGGGCGGAAGCGCTGCTGACTGGCTGTACGAGTGCACTTGATTTCAGTTGCTCTTTCCCACACTGCTGTTTACATTGGGCCGCCTCTATGTGACAGGGATTTGCAGCAGAAGCGGAACTACACCGCCCTGGCTGAAAGAGGAAGCCTTTAGGAATTGTAGTTGAAGAGCAGACAATATGGTCATGTTTACAGGCTCTTACAAACAGTCACATGGAAAGGACTGTTTTCTCCTCAGCCGTGTCTAGCCCCGCCCCCTCAGATATCGAGTGCACACGGCTCAGCTAGTGAGGGATTAGTTGCTCGGCGGCTGATACACACAACTCTCTATTCTGCCCTTCAGCTCAGCTGCCTCTGTAAAATAGGTATCTCCCTCCCAGTGCTCTCCACTGCTTTATAAACTGACACTTGTTGCTGCTATATAGTATTACTCGTTTCTCTGCAGATTACCTGATCGGCTGTTTCTCTTCTGCAAAGCATCAAGGGATTTGTAGTCCTTTGTTCTCTGTCAGATGGCAGGAAATAGCTGCAGCAGTGCTTAATCACACCAGTCCCTCTATGTTGCTTCAAGGCTCTCATTAACTATTTCCAACGAAGACTCCACTGGAACCCTTCCTGATTGTAAACTTGTATCTATTTTATACACTACCAAAAATAGATACCACCGTTTCACTTTTAGTAGCTGATTATTTTCATAAGAAAGCTTGTTGTGTAAAGCAGGGGTGTCCAATCTTTTGGCTTCCCTGGGCCACATTAGAAACGGAAAAACTGTATGGGGCCGCACATGAAATATACAAAGACGTTTTGATTTGTAAAAGTAAAGAAAATACACCAGAAAAATACAATACACCAGAAACCAGAAAATACAATACCAGGAGGATAACCAGATAGAGCTATACACTGGAATATGGATACTAAATAGACTTATTATTATACTAAAAATACTTATGATTATATTATTATGACGTTTCCTTAGGAACCAAGGGGCAGATTTACTAAATGCGTGTGAAGGATTCGAATATTCGCTTGAATAGTCTATTGTGCGACTTCGAATATGCAAATTAAGTATTTTCGACCATCGAAAATGAAATATATGGTCGTGTCGAATAGATCGAATAAATATATATTCGATCGTTCGACTATTCAACCGGTCGAAGAACTTGCCCTTTAAATTTTTATTCGATTGCCTACTTCGCCAGATTGAACCTACTGAATTGCATTAGCAGCCTATGGGAAGCCTCCATAGGCTTTTTTGAAAGTTTTCTTATGAAACATTATTCATGCGATCGACCACTGCAAATATTCGACTCGTACAAATTTTTTTGCAAAATCGTTTGATCATACTATTTAGGCTAATATTCGAAAAACGATCAAAACCTGCGGATATTTTATTCCATTTTGGTAAATATTTATTCGCCAATTATTCACCAGTTGAATTCGAGGGCTAAAAGCCCTCAACAATTCGACCCTTAATAAATCTACCCCCAAGTGTTTCAAGCTGGGCGGCGTGCATATCCACATGCGGCCCTCGGATATGCAGACGTCTTTACGTTTTGTATTTGTTTGTGTAATCTGTATGCTGCATGTGTGTGCCCATCTATTATACAGTGGTGCGGAATATAATAATATAAATATACACTGATTTGTGCTATTATTTATTTTTTAAAGGCGAACTCCACAAAAACATAACTTAAGCTTTTTAAAAAGTCAACATAATTTCAAGCGACTTTGCAATAAACATCAGTTAAAAAATATGCAGACGTTTTCATGTTTTTTAATGGAGTCTGACAGTTCCCTAAATCTAGCCCCCTGATCTGCCTGACTACTGCTACTTTGTATAAGCAGCCAGCTGTCGTCAGCTTGCGTACTCCAAGCCCCACAATTCCCTGCACATGTGATTTCAATAAGGAAAGGAACATCACGGTGCAATGCATTGTGGGTTATGTAGTTTCTGTAAGTTGTGGAGAAGTTGTTACAATTTGTAACGTCAGTGTTTAGTCCTTCCTTCCCTGCCAGGACAAATGATGTAGAAAGAGAGGAAGCTGGATTGCAGCATAGAAAATGACATTTATTCATACTTTTTGAAGAAACTGGTAACTGTGATGGGTATATTAGGGGTTTCTGTGTTATGTGGGCCTCTTTATCAAGTTTTGGCTTGGAAGCCAGAGTTCCCCTTATAGGAGAACGAAAGCCTAAAAAAGAATGTGACTACAAATACCTGTACTGAATTTTTATATAATGAACTTTGGAAAAGCTGTACATAGGGGTTGTCAGAAATGATAAAAATTTGAACAGAAAGTGAGATGACAACTGTCATAGCAGTAGATGTTACAGGTCTGATCGTTAAAGGGCAAGTCAACACCAGAATAACCTGTTAATGAAAGAAAACTTGATTCTAAGCAACTTTCCAATATATATTTAATAAATATTTTTGGTGCTTTTAAAGGAAAACTATACACCCAAAATGAATACTTGAGCAACACATTATTTATTTCAAATTAAGCGGCATATTAAAGAATCTTACCAAACTGGTATATACCGTATTTGCTGGTGTATAAGACTTTTTCCCCCAGAAAAATATGCCCCTAAGTGGGGGGTCGTCTTATACGCCGGGTACTACTTCATCCGACGTCGATCGCAATCTGCCCCGCTGCTCCAGCCGCACTTCCTGGTTGTGACGTCAGAAGTCTCGCGAGACGAGACTAAACGCGCAACCAGGCAGCAGTGTGTTCTGAGAGAAGAGTGCGGGGAGGCAGAGCAAACAGAGTTTGAGCAGCAAGACGCAGAAGGTAGGGCTAAGCACCTAACTGGGAAACAGGGAAACATGGACACAGTGACACAGAAGGCTGTCTGAAAGCAGCAAGCAGGGACACAGAAGGGGGGCTGACAGCAACGGTGACACAGAAGGAGGTCCAACAGCAGCAAGCAGGGGCACAGACGGTGTGCAGAAGGTGTGCGGAAGAGGGGGTAGTCTTATACGGCGAGTATATAACAAACTGTACATTTTAAGTGGAAATGTTGGGGGGTCGTCTTATACGCCCAGTCGTCTTATACGCCGGCAAATACGGGTATATTCAAGTAAATATTGCTCTTTTAAGTCTCTTGCCTTGAACCACCATTTGGTGATGGTCTGTGTGCTGCCTCAGAGATCACCTGACCATAAATACTACAACTCTTAACTAACAGGAAGAAGAGCAAAAGACACAACTCTATCTGCTAATTGGCTCATGTGACCTAACATGTATGGTTTGTTTGTGTGCACCGTGAATCATACAATCCCAGGAGGCTGTCCTTATTTTTTAAAATGGTAGTTTTCAATTTATGATTACCCAATGACACATACTACTAAAAAAGTATATTATTATTATTATTATTATGAAAAATGGTTTATTTTTACATGAAGCAGTGTGATATTTTATACAATATCTTTTTATAGAGACCTACATTGTTTGAGGGGTATAGTTTTCCTTTAAAGTTAATTGTAAAAAAAAAAAAAAAAAAAGCATTAGCTTAACTCCTGCTTGTTACTTTATATGACAGTGGCTGACTGGGAGATTGCCCTCAGTTTATGTGCGGCCATCGTCAACAAATGTCTCGAAAATGTCTCTTCGTTGCCAGGGTGGGTCCAACTTATCACTAAATCGCCAAATTGGCCTCCGGAAGATGAACAGCCTCTTTAACTACATGTCAGATTTTGCAGCCATCTGATCCGTGTAACCAAATGCAGCACCCATTTTTTCTTGCTTATTGTGAAAAGTGATTTAAAGGAGAAGGAATGCAAATGCCCCTAACTTGCTACTTACCCCTCAGCACTGGTCCTGTCCATGGATTTCACAAGCGCTGTCTTCCTGGATTCATAGGCGGTTGGCGGCGCATGCGTAGTAGGAGCATTTGCTGGTTCAGCTATACTGTGCATAAGTCAGAAAGTTCCGAGTTTCATATTGTGCTCTATATAGATAATTTGATTTTTCATCGGCTCACAAATGATACGTGATGAATCCCAGACTGCTAGCCGGAGCAGCTGGCGGAACATGTACGTTTTCTTGGTTTCAAACACACGCATTCCATCATGGGCCAATTATTAGGAATAGGAATTCTAAGGAATGGGAAACTGTCAAACTGTGTCACTGAGTTTGCAGGAGAGAAAAAAAAATATTAAATGGCAACTCCGGCTTCCAAACCAAAATTTGATACAGAGGCCCACATAACACAGACACCCCTAATACACCCATCACAGTTACTTGTTTCTTAAAAAAGTATGAATAAACGTCATTTTCTATGCTGAAATCCAGCTCTCTATGCTCTTTTTGCATCATTTCATATCGGCTAAAGTAAACGCTGATGTTTCAACTTCTCCACAGCTTACAGACCACATGCAGGAACTACTTAACCCAAAATGCAATGCACTGGGATGTTCCTTTCCTTATTGAAATCACGTGTGCAGGGAATTGTGGCATTTGGTTTGATGCAGGCTAAGGACAAATGGCTGCTGATGCAAAGTAACAGTATGGCCATATCCACAAAGGCAGTGAAAAAAGAAACACTGCAGCGAGATACACCAAGAAGAACCATCACATGACATTGCAGACAATCACAAGTACTTATAAAGTTGTGTTATAGTCGTAGTTTAGCATAAAACGATGTGTTCATTTGTTTTGACAGATGCATCAATTGTCACCAGTTTTTGCACAGCTTTGTCCACTCTTTCTTTCTTTGCCATGTGATTTATCCCATTCACTTGACTGAGTTATTAGTGTTGTAATATACTGCAATTTGTCTGGAGTAAAATTAGCGACATACTGATTACAGATATGCAAACCATTTGCTATATCAAATACAGCATATTTGGAAATGTATTCCTCAAACACAAACTAGACATTGGTTGCATGTATATGGCCATAGCAGTTTGTCTTTAAGGCAAATGGCACATGCTACATTTTAAAGTAGGCTCTAGTATACAAAAATTCCAAAACTGCCACATACAGGCCTGATATAAATCAACAGTCCATGGCAGCTTATAGCAGTCCCTCTGGGCTATGCATTGGCATGGTTCCAGTCCATTTTCAGTATTGTTACACCTGGAAAAACTAAACAGCCAGACTGATACACCAGAGAACAGAACAACAAACTTTAAAGGGGTTGTTCACCTTCCAACACTTTTTTTTTACTAATTCAGTTGTTTTCAGATAAGTTCACTACACTTTTTTTCAATTGCTCTCTATTATTTATTTGTGACGGTTTTTCTAATATTGAAGTGAAATCTAAGGGCGTCGCTGACTGTCTAAATTGATACATTAATTGATACATTAGTTTCTTATCTTTGACCCTGCTGAGCATATTTTTATTAGGCACCTGATACAATAGCTGCTAATACTCCACGTAACTGTTTTGTCCAACTGATTGTCCCTTCTCGACCTGTACGTCAGAGTTTCTAATTCTAGGGGCAGAGACACATGGGACGATTCAGGGAGATTAGTCACCCAGTGACAAATCGACTCTTCTTTGGGCGACTAGTCTCCCCGAACTGCCTTCCCGCCGGCTAGAATGCCTCACGAGGAAACTTCGGGTGACTTCGTAAAACGAAGCGCTCCATGTTATAACAATATGGCTTAACTCCGCGATTGATGCAGGCGGTTGCTTTGCTGCAGCACCAACTTGTATTACGGGATCCACTTGTCTCAAATGTCAAAAATGAAAAGCAGTAGCTTCAAAGACTTTGTGCGTGCAGCAGCACTTTAGAGCAGAGCACATGGAGCTCTTTGTGCGTGCCTAAATGGAAGAGAGTACACTAACAGTGTGTTAGCTTTAAAATACAGGGATCGGTGCGATATATTAGAAATATTCACATTCTGATAAGTCAATTCATGAAAAGTGAATTAGATTGGATCCTCCTTGTGATGGTGCCTGTTAGGTGAAAACTTTATATAGCCGTAGAATAGCCCGCACTTTAGATGTACTTACAAGATTGAAGAATCATGATTGCACATCATGATCGTTTGCCAGTGTTGTTATTCACCGGTTTTTCTTTGTGGGTCGTCTATTAAATGGTGCAGGATGTTATCTTCCCGAGTGGCGTTTCTTCCTCGTGGGTCCAGGGCCAGATTTACATGGTGGTCGCCCCTAGGCCCACTGCTGTTCGTCGCCCCCATACTCTGTCCTTTATTTGCAAATTTTCATTATCAGGACCGAAGCAATGGGGATTGATGCATGGTAAATTTAAAAGACTATCATATCTCCAGCATATCCCCAGTGTTTCTGAACCAATGTAGGTGTGGCTGGGCAGCATGCCGCCCCCTAAAATCCTGTCACCCTAGGCCCGGGCCTATGTGGCCTTTCCACAAATCCGGGCCTGCGTGGGTCCCAGTGTGAAGTAGTTCCGATATCCAAGTGTCCTCCAAACTCTGCAAAACTTTGCTGATGGTGGTTTCGTGGGAGCAGTTAATTGTATCACAGCATGGATTTGTGTTTCAATATATTGTGAGTAGTTCTAATATATTGCACCGATCCCTGTATTTTAAAGATAACACACTATCAGCATACGCTTTTCCTTTTAGGCATGCACGAAGAGCTCCATGTGAAGGCAGTTCAGGCCCGAAAGTCGCCCAAAGAAGAGGCGATTAGTCGCTGGATACAAAATCTCGCCGAATCTGAGCGTGTGTCTCTGCCCTAAAGGCCTACTGTTGCACAAATAGGCCGGCCCTCAGATCAGATTGGCAATGTGAAAGCATTGGGCAAATATGTTCATGACAAAATTATGAATTCATAATATTTTATTATTGGCCTGTCACAATCATATTATGATAGATGTAAAAACGGTTACATTTTTGGTGCCAGTATCTTTTTTCCAGTATTAAGTGAGCTGTACAAGGTAGCAAGAGTTGTCTATGCATGTCCTGTTTCTGATCATTTTCTCTCAGGGATACATTTGCAAACATTTGCCTGTGTTCTTTATTTAGGCAAGACACCTCTATATTTGCGACTTTCACAAGAACTTAATTCAGAGTGTCAGAAACAGAAGGAAAAGGAAAGGAAGTGATGATGATGATGGTGATTCCCCTGTTCATGACACCGATACTCCTGAGGTATTTATGTTTTCCTACACTGTATACATTGTACATCAACTAAATAACCTTTAGGCTAGGTCTACATGAGGAGATTGTGGAGATTAGTCACCCGAGCGCAAATCACTTCGGGCAATTTCGGAAAAATGAAGCGGCGCATGTGAATTGCTGCAGGCGATTTTCATTTTAGCCGATGCAAGACAGGGGTAAGCAGTTCGGGGAGATTAGTCGCCCAAACAAAGAGGCGATTTTGTCGCTGGGGCGACTTATCTCCCCCAGTCTCCTCCTGTAGACCTAGCCTCAGCCCTAACATTGGTTAGATCCTAAGAAAGCTATAGCAGCAACTTCATTGTAACATTGTTGTCTTGCAGCAGTTTGTGAAAAAGAGAATGCATTGCTATCGTAAACAAAGCTCACTTTATTTACTATATTACAGTAATATATATATAATATATATATATAATATATATATATATATATATACACTGTATATATAATGTCAAATACAAGAGTTCCTCTGCCCTCAACCCAGTATCAATATATTTAAGACATTGAGACATTTTGTGTATACTACTACTAAAAAAATGCTATTATAGTTTATTTAGGTGTGTTTGTGTCAGATATTCCTTGAGCTCTGCCCAACTCTTCCCATATCTGGGATAATTAGCTATCATACCACTTATTTGTGAACTGGGTTATATAAAGATTATGGTGTTTATGGAACCTGTTGACATGTGGGGGTTCTAGATGATCAAATATCCAAGGCAACCAGAAGTTGCATTTTGGAATAATTTTTGTGACCGAGTTCCACAGATTCCTGACCCCCTCTAGACCAATGAGTGCTCTGAAGGATCAAGGTGATTTCCATATGTAATTGGAGGGGCAATTCCAGCCATTTTGTTGCCTGTCTGCCAAGCTGGGAATTTACCTATTTACCATAGCTACAGGCAAATGTCAATTCAGGCTACTAAAGTTCTGTGGTGTTTTATCACTCTTAAAGGGGAACTATCACGAAAATGAAATTTTTTACATATGATTTAGCGTACTGAAATAAGAAGTTTCTATAATCATTAAAAATTCTGTGCTGTTTCTGGAATAATCAAGTTTATCTTCATTGTCCCTCTCTCAGCATTTGTTTCTCTTCATTCTGTCTTCATGCAGGAGTTGTTGTGAAATATTCATTGACCGTTAGATCCAATATATCTTATTGGGGGCTGTTTTGAAGATGTATTAGAAGATGTATTAGAGCTCACTCTAAAAATCACCAGACATAATGTCTCTCTACATGCAGGATTTGTGCAAAAGGCAGTTATTTTGTTTGTACTGGAATCCGTTATTTGAGTGAGCTCTAATACATCTGATAGGAAAGGAAGCCCCCATAAGTTATTTTGTGTTTAACTGTCAATGACTTTCTGACACCCAACTGCTGCATGAAGACAGAATGAAGATGCTGATCGAGGAATAGTCAATATAAACTTGATTATTTCAGAAACAATGCATAATATTTAATTGATTGTATTTAGAAAGTTTATTGTTTCAGTATGATGAATCTATTACATTTTCATTCACGAGAGTTCCCCTTTAAGTGTAAGAGCTAAACTATGTGGGAGATTTTGTAGGATGTTATTTGATCGGCAAAATTCATTCTACAAGTAAGGTTTAGTTTCATGGGTCAAAATATAATGGGACTGATATAAAAATCAATGTAAACTATATGGGAGACTTGCATCTGATGTGACACGTCTGCATCATTGCATCATCATCCAAAGAGATAAAATCAGATTTTTTTCTTATTGAAATACATTGACTGTCAGATGTAGATGCATGAACAATGAACAAATGAGATGCAATTCAATTCAAAAACTTAATTGGGAGAAATGTTTTTTTCTCCTCAAATTGAATCTCGTCCATGAGTCTCACATGATAAACCAAGAGATTTCTCACTACATTGAATCTGGCCCCTTGTCTGATCTGAGTTTACATTATAGCTATGGAGATCGGATAAAATCTGACCCACAAAATCCACTCAAACTAGTTTTTAGCTCTTAAAGGGGAATTCAACCCCTCCAGCCAGGTTCATGGGCGCCATCTTCGCCAGCAACGCTTTCTTCCTGGATCCGTCGGCGCTTGGTGGCTCATGCACAGTAGGGCGCTTTTGCCGGTTGGTACTACTTCGCTTGCGCCAAAAGTTCAAGAAGTTCGTTTGACCCAAACGGGGGGGGTAAGAACTTAGGGGCATTTGCCGGGGGTGGGGAGTAGGCCGGGGGGGCTTATGAGGGAAGGGGGGTATGCCGTTTACCCCATTATAGGTTGACTTCTCCTTTAATGGTCAAAACTGTCAAATTCAACTAGGGAGTTATTCAAATTCGATTTTGAGATTTTTGTTAAAAAATAGAATTCGATTTTCGAGATCTATCATACTTGAACTTGAATTCGACTAGTCAGTGGGAGATGTTCAAGGAACAATTTTGAGTTGTTTGCAGCCTTTCTGACATTTGAGTTCTTTCCAGACATAAAAGTGTTTTTTTTTAATTCAAATCAAATTTGGTTGGAGTTTTTGGGTCGATTTTAATCCACTCGAGAAAATTAGATTTTATGAAATTTAGTATGGTCAAATTTACGGGAGTTTTTAAAACAAACCTGAATTTGACATTCGACCTTTGATAAATGTGCCAGACCGAGTCGGCAACTTAATGGCCCGTGTGTGGGGCCCTCCGACGGATCAGCCCCATATCACCCACCTCAATGTGGGCATATTGGGAAGAGATCTGCTCGTTTGGTGACATGGCCAAATGAGGGGATCTCCCTGTGTATGGCCATCTTAAGACTTCTAGTACATGT
>CM044431.1:49094449-49108887 GCA_024363595.1 Xenopus borealis | reverse complement strand
AATAAGAAATCAGGAAGGGGGCAAATAGTTTTTCACACCACTGTATATATATATATATTTGTGTGTGTGTGTGTATGAATGGATGTGTTTGTGTATAAATATATACATAACATTTCTAATCTCTACATTAGAGATATGATAGCGCACATGGAACTATGTGAAAAATGTGTAGTGTAATACATCAGAAGGAATTGTACACAAAGAAGGGCATGGCATAAATCCGCTATTACATTGGGAAATAGCAATGCATGAAGAGGTATTCATCTTACAGAACATCACATAACCTTTGCTGGCAGTTTTTTCTTTCAGTTGGTGGCTTCATATTTTCATGGCTTGTTGCAGGGAATCACAAAGGATATTTTTGGTCCAAAGAATATATCCCTAAATAGAACATACACAAAATAAAAGATTTGAATGCTGGTTTTAGAATTGTATTATTGTGCTTGGAACATATAAAGATTTGTTGGTTTTTTTTCTTGAACTAATCTTAAAATAATCTGTTTAATGGAGCAAAGTAGGATATTGTTATAAAAATAAAGGAAACCTTTTGGTTAAGAAATTTATTTTTCTGCTCGTTTATAGAGGGGTAGTTCTTAGTACATTGTAAAAATAAATGGAATGGATTATTATAGTAGAAATGTATTTATTAAATATATTAACATTTTATACATCTGTTATATAAAATAGCTTCTTTTTCTTCTACTCCTCATCCATCTACTTCTCCAGTTGTAGCATTTCAGTTGATCTTGCCTGGCCTGATATCATGAACTTCTATATATCAAGGAATATGGGACTGCACATGACATACTGTGATTCACACATGGAATGACAAAGACTCAAGCTTAAACCTATTAATGAACTCCCAGTAATACTTCCAGTCCCGTTTAACCCCCCCTTACAAAAAGTCCAAAATACATGGCTAATTATTATTATATTTAAATGCATGCTTCAGAGTATAACTGGTTTGCGTGTAGATAATTGGTAATTAGCCATTCAGCAATGGATTTTATTTGTGCTTCATTAAAGGGTTTGCCTAGCCACTCTAGCATAAAAATCATAAGTAGATAACAAAGCTCGATTATATAAAATAATATATATTTATATAGAGTACTCTGATGAGCAGCAGTCTAACAATGGAAAAGAGAGCACAGTTTTACTGTAATGGCACACAGAAATTTTTGAACAGAACAAACCACGCTCTCTCAGGACGAACTAAATAAATTATAGACACACTCCTTTCCTTGTCTCACATCAGCACAGTACTCAGAAACGTCCCACCCATCCATAAAACTACTGTATGTCTTCGTAAGTGTAACATGCCTCCTACCAGACCTTGCGATTGACAAGTAGGGACTAGGGAGGAGGGAGAACACATTTCATGAATAATGTACCCCATATTGTAAAATACAAGGATAGTATAAGTACAGAGGAGTCACTGTAAGTTTGTTATTCTACAATTATGCTAAAGTATATCAAGGGGAACTGGAGGGAAATGGTGTGTCCTTACAGTGGTGGCTGGGTGACTCTGCCTTTGGTTAGTTCAACTAGGAGTCCATCTTCCTCTATTAACTTGTGGAGCCATTTGCTGGGTATGTCTTATTTCATGCTAGTTCCTGAGCTGGAAGGTGTGAACTGTTGTCTGGTATCTAACAGGTTGTTGGTCAGTGGTAGCTGTTACTTCCAATTCATGTACCGATCATTTATACCGCAGTAGTAGGTTTGTCTGGGATGGGAACTGGTCAGCAGCCAGTGGATGTATCTGCTGAACTCACCATGCTGCTAGCAGCTCTAGAGTGGGGAAGGCCATTGGGGAAGTCTGCTCTCATTTATATGATAAGAGTGTCCCTTTACAGACAGCCTGATTTGGAGATACTTTTCACTGCCAACTAACTGTTCCTTCCCTCTGTATTTTTTGTTTATTTTCCCTCAGTATCATGTCTAACCAACAAGATGTGTCAAGAGATAGTGACAAAGAGCAGGAGAATGCTAAGAGCATGAAAATGGAATCACTTTGTTATAACTAGGATGCCAAGATAGAATAAAGGTTCTACAGCTTCTCAGAGCGTACTCTCTTGGTTTTTTCAGAGATTGTTCTAACTAAATCCTCAATTGAATTATTTTTATGAAGGTATTTTCTCTCATCTAGACATGGATGCTGCAGATAGTCAGGCCCACTGGGATTGGGATTAAACTGCACTCCTTGCCATTGGAAGGCACTCAACTTTTTGGCTTTCAAGTCCTAAATAAGCCCTATAGTCATTCTTAAGACCATCTCTCTTTCCTGAATGATTGCCATGTTCTAAAACTAGGCAGACTTTCTAAGCAGGGAGGAAATAACTCAAAGGGATGGCCTTTTCATCTGCAAGTATTCAGTGTTTTGCACCATGAAGTGTGTCTAATGGTCCCACGTATACATTTCCCAGATTCCAGTCTTCATCTTTCAAGAAAGGTGATTTGGGAATACATGTGATGGCTTACTTTAAAATTCATTCTTGTTTATGTCTTCTCTTTCTGCTTCAGACTGACCACCTATACACTAGGCAGACATGGTCCAAAACATGCAATTCAACTCTTCCTAACATCAGATTTTCTCAGTCTGGTGCTGTCCTTTACCTCAAGATGGAAAATCTGAAGTTAACAGCCTGTCTTCTGAGGAGATGTGATGAAAGGCTTGGGGACTGACTGACTCATTGGTTGGTATTCTAATTCATAGCCTTGTACTAGTGCTATTAATGGTAGAAATATTTTTCTTCCTGATGTTTAAGTATTTAATTGCCACCCATGATTGCTGCACTGGAATATATTTAATTCTTCAAGAGGCTAACTTGTACATCTTTTAAGGTCAATTAGCAGCATCTACTAAGACTGTTTTCTGGTCCCCATTACAAGTGTCCAGCAGACATTTTGGAGTGCCATATTGTAAATTAGTGGACAATTAAGATATTCAGCTATTAGTCACCCCTTATTATGCTGAAAGTTGACATTACCCTGTGTAAGGGCTCATCCAGACGCGAAGATTCGGGGAGATTTGTCGCCTGGCGACAAAGTGCCTCTACTTTGCTGCAACAAATCTCCCTGAATGGCTTGCTCCTATCTCACACCTGCTAGCGCTAAAGTTGCCTGCGCCTATTCACACGAGGCGACTTTAGCGCTAGTGGGCACGAGATAGGAGCAAGCCATTCAGGGAGATTTGTTGCCCCAAAGTAGAGGCACTTAGGGCTGGGGCAGACAGGGGAGACGGGGAGATTCTGGCGATTAATCGTTGACGACAATCTCCCCGAACTGCCTTCTCCCTGTCCGCCGCCTGTTTAAATCAAAAAGTGCCTGAGCCAATACACACGCGGTGCAGCGATTTCCGGAATCCCCCGAAGTTGCTTTGTGAGGAAACTTCGGGCGATTCTGGAAATCGCCGCTCCGCGTGTGTATTGGCGCTGGCGCTTTTTGATTTAAACAGGCAGTGGACAGGGAGAAGGCAGTTCGGAGAGATTGTCGCCAGCCATTAATCGGCAGGCGACAGAATCTCCCCGAATCTCCCTGTCTACCCCAGCCCTTAGTCGCCAGGCGACAAATCTCCCCGAATCTTCGCATCTGGATGAGCCCTAAGAATCCTTTCTTTCCCCCCCCCAAAAAAATATATTCTTGCTTTAGATAACATTATATGCTTATTTGATCTTGATGGACATGTGAGCTTGATGAACGCTTTTCAAAAGGTGCATTTTACATGCATAGATGATGTCTGCCTGTAGTACATTTTCAAGCAATACCTGCCTGCAAGTATCACTGTCTGCCATAAACAGCACGTTTCTCATTTAAGTTCATTTAGAAGCGGCATTGACCTGAAATTGGAGTGTTTTTTGCGTAGAGCTCCACGGTAACCGACATAGGCCCAAATGGCATGGGCCTATGTCTAATTTATGACCAGCAATTCCACCCCATGCCAAATTAGTTTTGCTGGAGGAATTATAGTTAGAGCATACACTAGTAAGTGTCTCCAATATTGCTCATTCCTTTACCTGCAGACTGGCCTTGGTCATCCTAAAAAAGTAATCCCAAACTAGATTTTGTTTTGGGCATTTTTTTTAAAAATAAAACAGCACTTATACAGTGAAAAAAATACAATGCTTTAAGAGCAAAAATTGGGCCATAAGGTTAGAATAAATGAATGGATTGTTTTTGCATGGTACAAGAGAAAACATGCTAATACTTCTTGCCTACTTCTTAACATGTTCAAAAGGCAACAGTGAATTAAGTCAGAACAAGAGTGTTATTGTAAGAGCATAATGGCCCTCCAGAACTGCTCTCTCTGCCAAACTGCTTGGCACAGGCTATTGGCATTAGGGAAGCTGGGGCCTCACAACGTACATCTAAAGGGAATTTTACTGACCCTTTAAGTGCAGTGCTCATTGCCAGTGTTAAATGAAAGGCCTTCTATTCTCAATTTATTGTTTTATTAAATTGTGCCTAGTACAGGGATAGACTTGTGTATTATATGAAGAAATTGTTGTTCAAACTATGCGCAGACTCAAGTAGATTTGCCTTTCTTCTCTGTACATTCCCCAGTGTTATCAGACCAAAGCCCACTCAGTCAGCACAGGTATCAGTAGGGGATAAGGATGAGGACAGATCTCTTGCAAACCGTTAGAGGCAGACTTATAGAAGAAAGGAAAAACAGTGAAACTGCATTGGAAAGGCATTATATTTTTAATATGTATTATATTAAGAATTGCAATAATAGTTACTTATATGCCAATGTTAGTGATGGGCGAATTTGCGCATTTCGCGGAATTGTCGCCGGTGTCAATATAATGAGCCACAAAATTGCCGCCATTGTCAAATTTTGACAGTCATAAAGTCAAACGTTACGGCGAGGCGAAACAGGACAAAATCGCCCATCGCTATCCAATGTGTCTTTTTTCACAATTATTGAAAATAATGCAATTAATTCAAGCATAACAAACTGTTTTATGAAACCTTTAACTTCAGAAACTGGGAATGTGGGTAGTAATAGTTCACAATAGTTGGAGGATGGTAAGGGGCCGATTTACTATATTCACGTGAAGGATTCGAAGTCCGATCGAATTTCGAACGTAGGATTTATTCGTTTGGTCGTATATGTGAATTTTGGCATATTCGATCATCGAATAGGGAATGGTCGAACGATCGAATACAATCGAATAGAGTCGAATGGACGAATATTCGATCATTCGATCAGCGAAGGATTTTATTTTTTAAGTTTCTTCGATTGCCTACTTCTGCAGATTGGACCTACCGAATTGCAATAGAAGCCTATGGGAGCACTCCCATAGGCTTCTGAGGCTAAGCCCTGATCGAATAGGATTCGTACAATCGAAGTGTTCAATCATTCGAATCGTACGAATCATTCGAATGATCGAATGATTTATTCGTTCAGTCGAATAGATTTGTATTCGATCGTCGAATGATCGAATATCGAATAAAAGGTAGCCTGGAATTATTCGATTAACGTTCGAATGCTAATCGAATATCGAATAGAAACAAATTATTTTTGGGGAATAATAGTAAATTTTCCCCTAAATGTACCTTTACAGCACTGAAATAAACAGGTGTATTTTTCAGATTTAAAACCCTTACGGAAATAAAATATGAAAGAACTTGGAATGGAATAACCTACCAGCATTGGTATATAGTAGGATTCCAGGTTTCCGTTTGGGATTCGGCCAGGATTCGGCCTTTTCCTGCAGGATTTGGATTCGGCCAAATCCTTGTGCCTGGCTAAACCAAATCCAAATCCTAATTAGCATATGTAAATTAGGTGTGGGAAGGGAAATAACGTAACGTTTTGTCACAAAACAAGGAAGTAAGAATTGTTTTTCCACTTTTTAACCTTCCTGTCACTAATTTGCATATGCAAATAAATATTTGGTTCGGTATTCGGCGAATCTTTCATGAAGTATTTGGGGATTTGGCCAAATCCCAAAAAGTGGATTTGGTGCATCCCTAGTATATAGGGCCTGCCATCTTAGTAAGTGCCCCAATAGGCATGAAACATGTTAGGTCCTCTCATGTCCTAATAAATTTCAAACATTTTTAAAAAAAATCTATTGATTCATTATTATTGGAGGTACTCACATAATTTGATTTTGGATTGTTGTCATGGATTTGCACCCTGGGACTGGGGTGATCTGTGAGTATACCCTCCAGTGACTTTTTCTAACAGCTCTTTACTTTTGTAAACATTTCTTGTTGGTAGTACTAGTCATATTTATTTTCTTTTGGCATTTAGCATCAACTTGTTTATCACCTGCCATCTTAAAACCAACTGTTAATATAGTATACAGAGTAGTATTTTATGACAATTGGTCTTCATACTTTTTATGCTTTTTTAAATTATTTGCAATTTTCTGGGGTGCTACTTAAAAAAAAAACAAAAAAACAACGCTCTCTGTTGGATCACACAATGTTACTGGTTCATATGCAACCAACACAGAACTGCACAGGCTAGTGAGGATGGTAAAATCATTCTAATGGAACTGTAGAGTCCTGCATTATTTGTGTAAAAAGCAGCATATGCTACTGAAATCCCACTGATTGTGCTGCCTTTCCAATCTGGAAGATCAGAGAAAGACAGGAACTGTGAAGCAGACAGCAGCAACTGTGCGTAAAAGAAAAGACACTGATACTGACTACTTCGATTCATAGCAGAAATAATAAAAAAAAACAAAAATAAACAGCAGTGCGACTGCAGGATACAGAGATACAATCCGGAGAAAGGAGCAGGGAGCTCAGCTCGATCATAATAGCTGGACAGAGACGACTTTGGTGGATAAAGATAAAAATAATTAATGGGAAAGGAATAATAGGGCAATATGATACAATTACACGGAACAGATGAAGGATAAACAGATAAGGAAGGGTCAAGGAAAATACTTATATACAGTAACTAAAATTCTTGCTAATAGTTTGGCTGACTGATGTATTTTGAATGAACTTTCTATTAGTTCCTCCACAGTGAGACGATCCCTCTTAAGAAGGTGACCATTTATAGACATGACTGTGTAGTTTTGGCAGTTTCCGAATTGCTGCCTGACCATCATTGCATGTAACATAGTAACATAGTAACATAGTAACATAGTAAGTTAGGCTGAAAAAAGACTTGCGTCCATCAAGTTCAACCTTTTTTTTTTTTTAATTTTAACTGCCTAACTGCTAGTTGATCCAGAGGAAGGCAAAAAAACCCCATTCTAAGCCTCTCCAATTTGCCTCAGAGGGGGAAAAAATTCCTTCCTGACTCCAAAAAGGCAATGGGACTAGTCCCTGGATCAACTTGTATAATGAGCTATCTTCCATAACCCTGTATTCCCTCACTTGCTAAAAAGCCCTATAGCCCCAGCTGACAACGTCAACAAAATTATCCTCAAGTCTTTGGACAGAAAATGTGGCTTGCAATGCTCTTCATTGAAGTGTTTATGCCACCTCATGTGGATAGCTAAATCAGTGACTATGTAATAATTTAGCCCTACTATGAATCGAATGCAAAATCTAAACATAAGCCAACATATACTGTTTATACAACTAAAGCCTCCTCTTCATAACTGAGTGATCTGTTTCTTTTGATTCTTATCCCTTTTAGGCTAAGGCCAGACGGGGAGATTCGGGGGCATTTTGTCACCTGGCGACTTCTCGGCGCGACTTGTAGCCCCCGAACCTCCCCGAATAGCCAAGTCCTGGGGCGCACCGGCGTTGGCAATTTGGAGCGATTTCAAAAAGCGCGCCGCTCCGTGTGAATAGGCGCCGGCATTTTCAAGCAACGCTGGTGCACCCCAGGACTTGGCTATTCGGGGAGGTTCAGGGGCTACAAGTCGCGGCGAGAAGTCGCCAGGCGACAAAATGCCCCCGAATCTCCCCGTCTGCCCTAGCCCTAAATGGTGTCTAAATGGAGGAAGAAAGTATGCTTTATTTATTATAATACTATTGTATAGAGATGCAGAACCTGTTACTGATATGATGCTATCCATGCAAACAGTGGCCAGACAAGTTCACCACATGTAAAGAAATAGTACCCTCTAGTGGTCACATCAGCAAGAAAAGGGAAATGCTTGCAACCTATCTGTCTTTTTATCAATCTGTTACATAAGATCCATGAATAATCATAGTGCTCAATAATGCCATCAGTTATAAGCATTGCTTATTGATATTTAGTGTGTGGCATGGCTCACTAGAACTTATGTATTGCGACTTGATTTAACCTGCAGCTTCTTGCCTGTGTGGCTGATAATATTCATATGCTATATATTACAGAATTTATATATCAATACATTATATATACAAGCCATGATACCATTGTTCCACATGGCTTGAGAAAGGGCCCGTTCCGGGCCAAAACGTCGCTATCAATGTGTGCACAAATATGGTGATGTTATCTTTTACTATTTAATACAATTTTTTGCAACTTACAAGCGAGTGCTGTCTATTGCCTATTCTACATATTGTGAGGGTTTTACCGGAAACCTTAAGGACAAGCACAGCGAACTAATGAACTAGGCTAGAGGGCTGTTACCTTTGTATATATGGACTTATATATATATAAATACATACATTTATAAAAATCCTTTCAATAATTAGAACATAATGATAAGCATTATTATTATTATCTACATAAGTCTAATCTTACTTTGGACAGCAGAAAAGCTCATTAAAGTTGCAGTAACAGACCATCTCACATCCATTTCCCTCCCAGAAGTGGTCTTGAAGATCTCCATGTAGGGGTGTAAGACCGTCCACCCCCTCTGGGATATTATGGCAGTTCCTGTCCTTTAAAATCTTCTTGTAGCATGAGAGTCTGCTGGTTGGCGTGGCACTGATTCCAGCGACGGTGACTAGAAAAACAAGCAGCTGAACCTTCATATTTTAGCTTCTTTCTTTGGTATTTTTAAAAACCTGTGGATAAAATACAGTATATGAACACATCTGTTCTTCAGTAAACTTTGATAAAGGGTTTCATGGCAATTGTATGGTTAGCACAAACTACCTAGACATGTTACACAACTAAGGGGCAGATTTACTAAGGGTCGGATTTCGAATGAAATTCACCAGGGAATAGTGGGGGAATAGTGGGGAATTTAAAAAAAATGAATTCGAATATCGAATTTGAATTTTTTTTTAGCGCAATTCGATCGAACGATCGAATAGGGAAAATGTGATCGATCGATCGAATAATCAAATTCGAATCCAATATTCAAACGATTTTTAGCGATCGATTGAATTTTTCAAATTCGATCTTAGGGAATGATCCCCATTTTGGTAGGTTTAATCTGGCGAAGTAGGTGATTGAATTGAAATTTAAAGGGGAAGTATTCGACCATCGAATTTTTGAATATTCAAATAAAATTCGAATTATTCGAATTCGAATATTTGATGGTCGAATTTGCCTAATTTGCATATTCGAAATTCGAATTAGAATATTTTTGAAAATTGAATCGAATATTCGAATCCCTCATGTGAATTTACCCCTGATGGGGTCCCTATATATTTTATTACACAGGAATGTTATTTCTTTCTGGGTGGTTTGTTCACCTAAACTTGCATACTAAAGCCTCAGTAAGTTACTCACATAGCAGAATCTTCTACTTTATGTCTCCATTCACCCCATTATAAATTGTCCTTGAAATTATCCCCTTGGGATATCAAAATTGTGCTTTACCCTCAGAGAGTCATCAAACCTAGAAAGTGTATCAGCAGTTGTGGTCTCTAACACTTTGACCATCAAAGACAGCCGGTGAACATTGGCAGTCTGAAACTGTAAATTATGATTTTGAGAGGTTACAACAAAACCACCCACCATGAAGAACTTTTTTGGGGGATTATGTAATAAAAGATGCTACAAGTCTAGTTATCCATAGCAAGCAACCCACAAGTATAATTTCCCAGTTGTCTGTTTTGTTTTCAAGCAAACATCTAAGTGGTTGATATGGGCAGTGGCCTTGCTGAACGTTTTTGGACCCTACAAAAAGTTAATATGAAGCCTGTTTTCAACATATATATTGAAATTGCTCATTAACTAGAACCCCAGTGGGCCTTATATGCCCAAGGACCTTGCAGCTGGCACACAGTCTGCTTGCTTCACTATAGTTATAGTTGCTCTGGCTTTGGGATACTGTACCTGGGCAAACTTTTGAATTTGATTACATATGTGGGTTTACAAGATGTTGTTCATCCTTACAAGTTATGAACACATTCTGTGAATCATGGGCATAAAAAGTACAGCTTAATTAAGCTGCAAGATACAGATTTTTCTTATATGGTGTGTGAAATAAAATCTTTATGTAAAGAAATGTATTTTCATTTTTTTTGCAGTACAAGTGTTATGTGAGTATGCAGTTAAGTAGCTGGAATGATCATGATTCTTAAAGCACAGCTGCAAATGCACGCCCATGGGTGGATTCACAAGTCCATGTGCAATCAGCAGGAGGTATAAAAGCAGAGGGGGCAGATGGGAAGATAATGGTTTCTAATAACCATCTTGACAACAACAACAATCTTGGCAAAAAGTTCTTTAAAATAATTTGATTTGATATCACGTGGCTGAGAAAATATAATGGACCTTGTAACGTACTACATAGGCTCCGAACCATAGAAGAGACCATAAGTGGTTTGTCTGGTTCTAAGGGAGTCTTCAGAGCACAACAGGTTATTGTGTTTGCTAACACCCCTTTGGGGCTTCAGGCTTTGTGCAAGAACACCTGCAAAGATAAAACCACCATAATCTAAAAATATTTTGGGCAGGCAAGAAGAGTAGAAAATGTCCCAGATTTAGGTCAGGCAGCAAATCTCAGAGTCTGTGCAACAAACCAAAGGGCCAAGAAAGGCAGCAAAGCTTCAAGGCCAAGGGTCAAGTGAGAAGTTGGTCCCCACCTACTCCGGCTAACCAGCTTTTACGTGGTTTTCTGGGAGGAGACCAACATCTTTGTAGGAGAGATACGTGGGACAAAGGCTATCAAACTTTGTAAAAGGTTGGTTGCAAAGTTTAAATTTGTAATTTTTCATGAGATTCAGTAGATCTCAAGACACTGTCAACAAACAGCTTGTCTAAATCACCCTCCTGTTTCATGCTTTTCATTCAGATATTTATTAGGTTACGGTTACATAGAAATAGTTGTTTGCTAAATATAGCAATATAAATTCTCTCAAATCAATACAATATTTAAGTAATATTTTCCATGGAATAATGATACCAATGATTTTATGGATGTAGATCATAATGGGACATCATCACTAAAAGTAGGCCTCAGTTAAGTATGGGCACTCCTGACATACACTGTCTGGTCTGGTGTGAATTATAACATTTGCAGTGTTTCTTCCACTGGTGGACAGGGTTGTTAATATAATAAAGTTTGGGTGGGGAAAATAGGGGGTGTCCATACTTGCAATGAAATATTATTTTTTTCATTGCGGCTTCATTTTGCCAAGGAGGCCAAGGTGACTAATGAGCTAATAATTAGGTACTCCTGTGGAACGGGACCTACTAACTTAGTATTACTGATCCCCATTAGTACTAATGGAAGGCTTGGAGAGACCAGAGGTTTCCTTCTTCACCTTAGGCCTGGCGTACTGATAAGATGAAGCTACATCCTCCTCAATCTTATGCCAGTGACATCATAATCTATATGCTGGAAAGTCATAAAAGTTCTAAAAAGAAACACTATCATTTTTTCATATTTTAAAGCGGGATTGTGTTTGGAAGTTTAACTATTAAAAATTGTTGTTTTAACATTTGAGGGGCATGCCACATTTTTTTTTGTCTAGGGCATTAGAGGATTTCTTTTGCCTTTCTTTTGCTTCCTTGGACATTTTTAATAATAAGTGACCACTTCAAGCATTTGCACCATCACTAATAAAGACACATACACAACTTATATATACACGCCCTATTCAAATTGACTTAAGAGCAAGAGTACTAAAGAAGGTTGCTTGGCAGAAATGAACGTTAGCGAAAGTCGGCTGCAGAGACGTAACTTAGCATTTTAGTGAATTAGCGTAGTGGCAGTGAATTAGCGCCTGACGAAATGGGGCGAAGTGTGGCGGAGACTTTGCAGCCAAAAATTCGCCCTTTAGTGAATTTGCCCCATTATTTCCTTCTCTGCCAGGGTAGCATAGAAACTAAACATGATAAAGGCCACTGGTCCTTTTGCTTCCAACATATGATATTATTTTTGCAAGAAAGAAACTGTATTTTAACAATGTTAATTTGATATCTGTTGGACCAGAACTGTCCCATGTGTTGCCCCCTTGTATTGTAGGAAAACTGAACACAGAAATCCTGACATTTGACCACATCACTATTTAACCACAGTTTGGCCACATTTATGCACCTTTGTAAGGTTCAGCACAGAAAGTTTATCTATTCGTCTCCACATGTTCAGACTCCCAAGGAGCCAGTTAAAATGATGCATTCTATTAAAGATTTGCTTAAAACCCCAAAAACTAACATTAAGGTCTGCACAGACTATAAATTAGATGTTTGACTTCTCTCGTTGTAATACAGCTCCCCTTGTTTCATTTAAGCCTTGGAAAAACAGGAGGCTTGATACTCTTTTGGCTTTGCAACAAAAGGCCAAACAACTTGGTGCCATGTCTTTTTTTTTTGCACTGTAAGATGTAACCACTGAGAGATTACTGCAGAGAAGCACTGCTATACTGAGCCAATGTCAACTAAAAACGTAGATAATTGCAGTTGTAGCTTATAACTATTTCAATCTGAACTGCACTTTCGTTTAAACATTGACAAAGCACAACTATGACTTTCCTGTGCAATGTGAATGCATGATTAAATATATAATAGATGCTAGTTGTTATAATTGAAGTCTGGAAATGCATGAAATATATAGAGGGACTTTATTCTTCCATAGCCTTTAGAGGACACACTATATATCTCAGAAAATTGCATGTCTTTATAAAAACAGCCCTTGAATTTGAATCAGGGCCTCTGCCTGTCTCTGTTAGATAACTACGTACATGCAGATTAAGTTTAGAATAAAGGTGGCCATACACATAGTGATCCACTTGTTTGGCGATTTCACGAAATGACAGGATTTCTCCACAATATGCCCAAACTGATGTGGACGATATTGTGCTGATCCGATCGTGGGCCCAAAGGTCAGATCATAATGCAGGCAACACAGGTGGTTGGATTATGGCACTGCATCAATGAACAGATGTGGCTGCGATCCGACGAGATTTTTAACCCTGCCTTTCGGACAGATATCAATTAGGGAAGCCCATTGCAGGGCCCCACACATGTGCCAATAAGTTGCTGACTTGGTCTGTTGGCAGCTTTTATTGACCTGTTTATGGACAGCTTAATGTAGAATGCAACCTTAATGTTAAAAAAAAACCCTACCCTCCCTCCTCCCCCTAGACTAAGTGTTACCCTGGGCAAATGCCCCTAACGTTTTACTTACCCCTTGGTGTAGATTAAGGCATCAGAGTTCATGGGCGTCATCTTCAACCGATTCGGTAATCTTTGGAATGAGACCGTCGATTTGGCAATTTTCGTGAGTTTCGGCTCATGCACAATTGTTGCAAAACAGAAAATTGCTCCAACTTTGCATGCGCCGATACGCTGGTCTCATTCAGAAGATTACCGAAGTACCTGAAGATGGCGCCTGTGAACTCTGATGCCTTAATCTACACCGAGGGGTAAGTAAAACGTTAGGGGCATTTGCCCGCGGTGTAGGGGGGGAGAACTTGGCGGGGATGGGGGGTAGGATTTTTTAACATAAGCAGCATCGAGTTCTTAGGCCTAATATTTTATCCTGCTGTAAATAACTCATTCATGCTGGTGCAGACTGAGGGGATGGAGTTAATTGAAAATACATTGCTTTATAAAGATGCCGACACACATTTATCCCCTTAACATTTTATAAAAAATTCCCCCTAGTGTTAGGTTTGGGCATACAAGCCCTTCCACAACAGGCAACTAAAAATTGAAAGCTACGTCTTAGACCTGCATAGATTATATCAGTGCTTGGTTTACACAAGTCTCTCTTTTACCTGTCATATATAATATAGTAAATTTTTATTTAACCTTGAATAGAGATTTGAGTGCACTTCCAAGAAAGCGCTTCCCAATGTGCATGCCATGTGCGTGTGTGAAACTCCATATGGCTGAGCTGTTGCTGAATTACAGCTTTGTGGAGCCCATCAATGGAACATTTCTCTTCCAGCAATAACTCTTAATTCAAACATGCATTTCTTCCAGGAATATAGCTGATTTTAGCCATAGGATCGTTTTGTATAGGCATAATGCCTTGGACAGTCATAGATACCCACTATGTATGTAGTTTGATTGCTATAGAAGACTCATTGCCAGGTATTGGAACAATTTACAATTGTACTCTTCTTGGAAGAAACACTATGATTTCACATAGTTAAATTGGGTTGAAAAAATACAAAGTCCATCA
>CM044431.1:49056878-49081711 GCA_024363595.1 Xenopus borealis | reverse complement strand
CCCAGAAAATAAGAGGATTTACTTGAATAATTGTGACCATAAGTCGTACCCATTCTTTCCTTCTCACAACTGCTAAAAAATGTTGTCACTTAAAAGAATAACCACTTTTGAAATATGCTTTATCAAATAGGGTCAGAATACTCAACTGAAAAACTTGAATAAATGTATTTTTGTGTGTGAAACTATTCAACGTGTAAAAAAAGCAGCATTTGAAGGTGAGACTGAGCTGGACAACATCATCCACTATATTTGTCCCAAACCCTTACTAATACCATAATAAATTCTTCCAAGAAATCAGAAAAACATTTGGGCTAACTGATTAGATTACTACCAGTGGCTAGTGATGGGCGAATTTATTCGCCAGGGGCGAATTCCAGCGATTCGCCGCTGGCGAATAAATTCACAGACGGCAGGAAAAATTCGCGGGCAAAAATTCGCCGCCAAAAACGAGTCGCGCGTTTTTGACGCGACGCGCCGAAAACGACGCGTCTGCACTGAAATCCATTTCTCAAAAGAGCAAACAGATTTTTTTATATTCAGTTTTTAAATCTGACATGGGGCCAGCCATATTGTCAATTTCCCAGCTGCCCCAGTCATGTGACTTGTGCCAGCACTTCAGGAAGGAACTGCTTTCTGGCAGGCTGTTGTTTTTCCTTCTCAATGTAACTGAATAGTACTCAGTGGGACATGAGTGCTGTTCTTAGATGTACCAGGCAGCTGTTATCTTGTGTTAGGGAGCTGTTATCTGTTTACCTTCCCATTGTTCTTTTGTTAGGCTGCTGGGTGGGGGAAAGGGAGGGGGTGATTTGACTCCAACTTGCAGTACAGCAGTAAAGAGTGATTGAAGTTTATCAGAGCACAAGTCACATGACTTGGGGTAGCTGGGAAATTGACAATATGTCTAGCCCCATGTCAGATTTCAAAATGCAATATCAAAAAATCTGTTTGCTCTTTTGAGAAATGGATTTCAATGCAGAATTCTTCTGGAACAGCACTATTAACCAATACATTTTGAAAAAATTTTTTTCCCATGACAGGATCCCTTTAATATGCAACTGTGCTGCTGTGCCTGGTCCAGAGGTGTTGATATTTCCATTGCTCTTCTGTGTCAATAGCTGCTACTGCACTTGATTCAGAATGGAAGGTAGGAAGGATAGTGTGGCACCAAGTGCAACTATATGGAATAGTTTTAAGCTCCATTTGATGCAAGTACAAGATTTTACATGCAACTGACTTTGGGGAAATTTGTGCGAATATAACTGCAGAATTGGATGTAAATCAAGTACAATAATGTGTTAAAGGGATCCTGTCATGGGAAAACATGTTTTTTTTCAAATAATAGTGCTGCTCCAGTACACTTCTGCACTGAAATCTCAAATATTCTGAAAAACTGAAATATTCTCAAAAGAGAAACAAGATTGTTTTAATATTCAGTTTTGAAATCTGACATGGAGCTAGATATTTTGTCAGCTGCCCCTGGTCATGTGAAGCTCTATTTACCAAGGCTCAGGCATCTCCTGCACAGTTGCATGCATGCTGGTCAAGCAGCTACCTGGCTGATCAACTGTGAACTCTGGATGGAATTTGGAATGCAGGGCCTATGATGCTACTCTCCTTCCATTCACTCACTAGCCAACTTTCGTAAGCATGTTCAAAAAAAGTAGGTAGGATTTACCTGCTAAAATTCCACACATTTTCCCTGGTTAGTGCATGTAACCTATCATCATTGGTGATATATACAGTATATATATATAGTAAATCATGAGAGCACTCACAGCCTTTGTAGGCTTTGTAGGCTGTGAATGCCCTCATTATTTACTGTATATATATATACAAATTTTTTGGTTAGCCTACAGCAGTGATTGTCTTTTTGGGGAGGTGAGTGGCAGTTCATAACACTTTGTATATATATATATATTTTTTTCCGATCTGGAACAAACAATTCCTAGACCAGCATTTCCCTTTAATTCAGTGTTTTATTTATACACACATATAGCTACTCCTGGAGTGGCTATATGTGTGTATAAATAAAATCCCGGAATTAAAGGGAAGTGCTGGTCTAGGAATGGTTTGTTTCAGATCGGAAAAAATAAATATCAACTACATAATTGGCATTGACCGTGCACCCCACAAGTTACTACAAGTAAGAGTGCAAGTACTTTGTAATCATGATATATATATACTGTATATATTAATTATATTTTACTTTTAATCAGTTACAAGGTACTGTTATATTACTGTTTTATTACTACGGAGAAAAAGGAAATAATTTTTAGAAATTTGGATTATTTGGATAAAACAGAAGTCACGTGTGAAATCACCTTGATCTAACACGATTCAATATTAAAACTCTTTGTCCCTGGTTCTTTCAGATCCTAAAGATTAAAAGGAACATGTTTCTGCAATAAATACAATGATATTCCAAATTGCAATTTCAGAGCTCAGTAGGTTACTACTTCCTGCCAACAGTGCCATCAGTACAATTTTGTTAGGCTGCCTTGTACACTGATTATATTGCTGACCTTGAATGCTTTGCGACTTTAGTGTACTGGCTATTTCACGGATAGTGAAGAACACAGTAGTCCACAAAAAATATGTATTTTATTGCTATGTGCCTCCTGTTTTAATGATTGGAGCTCAGTAGGTCGTCCCTGTCATTTCCAAAGCAAGCTTGGCATTTGGCTTTCATCTCTTAGGTGTGTTGTTAGTTCTCTGACATTACTAGTCCCAGGGAAAGGTTTTCTGCCTGGGGTGGAAAAGCCTTCAGCTCATAATTCATTTGTGAACAATAGAGCATTAAAGTGTTCCATGAACTAATAATATGTCTGAAGAACTTTAAAAAAATGTCCAGCTTGCTTATACCATCTCTTATAGGAGAAGAACAGGAGGACGTGCAAAGGTCTTTATTCATAATGGTAATTTGGGAAACTCCTGATATTAAGGACCTTTAATGAGGGAACACCTATGTATCCCCATAATGGTACTGTCAATGAGCACTTGCATCAAATTAACAATTTAGAGCAGGAGAAACATTAGGAAACCTCTTGGGTGGTCACTGGATTAAATAAGGGACCCATATACCTGAGCTTTCTTTCAATCAAGTACTGGGAAGTAGGATTAAGTCAATGGAGAACACAAAGAGGTGATTACAGATTTATTGACACAAAGGGAATTCAAACATTTTTGTCCAAGACACGATGAACGTATTAGAACAATTACAGTAGAATTTATAACTGAAGAATAAAAGAAAAATCTTTATGTACTCATTACTGTAAAACATATTGCAGTGATCTATCTATTTCTACAGCAGAATGAAATGCAGGTTGAACAGCTATAGACAATAACAACAGGCACCTTTAACATCAGCAAAAATATATATTTTATGTTGTACATTTGGGTTTCTCATTTACAGAAAAACTACAGGTGCTACAGCTTTTTTTTTAATAAAAGTACATTTTAATTTTTAAAGAGTGCTTTTCTGGATAGTTACACTGGAGAACTTGAGGCTGGTCTGAGCTAAATGCAAATGCCAGATGTGTTCTGGATAACTCATGCCGTGTCCCTTTGCAGGTGATAAAGAGCCAACTTAGTGGTTAAAAGAAGATACAAAATATAAATATATCATTTTTTCACATGAAGTAAAATTCTTATTTTAGCATTGTCTTACGATTAATTCATACTGAATTGATTCTGTTATGGTGTGGTTAAGACGATGTTTCACATTCAGGCATGCAGATACTCCTGAGGCCTGCTAGGGTTGATGGCCCCACGGTTACTGATCGAGACTAGTATTCTAGTGATATGGCATTGCCAGCCATGAAGAAAAGCATCCTGTTAAACTTGACCTAAGGAATAGGTGAATCCTTGGGCCATTTGTGTAGTTTTATATGGAATATATGTTGAATGTCTGATATTGCTGAAAAGTTGTGTATAGTTTTATACAGGTATCGGACCTGATTGCTTAGGACTTGGGGTTTTCTGGATAACAGATCTTTCTGTAATTTGGATATTCATACCTTAAGCCTACAAGAAAATCATATAAAACATTAAATAACCCCAGTAGGCTGGTTTTGCTTCCGATAAGGATTAATTATGTCTTAGTTTGGATCAAGTAAAAACTACTGTTTTATTATTACAGAGAAAAGGAAACAATTTAAAAAAAATCTGATTATTTGGGTAAAATGGAGTCTATGGGAGACAGGCTTTCCTTAATTCAGAGCTTTCTGGATAACGGGTTTCCGGATAAGGGATCACAAACCTGTACTTTACACATTGCTATCAATGAATCTAGACTTTGAATATAATGCTGCCTGTGTTCAGCAATGTTGTAGCCATAAACAGTAGGTGTTCTTGGCTTATATGCCCAAAGTAAAATAAAATGATACACAATATCATCCTTTATGAAAACATGCTGATACAAAAATATGGTGTTAGTACCACACTGCACTGTTGTTCTACATCTATAGTGTGTTTGCAGTAAGTAGTCCCCCCAGCGAGGAGAGTGTCTGAGTATGAAGGGCAACTGGAGAGACAACAATTATAAAACATATAAGTGCAGTATATATTCAGTTAACACTCCCTGGTAAGAGTGCATATAATACAAAACTCTGAATGCTCATCACAAAGTCCTATCTCTCCCAGTTCATGTCTTCTCTTTTTGCTCCTCTTCCTATACCTATAAATATGGCTATTTTTCTCATTTTTACAACTGCAGTAGCAGAATATTGCAGGGCTGGCTTTAGGGGGATACAAAGAAGCCTTTTGGTCCCCAGCAGGGATCCCTTTGGGATTGTACAAAAGAAACTGTAGAACAAATGTTAAATATTTGCCATTTATTTATACATCAGGGATATCCCACCTGTCACCCATCAGCAATTGAACAAGAACTCCCACTAAGACCCTGTTGACTCTGTTCTAACAGTAGCTGAAGTGTTTCACATTGAACTTCACAGAGTCAAAGAGTTCCTGTGTTGCCAAGGGTCTCCCCATTCTGCCTCCAGTCCCATGCATTGATCTCTTCTAAAAAAAAATGTGAAAAACACATTCCAAATTTGGAAATTTGAAATTTTCATTTCCATATTTAACTGCCATGAAATTGGTTGAGAGTGGGCAACAGAGCTTGTGGTTGTATTAAAATGTTTTGGCTTGTTTATGAAACTGACCCTTGCAGCTTTCTGGCTGCTCTTATGGCAGCTCTTAGTAATCCCAAGTCTTGAAGCAGGATTGGAGTTCTGATAAGTCCCAATAGTTCTATAGAGAACACTCAGCAGATTTGCCCTTGAATGCAACGAGAGCAAACCTGAAACCCAATTGCACTAAGCACACTCCTATTCTACATTCCAGCTGCTGAGCTCCCCAGTGATGCCAAAGGCAGCTTTCTACTGACCACATACTGCTCTGATGAGAATTTACACTCAATTTAGTTTACTTACAAAAGGGATTACTGTTCTTTGCAGAACTGGCAGCTAGTTTATCCATGGAGTTCAAAAAGTTATGATCTAAATGGCACACAGACATTATTTTTTCTTTACATTACAAAAGCTCAGGCCAATGGATTTCACAGACCATTAAAAGAGATTACGAGGTTCCACTGAGTTAACAATTCATAGGAAGGGAAAAGAGCTCGCAATGCATCCCCTTTACAAGAATTTTCTTCAAGAAGAGTTACGTTGCTCATAATTGCTCTGCAGCCAGCAGAAATCATCTTTTATTAGGGAATTCTCTTAAGGGAACACTAAAATGTACAAATTGCTTGATACTGAAGAGCCGCTAGGGACACTCACAAATATACTGTAGGTATAAAAGTCCCATGAGCTTATCAAAATAAAATGAATATAAAGTGTGGCTCTGACTGTGTGTTATTAAAATTTTTCTGTTAAAATACCCCAAATGGCTGAGCACAGTAGAAATCAAAGCTGGATACAACTAAAACTATAGATAAGTGTGACATTTGTCCACTTTTTCTGAGGGCAAACCTAAGTGCCCAAAAATGGTACTGAAAAAAGCAGGTAGCCAGCTATTGCAGTGGCTAGAGATAAGTTTATGGGAAGCAAACATATATGTAGACATTGATTTTCCAACTTTTTCCAATCAGACCCCCTTTGAGATCCAACATTTGGTCTGGGTCCCTTAGCTCAAAACAACACCTGCTCATAAAGATTGTGCACATAAAGCGATAGGAAGGTACGTGATGGCCTGAGGAAAATGCAGGTGGGCCCCTCTGACCCAGACCCGCTACCTGCCTGAGATTTGCCTGCCTTCTGACCTCGCCCTGGCCCTCATTGTGGCTGTAAAAAGAGAAGGTACATGATGTGTGTGGGTGTTCTGTCTGAGGGAGGGTGTAAATGGGGTTGTGGGAGAGGGGTGTGTGGGGGGCCCTGATGCAAAAGCCTGGTGGTCCCTGGTCCCTTCCAGTACAACTACTTTCTACATAAGTGACTTCACATTGTATACAGCGGTGGAGTAAGTCTCCAAAGTGCTCTTTCTCTTCTAGCTTAGTATCTTGATCAGGGGATTTAAACAAAAAGTTCTGTTGAATTGAACTTGTGGCTTCAGGACTTTAACTTCACCTCCTTTTGTGACTTTGGGCTTTTCTCTGCTTCAGGACTTCAATTTTGGATGTTTTCGTAACCTTGGGACTTAAATTTCGGCTTTTGTGACTTCGGGTCTTTTTCGCCTATTGGGGATTTCGGCTATTTACTTGACTTCGGGAACTTCCACATTTAGCTGTTCGGGACTTTGGAAGGGTCGCACAAGTGTCACTTGATAAATGGCTCTGCCCGAAACATGTAGTGTGTGAACACTGCTAATAAAGACACAGTGCAGTTTACAAAATACTGCTTGGAGCTGTTTGATTCATCAACTCACTTGATCATTGTTTCTTTGACTATGTTTGATGAGTGCAGGGGATCATTATGGGAGGTAATAATGTACCATGTATATACTGAAGATGCATGTCAGTTCTACTTTGCTTAGTAGGTGGCAGCAAACACTAAGGTTGGGGCTTCCGCCCTGCCTAGAAATCTTTTTTTTCTTTGAAAGGAGGTTAAAACCTCCTCAGTAACAGCAATACATTTAAAAAAACAATTGTTATTGTAGGGATGTGAAAACTAGACAACCTCACATATTTCTGACAGGCACATCCCTAGCAATATGGACGCCTAATGGGTCCTAATGGGGACCTTTTGTGCTTATGCAACCCCTGCAGTTCTCACAGTGTACACAAGGTGGCACTGTGTAAAGTATAAAGGTCATGGGAACCATGCGGTCAGTGTTCATTGCTTTAGCCCAACCTTGCAGGCTGGAAGGGAATGGGCATGATCCCTAGGCGCAGAGGCCCTAGTAAAGAATAGCATACTCTGTCATAGATCACTCTAGGAGTGATAGCTAGGTAGATAGTTGAGCAGATCACGCTCCGACAGGAGACTTAGAAGGATTAAGATCCTCGGGTACTCATAACCCAGAAATAGGGACTAAGTGTACAGACCTCAGGGATAGGGTTTCCCCTCAGGTTCCACTTGGTACAGCTGCTGAATTCTGGTGTATTTCTATTCATATTCAACGCTCAACTACTGCTGACATGACCCCTTGCCTGAAGGGATCCAGCCCATGTATGGTGCTGTGAGTATTTGCTCCTTTATGCTGTGTATGTATCTCTACTCATGCTGTGTGCTTTATATCCATGCTGTGTAACTGAATATACTCAACTGTGGTAATTGTCTCTTTGCTCTGCTGTTGAATAAATGCTGTTTTGGTTCATCATAAAGAATTACTGGCGCCCAACTTTATTGTGCTTATCGCACATGGTTACAGTTCAACTACATCCTTCCTCCACCTCGCTGCGAGGGCTCACCCCTGAGAGAAATAGTTTCATTCGTGGTTTAAATACCATTTGGTAGCTAAAACTGATTATAGTCACACCAGTTTACTATAGCGCTACATTATTATGCTACAAAAAAAAAGACACCAACACATATTAAACTTTAAAATCACTAAGTCTTTATTAAGAAATAACCTACCGAAACTCTGCTTACGCTATTCTTCAGAAATGGGACAGGGCGACGATCCATCAAGCTCAATTTCTACTCCCTGGCTATCTACTATAAGGAAGGCAGGGTAGAGAAATGGAGCGGTGCACAATGGATTGCCGATCACCTTTTATGTTTTAAGTTTGTGCTGTTACTGGTCCTTTAAGACTCCAGACACGTGCGGTTTTAAAGCGTGGAAACGTGATTTTACCACAGGGAAACGTGGCACAGTTTTAAAAGAAGCAGTGTCTTGCATAAATACACTAAGTGGTTTTAAGGTCTAAGCGTTTTTATGTGGCGGCAAGGACTACGCCAAAAAAAAACCCATGCGTGTCCAGGCATAAGATGGCCATAGACTTGCAGGTTTTGTTCCTACAAATGATGGACGATCACTCATTCCAATGGACCGACCTACTATGAACCATTCAGATTAAATAAAGTACAAAAATAACAAAGCAGTAAACGTTCTGACCATTAATTCACAGTCAGCAATGATATGTATGTAATGTCCGATAAATAGTAGGGATAGCAGGGACAGTATCACATTGAAATCATATCATAGGTAAAGATCAAATGTCTCCTTGGACTGACAAAAGACCTTGGATGGAAAACCAAGAGCCTGGAAGCAAAGAGCTTTCCCTGGAAAGGTCTGGTTGGTGAAGACTAGTTAATACTAAGGCTAGTGGGGCAGGTTAGTTCTGCTTTAGTTGAAAGCTGGTGAATTAGAAAGCAGGGATACCTGTGACCCCAGTGTGGAGAGAAACAGGGGCAGTGTTCTTGCGGAGCACCAAATAGAGTTAATTCTGAGTTAATTCTGGGAATTAATCCTGGGAACCTAGAGCTGGGTGGTGCCAGGTAGCTTTCAGATGCCAGAGAGCGAGAAGGAGAGAGGCTGCCAGTATGGGCTGGGCACAGGTAAGATAAATATATACTATTCATTACAGCTGTATTCCTTTGCCAGTGCTACAGGACTATGAAGAAATGTTGCAATAAAGGTTACATGTATAGTTCACTGCTAGGGTTGCTACCTGGCCGGTATTTTACCAGCCTGGCCGGTATTTTTGATGGTTGATCCCAATGTTATTAATAGGAAAAAAGATAAATATAAAGGAAGGCTGTTTTTTTCAAGAAAAGATGGCAACCCTATTCACTGCACAAAGTGTGTATAATTCTAATAACAATATTTCAATGTTCCAGCCGTGTTTGACCCCCTTACAAACTGCCTGTTATGTAAAGGAATTTTGCTTCCTGTCCTATAAATAAAGGACTCTGTGATTCATCCCTAAATGCCCTCCCATTAAATCCTACAGGAATATCTATTTCCAGAAAATGCCTTGAAAAGATACGCATAGTGACAGAACTACCAGATAAAACACACTGGGGACAAAAGACTCTCCAATGGATGCCAAAATGTTAAAGTTTCAGCGTTTAAGTTGTTTACATGATGTTTGTCTCCACCTAGTGCACAAAAGCAATATTGCGCTATTATTTTTGGACAGAAGCTCAATAAATAAGTGGTATTTGCTTTAGCAACATATCGTTGTATATGTTTTATGAGAATCTGCAGAATGAAAAAGCAAGAGCCGCTTATTCAAATCTCAGACCCACCATGGAGTTCTGACTGACTCCTATTTCAAACTACAATATTTGCGCCAACCACTGCTTAAAAAAAGGTTGGCAATGTGGGTATGCATTCACTCACAAAAGGTGGCATGTAGTGGCAAGATTTGTGAAGAGACTCTCCAAGCCTGGGCCTAGGGCGGCAGGATTTTAGGGGGCGGCATGCTGCCCAACCACACCCACATTGGTTCAGAAATTTAAATTTCCTGTGTGCCAATTCCCATTGTTCGGTCCCAATGATGAAAATTTGAGCAAATAAAAGGGAGGGGACAGGGTCGAAAAATGACAGCGGGCCTAGGGGTGCTCGCTAAATAAATCCAGTCCTGTGTGCGCTGGCTTTTTAGACCATTCTGCATTAAGAAAGGCTCTTTATTAATTTAATGAGGGGTGAATGTGCGGTGGAAATCTACTTAAGGCTTAGTCCAGAAGGGGAGATTCGGGTGCGATCCGTCGCCTGGCGACTTCTCGCCGCGACGGATCGCCCCCGAATCTCCCCGTCTGGACTAAGCCTAACAGTCTCTGATAAAGAAATTCCCATAAGTATGATTGAGGGGGCAATGGGAATCATTTGGTCTCATCCTCATGTTCATAAAAGCCATATCAAATAGGTTTCGCAGCATGTATTGAGGCATTAGTGAACCAGAGAACAAGAAGGGACAAACACTGTTTTGAACATCAAATAACTTTAAACCCATTGAACATTGTTAATGAATATCTATTGGAAAGTTGCTAAGAATAATATAAGTGGTTTGGAATTGAATGTCCTTTAAAGATGGTTCATCACACCCAGATTTTTTTTTACTTCTTACTCCAACTTGGATATAAGCAGTTTCTTAAAATCAGCCTCTCCCCACATTCCAGCCACAGAGGTGTTGATTTAGCTTTGTGGAAATATTTGAACCCGGTGTTTCAATGGAAAGTGTGTGTCTATCGTCAGTGAGCTGTCACTTGTGACTGTTCCATGTGACTGTTCCATGTGACTGTTCCATGTGACCGCTCCTTGATGAATAAAAAACATTTGCAGTTGTTGTAGCAGTAAGCCTGGAAATTTTGGAAGCAATTCAATTTCTTTGAAGAACTGTGTGAAACCCATCATCCGATTCACTGCTGGGAGCTACTAGGCCTGGACAAGCCATTCTTCCTTCCACTACATTATCCAACAGAAACTCACTTTAAAGTCAAAACTCAGAGAGACTCTATTACCTGGGTGCCTGAATTACTTGTATTGCTCATTCTCTGTCCTTCATTAAGGTGAATTTAAGGCGGTTGAGATTTGGCTGGTCAGTATCTTCTGATGAAGTGGCGGGAAGCCATGAAACTCCTGGGATGTTTGGGCACGCTATTGATGGATTTTAAAGATGACTAATAAATATCTAATATTTCAATGAATGGATTGTGGCTTCCTTTGGTTCTACAGTTTCAGTAAAATATTTCGGCTGCACTGGGTTGCGGTACTCACAAAGCAGCACATCAGAGCCTGGCGTGTCGGTAAGTGCTCCCACTATCTTTCTTGTTCTTGGACTCATTGTCTGTCCTTCCTTATCCTTCTTAGGCTACCCTGCACCAACTTATAATATAAACATAAAGATAAGTAACTCTGCAACATGACCAAAAGTAAACTATATATAGCCTACAGAATAGCTAGAGGGCATACATCAGCAGAGGAGTAACTACAGAGGAAGCAGACACTGTGGTTCTAGGAGGCCCAAGAGGTATAGGGGCTCCATGAGGCCCTAATTTACATACAATTTCAATAAATATTGATAAAACAAGTCAACCACAAGACATGTAGTGGACCTGAAAAATAATTTGCTGTGGGGCCTAGTAATATCTAGTTACACCACTGATCATCAGATCAGCTTACACTCACCTCCTCAGGGTACCTTCAAATGACAGCGCCGCCAGAAGTCCAACTAACTAACTGTACTCATATCTATGATGGGTAGAAATATGGCCAATCATAATAACAGTAATACATATGAAGTGCACAAGAGAAACAGATCTATAAAAAAATTCCAAAACCTTTCTACGGTGTCACAACTAAAATTTCTGCCCCCTGAAATATTATCTACATTTTTATATGATTTAGTTGCACTTCAGCTGCCTTTAGTAAACTCAGTAACCATTCGGTATATTGGGGAGCTAGCATTGTACCCAGGCCTTACCAGTGAGCTTGGATTCACCCTCTGCTCAGTTCAGAAATAAATAAACTACACAGACATTATTTAGGCAGAAGTGATAAAAGCCTAATGTTTTCATGTTGCCCATGCTCAATTAATTTTTAAGCAGGTGTCTTTATAGTTTTAAATTATTATTAAGACGTGTTTATAAAGTGCCAACATATTCTGGAGCGCTGTACAATAAATGGGTTTACACATTGGACTTACAGATTTACATTAAAAAAACAACTGATATGAGAGATAAAGTGGGCCCTGCCCAAAAGAATTTACTCTTACTGTATGCAGAAAAATACCAGCATACAAATAGACATAGTTTACACATATTAATGTTTATAACTTTTAAAGTAGCATTAGTAGTAATTGGTGTCAGAATTTTTTTTTTTTTTTAAAGCTTGGTTATATTTGTAAGGTAGTGAAATATAACTAAAGTATATTTAACTGTAACTATGTTTGGCAGTATATAGTTTGGCCAGCAGGTGGCATCAAAAATTTTTTAGTTGTAATATTGGTGTGTAGGCAGCCAACTCAGGTCACTGTGCCTAATCCTGTGCTTTCCGAAAGAGCCAGCACTTCATGATGGAACTGCTTTCAGATAAGCTATTGTTTCTCTTACTCAATGTGAAGGAGTCATGACTTGGATTAGCCAGACTTGGATTTTTATTATTGAGTGCTGTTCTCATATTGACCACCAGGTGGGGCATGGGAGCATTTTTAGCAATGCAGGTGTCACTGAGCTGTTATCTTGTTACCTGTTGATAGGCTGCTGGGGGGAAATGGAGGGGGCGGGTGTCACATGGCTGAGGACACCTGGGAAACCATGTCTAACCCGATTTAAAAATGAAATATACAAAAAAAATCTGTTTGCTCGTTTGCAATGCAGGATTCTGCTGGAGGAACAATATTAACTGTTTTTCCATGACAGAATCGCCTTAAAGGAGAACTAAACCCCCGAGATGTAACAGCCCCCTCATTTGCCCTTGTTCTGCCCCTTTATATCTCCCTCACCGCACAGTATATTACATATATTAGTGCTCCCATTTGGAATTCTGATTGCAAGAAAGAGAGCAATGCAGCGGAGTCCCTTCTGTCCTTTTGTATCCTCTTTGGGTCTGTTCTCCTTATAGAGCTTGTGGGTGCACAGTTGGGGCTTGTCAGGAATCCCTTCAACTGCTCATACACCTGCAGCCTCTGAGTTAGGGTTGAACTGCACTGAAGACTTTACAGTGTTTCTGTTGGATCCAATGCAGGTGTTTTGTCGGCAGGACAGGAACTGCTGCGCATCTTCATCCGACAGTCATGTTGCGTCGGATCAACCCTGTGACACCGTCCGACTTCCTATTATTTTACCTAGTTCCAGTCCTGCCGACAAAACACCTGGGTCGGATCCAACAGAAACACTGCAAAGTCTTCAGTGTAGTTCTGCCCTTAGAGAACAGACATGAAGAGGAGCAGTTATATAGGTAATACACCGTGCTGAGAGGGAGAGGTAAAGGGGGCAGATCGAAGGTAGTTGAGGGGCGATTATATCTCGGGGGTTTAGTTCTACTTTAAAGGAAAATTCAGCCCTAATGTTAAAAAACCTTACCAAGACCGCCTCCTCCCCCCAGCTTAAGTGTTACTCTGGGCAAATGCCCCTAACATTTTATTTAACCCTCGCTGTAGATTCAGGCATTGGAGTTCACAGGCGCCATCTTCTTCTCTTCGGAAATCTTCGGAATGAGACTGGCATATAGGTGCATGCGCAGTTGGAGCAATTTTCTTTTTTGTGACAACTGCGCATGCAAAAATGCAGAATCCCACGAAAATTGCAGAATCTCTGGTCTCATTCCGAAGATTACCGAATCGGCTGAAGATGGAGACCTTGCACTCCAATGCCTGAATCTACAGGAGATTACCAGTCATGGGGTGGGCCCTTACAAATTACTACTATGTATCACCATCGTATAAATAAACTGTTTCAGTGTGTATTTACAAGTTATCGAATTTTACACTATTTTATACCTGTTGTAAATTATTGAAACCAACAGGACAAATTTTATGAATTTTGGGTGTAAAAAGTGGTGTAAAATTCAGTTGCACGTTGGATTTATGTTGCTTTTTTTACAACAGAATTGTATCCTTGGACTACTCTGGATAAAATCATTACCCGTCTTTAGAAATACTTCTGATTTTATTCTGTGTGCCTAAGTTTTAGTGTGGTGATGTCATTTGTAAACACACACTTTTACCCAGCTTTAATGACCCACTTTTTGATTTTCAAATGTATGGCCATTGCACCTATTCAAATAATAAAAAAAATTGTTTCTATTTGTGCCAATTAAGATTTATAGTATTTATATGGGCAGTGATTAGCGAGGCAACATTTCATATTCACTAGACTCTTTCCCTTTGGCTTTTGCATAGTTTTAAGCTCCAATATATTTGGACTTCTTAATGATGGATATTTGACAGTTATATGGTTTATATAACTTTGTATGTTACTTTTTATTCTTGATTTTGGCAACTGTTTAAAGTTTTCACTTCAATCACTCTTTTTACATCTAATATTTATATCGACGTGTGTTATTTACATGTATTTGATTTAATGTTTTGCCTTCTAATTAAAGGGAATGTATCATAATATTATTTCTCATTTTATTATTGATTTAACCTTCATGTTTGCAGCTCTCTGTGCTCCCACCAATGGCTGCTTCCTTGTTCTGCTTGTGGTGGGTCTTTCCTTGAGATGTTCATTTTTTCCCCTTTGGTATATGGCATTATTGTGTCATATCTATATTCCACAGGGGGGAAACTCCATCGAGACACTCCTAAATTAGAACATCTGAAATATTTAAGGCCTTTTAAGCTCTTGCCATATTTCTGCAAGCTAAATAAGCCACTGGATCATGGTAATCAGGTATTAAATTAAAAAAGATGTGTCAATCCCATACATTTGACTTGAAATAATCGAAGTTCGATCGAATTCGATCAAATACGGATCGTATGAATTTTTCGTATATTCGTATATTCTAATTTGGCCTCTTCGATCATCGAATACCGAATTATCGAATGGATCGAATGATCGGATATTCGATAATTCGATGATCGAAGGAATCAAAATTTTAAAATTGTTTGACTGCCTACTTCGCAATAGAAGCCTATGGGAAGCTCCCCATAGGCTTCTGAGGCTAAGTCCTGCTTGAATACCATTCGTACGATTAAAGCGTTCGATCATTCGAATCGTACGAATTTTTCAGAGGCTCGAAGGAAATTGTATGATTTTTTTGTGAAATTGAACGATCGGTATCTGATCATATGAATCGAAATAGTGAGCAAAATGATAGCCTAAAACAATTTGATAAGCATTCGATGGTCGAATGCTTATCGAATTTCGAGTAAAATCGAGGGAATTTTGGGGAATAATAGTAAATTTGCCCCTAGCTAGTGTTGTACTGAATCCACAATGCAATTTAAAATTCAACCAAATCCAGCAAAAGTGTTGGGATATAGTCAAACCCAGAATTTTGGATTCATTTCCCAATTGAAGCATGTCCAACAATGTTACTTTGATCTTTTACAACAGTGGTTCTCAACCTGGGGGTCGGGACCCCTTTGGGGGTCGAACGACCCTTTCACAGGGGTCACTTAAGGGGTTCCAGGAGCAGCTTCATCTCTCTCCCCACTAGTCCTGGGCCAAAGTTGTAGCTCTCCGGGTGTTGGTGCTGGGAGTTGTAGTTCAGTAACCTGTGTAGGGAAGCCAGTTGCACTACAACTTTCTATATCCCCTTAGTAGGGACTGCCATACAGCTCTCCCTGCCCATTTAAAATTTGTAAAATTAACATGGTAATTGGGGTGTGGCAAAAATTTTTTGCTGCACTACGCATGGAAAACAACGCTGTACTTTCCTAACAATCCGCTCTGGGCTGGCAACAAAAATATTTTTATATTTTATGGTTCGGGGTCACCACAACATGAGGAACTGTATTAAAGGGTCACAGCATTAGGAAGGTTCAGAACCACTGATTTACAAAGTTCTGATGACCCAATGCACAAAGATCAGTCCCAGATTTGTAGAATGGACACAATGGGTTGGGTCTAAGGCAACACAAATTAAGGGGGGGGGATGCTGTTCAGCTGCCTCTACATTTTTTACGAATATTGTAGAATTGGGTATCCACAAGATTTAAAACTCATGCACATGGTCCCCAAACTGGAGCAGTATGCATAAGGGATGAGAGATTTTCTTTGCCGTGGAAATGACGCCAATAGACTCCAATGGGAGAAAAAAATGGTGCGCGTCGAAAAAATTTGTGAAGCGAAACAGGCCATATTTGTGAGCTGAGCAGGGGTGATGGGGTGCATGAAACTACCAAGGGGGCTTGGTCTTTGGACCCTTGTTGGCAAATCTGTGCCTGACAAAGATAGTGTGTTGTACTCCATAACATCGAGATTCTGGGTTTTGCAACAGGAACTTTAAATTACAGTGCAGGAAAGAACCCTAGCTCTCTGAATGTATAGATCAGTCTCTGCTTCTGGAGCTGGCCCCACCTATATGCTTCTTTTTTCTATGACAAACTTTATTAACATCAACAACACACTTCAAATGAGCAAAGCTGCATAAATACAAATAGAGAGATTACAGAGCAAGGCCAAGGTAGTTTGGCACCCTAGGCAAGGGTTGCAATCAGCGCCTATCAACAATTTAGCACCAAGAAACTTTGGTGCATGACACCTTCATATGGAAACATGCTGAGATATTTGCGGTCTGTCCACATCAATGAATTTTTGGCACAGGTATGGGATCAGAAAGCTCTGAATTACGAGAAGGCCTTCTCCCATAGAACATATTTTGATCAAATATTTGGTCTTTTTTTAACCAAACTTTACTATGTCACTGTGTAACTGAGAAAGTGTGAGTTTAGGTTCCATTTGAAAGCTAAAATGTTTGTGCTCCAATAAGTATGTTATTTGATGGCAAATAGGGCAAGCTGGGCACTGAAACTCATGTAGTCACTCAAATATGCATTTATTAAATTCATATTTTTTGGGTCGTTCATTTTGACTTATTTGTTGTATTCAAATCCTGCCTGTTCATTAACATGCATTGAGACAAATTATGTATACCATTTTTAGTTAGTGGGTTTAGAGGTTTATTCATTTATTTGTAGTCAGTTCTTACTTATTATGCTTTCTGCTTGTAAGGCAATATATTGAAATATGGTTTCAAATGATTTGGCAGCAAAACTAGTGGGTTTTTTTTTTTATTATTTCCAGGTGAAAAAGCATCTTGTTGGCACAGTTGGTGAGTTCTAACTGGTTTGTGCACAAGTAATAAATTTGGACTGTTTTATTTTATATTTATGTTATAATTATGTTTTTTTTCAATTTGGTTTATGCCTCAGAATGGTTATTCCTTGCCAACAGAAAGAGAATAATCCTGTAAAGCTCAACCAGTTTGTAGTTTTGTTTTCATCAGTTTTTTTAATTTTATTGTATTGTATAGGCAACTTCCTAAACATGAAAAAAAATGACCAAACATCTAAACATGAGGATTTGGCAATAATAGAATAGAAATTAATATGTTACAACAGCTATTTACCTACACCCCACTGTTCTATTGAATTAAAATTAAAATCCCCCAGGTCTGATATAACTATGGACCCCCGTGTGAATATACAGTCTGCTATTTAATCTGAACTTTGATGTGTGGAATACACAGCTGTGTGGTTTCTGTATTGTTTCCTGGTGTTTCACTCAATGATACTTGACTATTTCAACAACAGCTGGTGGGCCTCAAGTTGAATGTCCATAGGTTAATGCAGGTTGATAAAGTACAGTTTTCTTTTTCATACAGGTATAGGATCCCTTATCCAGAAATGTGTTATCCAGAAAGCTCTGAATTACAGGAAGACAATTTCCCATAGTTTCCATTTTAGCTAAATAATTACAAAATGTAGAATTTCCCTTTTCCCAATAATAATAATAATAATAATAATAATAATAAAACAGTACATTGTTCATGATCCCAACTAAGATAAATAATTCCTTATTAAAGGCAGAAATTCTGTTGGGTTTATTTAGGGTTTTATTTAGATTATTTATCAGAGGTCAAGCTTGTGAGGTTTTTTTCTACCTTGAATAAACTCGCAACTCGAGTGTTTGGTAATTTATGAAAAAAACCCAAATGTAAAAACTTGACTGAATGCATGCTGGGAAAAAAAAATAAAAAATCTCAAATTTATCAAGTTGTAGACAAAATAATCCTGAATACCTTGAATGTATCAAGTTTTCAAGCACAAATCACCATAAGAAACCTAAAAACTAATCATGAAGGCAAAAAACATCTACATGACCTCTACAGGTTTTAGCTGGAGTATTTGTGGCCAGGCTTCAAAATTCCCTCTTAGCAGTTGTAATAACCAATCTGAGGTTATGGGGGTCATGTGGTTAAAATGCTTGTGTGGAAAAAGGTCACCGATTGAAATAAGTTGTGTTAATAAAAACGTTTGCAGGAGACGTGTTTGGGACCTTTAATTCACATACAATTTTGCTGGCTATAAAATTCTATCTAGCTACACCCATCAAAGTATGGGTAACAATCAGGATGGGGCTGTGCCATTATATATCAGTGTTGCCCAAACAAATGGCTAACCCCCTGAAGGTCTAGTAGCAGGGAGGGCTTGGCCTAAAGGACAGTTAGGGTGATATTTGGGGAGAATGTGTAGTTGCTTTCCGAGGTACACCCTAAACCCAGCTTGAAGGTCAGTTATGATGAGATTTGGAGTTCAACCTTATTTGCTACCCCAGATGTTTTTGGAACAATGGCTGAATTTCCGATACTCTGCTGTTTTCCTAAAATGTTAAAATTGCTATGAGATACAGGGGACCCTGACCAAAGACTGGAAATCCAGTTGTGTCTGGAACTGAAAAGAGCTGTATGGGATGCCTACTTACAGTATACCAGTGCCACTGATATAGAAATAAACATGTATTAATCAGCCATGCAGCTGGACACAAGGACACAGCTAAAGCACCCATGGAAGTCCCTTAAGGGTGTACTATGCCACTACCACTACACTTCTCAGTTGGTTCATATTTAGGGAAATTTACCACTGTGATACAAGTGCAACAATATATCCCTGATGGAACCTAGCTCTGCTGTCTACCTCATAATATCAAACACTGCTACAGTACCACTGTTTAGGAATATAGCTCTCCGCAATTCCTTACGCATAGGCTCCCTCTTTACTGGCACCTAGTTAATGTAGTCTCCAAATCATACTCCCACCTCACAGAAGGTGTTTTCCAGAGAGACAGATTTTCTCTCAACTGGAGTTTATAAAACTAGAATGTTAGCTTGTGTATGAGCCATTAGAGTAATAGTGTGTGTGTGTGTCTGTGTGTGTGTGAAACACTTTCAGTGATCACTACAATACTTAGTTATCTTTAAAAAGCAAGTCAACCCCAAAATAAAATTATGCCTAATAAAAGAAAATATAATTCTAAGCAACTTTCCAATATACATATACTAAACATTTTCAGTGCTTTTAAGCAGCACTTGATTAACTTCTGTTGTTACTTTTTAAACCAAGTTGCAAAAGTCTTAGTTCCCCAAGACAGGTCTGCCGTGTCTTACATTGTAGCAACAGTCTGAGCCACCAGGGCAGAAAGGGACAGACAAACACTGCTTTCATAGCATATACAGATAACTTTAAAAAACAGATAAATGTGTAATGGATATATACTGCACAGTTGCTTGGAATTCTGTTTTATTTTATTGGGCAAATCTTTATTTTTGGGGTGACTTGCCCTTTAACAAATGCCATACACCCCAGCTGCATAACAGCACATCAGAGGGGGGGGGGATTGAATAGCTGGGGCTACCAGCCAGTAGGGTTGCCACCTTTTCCTGAAAAAAATATCCTTCCTCTATATTTATCTTTTTTCCTATTAATAACATTGGGATCAACCATTAAAAATACCGTCCAGGCCAGTAAAATACCGGCCAGGTGGCAACCCTACCAGCCAGTAATGTATTGATCTGGCAATTTTACCCCAGAGAGTTTTATCAGTAGAATATAGTATTAGAAAGGTAAGTAAAGAAACTATGTGATCTACAGAATGGATCCAGCTACCTACACCCTTGGAAACACTGGAGCTTACTAAAACAACCTAGGACCTGCCAATAGTGAATGACTCAACTATAAGGAATGGCTTATGGGGCTCCCTCTTTGCACTGACGTATAAAGTTTATATTATGTATTCACTGTATGAATCACAGCGTTATATATCAAAAGTTCCCATCTAAAGAGCCTGATCAATATGGAAGCACTCCAAAGAGATGGCGGACTGTATAATTGCTACTGTACACAAAGCAATCTACAAGAAAACCCCACTTAACGCATGATAAAAGCCGACATTCGCCTACATTAATGAAAAGGAAACGGATATAATTACTTACAGTGCTGAGGAATTCAAACTGGGATTCAGGTTGAGTCATCTGGGAAGTTGTCCGAGAGGCATTATGAGAGCTGAGAAGGATATGGGGCTTAAAGGGCCTTGACAAAGAATTACATGGCATAGAATTCCTACAGACACTATACAAGCATAATTATCCTATGTATTCCTTCTAACATTTACATACACACAAAGACACACTCATACACCTTTATATCATATACATTTACATACTTTTTTAAAGAAGTTGGAACACTATGGGGCAGATTTATCATTGGTCGAATTTCGAATTTAAAACAATTCGAAATTCGACCATGTGAATAGAAGGGAAATAAATTGTTTGAATTCGAATATCGAATTAGAAGGATTTTACCTCTATTCGATTGGTCGAACGATCGTATAGTAAAAATTCGATCGATCGATTAAATTGTTCGAATTCGATCGAATTTACTAAATTCACTGGTCAAATTTACCTAATTTGCATATTTGGAATTCGAACTCTAATCTATTTGAAAATTTGATCAAATTTCAAATCATTCATGTGAATTTAGTAAATCTGCCCCAAAATAAAATAGAAATAATTTTTTTTTCCATAATTTGGATCTTCATACCTTAAGTCTACTAGAAAATCATGTAAACATAAAAAAAATCCAATAGGCTGTTTTTGCTTCCAATAAGGATTAATTATATGTTAGTGTGGATCAAGTAAGAACTACTGTTTTATTATTTCAGAAGAAAAGGAAATCATTTGTAAAAATGTGGATTATTTGGATAAAATGGAGTCTATGGAAGATGGCTTTTTCCTATTTCCTGATAATGGATCCCATACCTGTAGTACAGAGGCAAATATCAAATGTTGAAACTAAGAGATTGTATTGTTTTATTTTTTAAATGTATGTTTAGTTTAATTTGATACCAACAATAAAACACAAAAATGATGACGAAAGAGTGGAAAAGTTGCAAAATGCTAAAAAAAACCATCCCATCTCACCAATAGGGATGCACTAATTTTTTGCAGAGTTTCACCATAGAACCTACACACATAGGGGCAAATTCACTAAAATCCGAAAATTAGCTAGCGTTGGCTTCGCTAGCGTTCGCCGAATTTTCGCCAACACTATGCAAATTCACTAAAGTGCGAACTTACGTTCAGGTCGGCGAACGGTAGTGTAGTTGCTCTAGTGTTACTTCGCATATCAATTTTGATGTCATAATACAAGTAGCTTCACTTTATTGAGGTATTGTAAAGACAAGGGTTATTAAATCACAGTGTTATATTTGTAATGATTTTATGTACTGATTTTGAGTATTATGGGTAATATGGAGGTGAGTAGGCCAGCATAGCCCAAAACGTTGCCTAAAAAACTTTAAGTAAAGTTTTCTCATTTTTCAATTATTGCTGCTGTTTTCATTGGTTCCATGTAACTTTGCCCTGGCAGGGGGTTTGGCTTGTACCGGGGCTGGAGAGAGCTTGTTCCACTCTGGCAGCACACATGGACTATATTCACTATAATCATCTGAAATCTCTGTACACAAGGACAAAGCCGAAAGGCAATATTGGGTCACTGTGATCTTCTGGCCCTGCACTGCATAAAAAACAGACACAATTCTGTAGTAGGAATCAGTCCAGGAATACTTCCCAAAACTATGGTCTGTGAACACAGTTGCTGCAACCACAAATGCAAGTTAAAACTCTACAGAATCAACCATATATAAACATGATCCAGAAACACTTCCACCTTCTCTGGGCCCAAGCTTGTTTAAGATGGACTGGCAAGTCAAAATTTGAAACTGGAAGTCACAGATGCTGCATTCTGCAGGTTAAAGGACAGAAGAACCGACCCAACTTGTAATCAGTGCACAGTCTAAAAGTGAGAATCTAGGATTGTATGGGGGTGCATTAGTGCATGTGGCATGAGGGGGTTGTACATCTGAGAAGGCACCATCAATGCTAAACAATGCAGGTTTGAGAGCAACATATACTGCCATTTAGACTTGTTTTTTTAGGGAAGGATTTGCTTATTTCAGCAAGACATTCACCATGTATTACAACATTATGATTTTGTAGTAAAAGAGATTGCGTGCAGACCAGACCTGTCACCCAACAAAAGATTTGGTGCATAATAAAAGGGATACTGTCATGGGAAAACATGTTTTTTTCAAAACACATCAGTTAATAGTGCTGCTTCACTGAAATCTGTTTCTCAAAAGAACAGATTTTTTAATATTCAATTTTGAAATCTGACATGTGGCTAAACATTTTGTCAATATCCCAGCTGCCCCCAGTCATGTGACTTGTGCCAGCACGTAAGCATGGAACTGCTTTCTGGCAGGCTGTTATTTCTCCTACTTAATGTAACTGAATGTGACTCAGTGGGACTTGGCCTTTACTACTGAGTGCTATTTTTAGATCTACCAGGCAGCTGTTGCAGGCAGATCTTCTGTTAGGGATCTGCTATCTGGTTACCTTCCCATTGTTCTGCTGATGGGCTGCTGGGGGGAAGGGGAGGGGGGTGATATCACTCCAACTTGCAGTACAGCAGTAAAGAGTGACTAAAGTTTATCAGAGCACAAGTCACATGACTTGGGACAGCCAGGAAATTGACAATATGTCTAGCCCTATGTCAAATTTCAAAATTAAATATAAAAAAAATATGTTTGCTCTTTTGAGAAATGGGTTTCAGTGTGGAATTCTGCTGGAGCAGCACTATTAACTGATGCATTTTGAAAAAAAACTTTTCCCATGACAGGATCCCTTTAAATAAAAATATGACAAAGGAGACCCTGACTGTTGAGCAGGTGAAATGATATCTGGCAAGAACTGGACAACATTTCACTTTCAGAGCTATGGCAATGGATCTCCTCAGTTCCCAAATGCTGCCAAAAGAAGAAGTGATGCAACACAATGGGAAATATGCCTTTCACCCAACTTAGTACCCCTGTGCTTGTTGCAGGAATATGAGTAGCAGACATCTACTCTTTATAAAGCCTATTATTTTACATTTTGCACATATTTCATAAAATGACTGCAGTGCAGAGCATTATGTTAATTTCTGGCACTAAATATCTTTTGGCAGATGAAATTTAGACATATTGCCATGAAGCCCAGCCAGTACAAGTTGATATACCTATGCTGGTTCCACTCTTCAGAATTGACGTTATACCATACTGCTGCTTGGGCGGGCAAAGAAATGGTCCCCTTGGGAATAATTTATCATGGTCATTAAGGTTATGTGCTTGAGGTACATGGCATCAAAGATTTCCATCTTTCCCAGGGAAAACAGTTGCCTCTTTAATGGATATAACGAAGGAGGAAAAACACTTAGTGGCTATAACTCAACCTTATGTTGGACATAAATTATATTGCTGCTTAAAATGTTTACATTTTATTATTATTTTACTAACGACATTTCCTCTTTCTTGGGCTGTTATTTCTTATAACTTAATGTCACGATGAAGTTTCATTTCTCCTCTCCTGTCTCCAGCTCTGCTGCTAAATCAAAAACATCCTAGACTTTTTACCGAGGTACTGGATTTGTGTTTTTTCTTGACACAACATAAAAAACTCAAATGCTTTCGAGTCAACACGTTCTCACTGTCTTGTTTTACAGGGGAATATGAATCAGCCCTAGACAGGTAATTGCCTTTCTGCTTCCAGGAGCTCTTTTACTGGTGTAACCCATGTGAATGCACTGATGTAAAGAATGACTAATGCCAACGAGCCGACATCAAAAATCATATATTGCCAGGCACAACTGAGATATACAGGTATCCATAATCTTCACATTTCTACACACAATAGGTTTGTGCTGCTAATGAGCTAATAAAACTTACTGGGTGATATTAAAGCTCAGGGTGCTACCCTGCAAGAAAATGCACCTTCAGAACCATGAAAGTTCAAGAGAACGTTTCTGTCTTAAGCTGAGACTTTCTGTCCCAGAGCCTGTTATATAAAGGATCATAAGGTCAACTGTACTAAGTTAATTTCATTATGGAAACACAGTTTTGTTTCTGTGTAAATGCATTTTGCTTCTGGGACCCCTGTTGTTGTAGCAACAGCTGGTGAATCACACAGATGTTTGCTTCTTGGGATTGTTTTGATTAATGATTTGGTTTTGTTGTAGAACATGAGTGTCATTGAAACAAAGCGTAAATTATTGATCCTATTTCTGTAACACTTACTGGGTGGGGATTATCTGAATGAACCACAATGATCCAGTCACCACAAATAAGGAAAGAAGATGCTGTTCTTTATAAATGAGCTCTGGTGTGGTGGAGCCTTGCATGAATTAGTGCTCCAGCATGTTAGGGCTGAATAGACTAACTGGTAAAAAAAACAGATATGGAGTGTGCTGTTCCTATGCTCACTTCTAAAGACATGTGACTATGAGACAGCACTAAATAATGGCTTTCAAGAGTTCAGTTGGGGCACTTTGTAGCACTGTTTGCAGTAGACAAAAATCTAAAAATCTATTACCATTCACTTTTAACAGCTATTGCCTGAAAGCACCAGTGCACCCATTGTCAAATGAATAGGAGCAATTTCATGCATTTTATTCTCTGCCATGG
>CM044431.1:49045419-49056868 GCA_024363595.1 Xenopus borealis | reverse complement strand
CAGGGGTACCTAAACCCATGGCACACTCCACAAGTTGACTCCTGAATTACTCGAGGCTTCAACCATGCCGTATCTCCAGATGTCTCATTTTAGGCAGGTTGCATATTGCAAGCAGACAACGTTAGATCAAGCACAATGTTCTCAAATGAATCATGCATTTTTGTAAGAATGAATGTTACAATATAAAACACTGTGGTATGAGAGTCTGTCATTGCATTTTTCACATTGCATTTTAAAAAGCAAATGTAAATAACCTAGGAAAAACAATGTCCTCCAACCATAAATTTCTTTGACAACGAATTCTAGGAATGTGTCAGTGGTGCTGTTCCAGCTCGGATGAAAGATGCGCAAGGAACAAAATGATTCACCAACTTAAAAACAAAATTAGCCATCACTTTTCTGGCATAAACAATTTGTGCTGCCCTAAGAAATACAGCGTTCCTAAAGAGATAATTGCTGGGCCTATTTTTAATTACTCTTGTTCTCTACATTTTGCCTTCTTTAGTTGAGTAAATGCAGGCAATTAGCTGTCATTGGTTTCTAAACTGTGATGGTGGACTCCAAAGTGACTTTTGAGATTTGGCTGGATTAACAGCAGTTAGGAAGGGGAAAATTGAAAAAAAAAAAAAACATTTTTGTATTGGATTAAGGATACTGCTCCGCTTTTAAATGATGTTCTTTGTCTTTGCAAGATGATATTAGATATAAATTAGGTGACCATTCTTCAAGAAAGCTGTTCAAAATTAAGTGGTCAATTTATTTAGAAACAGAAACAAAAAAAGGCAATTTATTTTTACCTTCATGGGAGAAAATCCTGAGGGTCTGGAAAATCCTTTGCCACCTATTTTGAACTTCACTGTACCATTCACATTTTATATTGGAGAAAATGTTTGCTGTGTTTTTAAATGTGTAGAGCAAAAAAAATACCTGTTAATGTTAAATGAATTTATTTATGTGATTCACATAGAATCTTGGCAAATATGGTTTGTTTGAATCTTTGCTGCTGAATTATTCAAAAATTTAATAAAGAGAATTTGCAAATGAAAAAAAAAAAACATTTAAATGAATTTTTAAAAACACGGATCCAACTGAAAGAGTGTTCAGGGCAGAATTGGAATGGATGTATAGCAATGTTGTTGTAGTTGTCCCTTCTTTAGTCAAGGCACTGTTATTTATATGCTTCATATGTCCATTTTTGAAAATCGAGTCTTTGCAGGAGGGGATCTGATTATTGCTACATGATCATAACCAGTAGGAAATACAAATTGCCTAGTATGCTGCTCCCTGTGCAAAACATTTGGGAGTATTATTTTATTCAACAAGTTGAACTGCTAATACCAAAAATATCGCTGATGATGTTTCCTGGGCATGAGCTTTGGTGTGTGAGGTCCAATATATTTAATGCCAGCTGAATACTTTTCTCTGTACCAATCGAAAATTGCGTGGTTTAAAAATATATCTACTTGGGAATTCATGAGTTCACTAAGAGGTCTTATTTGTTATGCCAATCCTTACCACTTATAGCTATGAAGACTTGGCAGGTATAACATCCATGGTCATTCCCATTAGAGGACCAAAATGAATCACAATCCTTTACAGAAATGCACTGTGAATATATTATATAAGTGCTCAAATATCAGCTCACCTAGATTCATATTATCTTGAGCAATGATGGTTTCCTTTTATTACTCCTGCGCAAGGTTCCATTTTTGATGTTCTGTACATGGAAATGATCTACTGTCCAATGTTCCATTGAATTTCCTCTTGCGGTGTATGAATATGTGCTTTCTTATACAAGTATAATTTTCTGAAATGGTTAAAGAATGTGGAGTTAATATATATCCTGTCAGAATGCATTGCCATGATCCTATCCATTTGTGATGCTCAGAAAATATCTCTTTGTTAAGGACTGGAGTCACACCGTATGTCAGGCTTGAAGGAAATAAATCCCTTGATTACCTTAGATGATATGACAGCTTCTGTCTGCAGGCCTTTATAGTTCCCTTCATGGAAACCCTCAAAAAGGATTTTTTTTATTTTGTATGACTTCTTGAAGAATCTGATCAAGTAAATATTTTACAACGCTTCCCCTCACTAAATGACTCCAGAAAGACTTTTAGAACCATAGCATTCATCTTCTTCTTCAGGGAACCTGACATTTGCTCTCCTGCTTGAATTTGCACAAGTACTGTTTTGCAACTTCATTGATATTCAAAGGCAAAAGTGTGTATTTAAAGACAGTGTTTAGTTTTGCTGGTAGTAAAACAATTCAGTTAAAAGAATTTGTGAAATTGTTCAGATAAAGGCATTCATTACTATACTGCGTACATTACATTTGTAGTATGTAATGTAGAGTTTGTTTTATCTCTGCCTTAAACTGATTGGATGGCACGGTTGAACCAATGGGAGCCACATAACCAAATTAAGGGTCACTGTGGTGTTTTGGTAGTCGATGATGAGCAGGGTATAACAGGGATTTATTAGCAGGTTCATGCAGCCATTACACAACAGTAGTAACTTGAACTCTATTGCTTTTAAACAGTCTAGAAGGTAAAGTATATGCACAGTATAACTCATGTGCACATTGACCTCTACAGGCCTTTTGTATAAACACCACATATTCCCCCTATAGTAGGAAAGCATTTATGCAAATGTAATAAACAAAAACAATAAAACGGTATGCAAACAATAAACAATATTATACACTATTCACATCACACAGTCCTTGGTCCATGCAGGTAGTTTTCTGATTCTCTCTTCTTCGGGCCTATTGCAGTTGGCATCAGGAGTAGGAAAATGTACTTCATCAAATGGAACATCTCCCAAGTCATATCTAGCAGGAGCAAGACGACTTGCATTCCTTATGAATCCATCAGATGGTCCTCACTGGCATCTCACTTCAAGTGGTGTAGTAAATTTAGTTCGTCCTTCTTTCAGTATTCCTGGTTTCTTAATTCTGACTAAAGATCCAGGCTGAAAGTGCACTTCTCTTGCACCACGTTTTCTGTCAGTATAAGCCTTGCATTTGGCTTGGTGATGTTTGACAACGTCAGCAGTAGATGATTTTGTAGGAACATTATTTAGTTTGATGTCTGCAACATGTAACTTATTGCACATTGGTCTGCCATGTAATAATTCAGTTGCAGATGCTTGGGTTGTTGCTCTGTAGTTATGTAATTCTTGTGAGACAGCCTCACTTATAGAGTAGGGCAATCACCTCAATTTCTGGTGTACTGGTTTTAAATCTGGTGTCAGCTTAACAACCAAATGAATTGTCACTTTGTGTTGAAATTTTAGACACAGGCTTTGTGGCAGACGCTGATGCTGTAGTAATGAGACCATATCAACTAATTGTAGGTTAAATGCAGTAAAGAGATCCCTTCCAAGTATAGCAGTGCCCTTATTCACAATGTAAAAGTCACATTTTGCAGTATTTGATTCAAATTGTACAGTCAATGGCAAGCAACCAATCACAGGGATTGAATCCTTAAAGTAACTGACCAGTCTCAGGGCAGATGCGACAAGCGTATATTTGGCAAAGTATTTCAAGAAAATATCCTTTGGTAGTATAGAAACAGCTGAACCTGTATCAAGCATCAGGTTAATGGAGTGTCCCTTGTCAGCAGAAGCAGTACTGACACTGACAGTGCATATAAACTTGTCTGGAATAAATGTACCAGCTTTATCCACGCTGAATACTGTAACATTTGGAGCATTCTCTCTCTAATGCAATCTGAGTTTGTTTTCACTATTAGGTCTCTCAGCATTTCATCTGTTAGATTCCCAAAACTCATAGTTAACAACCAACTCTCTCAAAGCTGCTAAAAATTATTCTGTGGATTCACCATTACATTGTCCACGTTGGGGAATGTATATATTTCAGCAACCATATTTACTCTTGGCACAAAAAAGTTCTTAATAGCAGTAAGAGCAGTTTCATAAGTATCATCAGGGGATGGTAATGTATAGATGCTGTCTCTCTGGTCCCAGGCAATGAATAAGTAAATGCTTTCTAGCAGCAGAAATCTCCCCTTGGTCAGCAGCAATAATGTAATTTTCAAACATACGGATCCAAGCAGTAAAAGGTATAGTAGGATCACCAGGATTTGGAAGAAAAGCTGCAGGCTGCTGCAGAGGTAGAAGAGACATCTTGTCGCCAATTTGTTGTGTTTTGGTAGCCGAGGATGAGCAGCATATAACAGTACTTTATTAGCAGGTTCATGCAGCCATTACACAACAGCAGTAACTTGAACTCTATTGCTTTTAAACAGTCTAGAAGGTAAAGTGTATGTACAGTATAACTCATGTGCACAGTGACCTCTACAGGCCATTTGTATAAACACCACATTCACTACAACCTAAAAACTGATTGGCCTTGAATGCATATACTAGCTGTTTGATCTCCTGCTCTGAATAGAATTAAAGGTTTAGTTCAATCTGCCATTGTGTACCTTCAGGCTCTTCTTCTTATCATCACCCCCACCATCATACACACACTCACCCCAAGCATGTAGCATGGCATCCAAAAGGTTGACAGAGTATGTGCAAACAAAATGAGGCATTTTAAGCCAGACAAGAGATTAAAATTAAAGGGGTTGTTCATCCTTGAGGTAACTTTTAGTATGATATAGAGACAATTTGTAATTGGTTTTCATTTTTTATTTTTTGTGCAGCTCTCCGGTTTGCAGTTTCAGCATGAACAGGAGAAGGTCTGAATAGAAAGATGAGTAATAAAAAGTACCAATACATTTGTAGTGTTACAGAGCATTTGTTTTTAGATGGGGTGAAAGTGTGAAAGTTGGAGTCAGAAGAAAAATGCTAATAATTAAAAAAAAAAGAAAAAAATTATGAACACCAATTGAAAAATTGCTTTGAATTAGCCATTCTATGACATACTAAAATTTAACTTAAAGGTGAACCACCACAATAAAGCCTTGATTGTAGTTATGTACCAAAATATCCCCTTAGAGAGCAACAAATAGTCCAATTGTATTTATAAAAAAAAAAAAAAAGATAAATAATTTATTATGCCTAACTTTTGGTACCCCTAGTTATTGTAGCCTTTCTTCTCCTTTAATGCTCCCATTATCATTGACTGAAAAGTTGACTGGAACTTTAACCTTTGTCCATTGTCTGTCATTAGTGCATTCTAAAGAGAACCTGCTTCTCTAGCTTCTCCATTGAGCATATCCAAAAAGTCCCCCAAACACACACACACAGAAATGAACCTAGGACTAATGATGGAAGGGTTTTTTTTTTGTTTTTTTGCTGGTGCAGGTCAGTTGCTTGACTTGTGGAAAGGAAGATCTTCTCTGTGTATTTCAACTTCTTGCAGTCTGAAACTCCTTATATCGCACTGAGATTTGATGTCTGCTCCTGATTTATTCAGCATTCTGGACTAATGTTACTTTCTGTAAATGGCAAACAAGTATTGAAAAAATCTTTCCCTTACCCTGCTTAATCAAGATTGATGTATTTTTGTATTTGTGGTGTACGAATATGTGTTGTGTATGAATGATATATAACGTTATGAGATTCGTTATCTGGAAACCTGGTATCCAAAAATCTTCAAATTACAGGAAGGTCATCTCCCTTACACCCCATTTTAATTTCAAATAATTCAAGATTTTTTTCCCCTCTGTAATAATATAACAATACCTTGAACTTGATCCCAAATAAGATATAATTAATCCTTATTGTAACAGAAACAATCTATTGGGTTTATTCAATGTTTAAATTTTTTTGTAGAATTAACACATGGAGATCCAAATTACGAAAATATCGTAGGTACACAGGTCCCAAGCATTCTGGGTAACAGGTCCCATACCTGTATATGGTGGTGCCACTCTTCACAGAAATATCCATCTTTTGGTTTTGGCATTCAGATATTTTTAGTTGCTGATTTTTTTATGCAAGGTCATTGGAAAAGCCCTGTCATCAAACTACTTGTCAAAGGATTTAGGCAAAATATAACACTTTAGCTGTTGGCATTACACCAGACTGATATCACATATATTTATTTACAAGCTGAAGCAAACTTTATGAATGAAGATCTCCTTGGGCTGGGCTAGATTTTTGGCACACAGATGAACATTCATAGGTGAGTCTGTTTTACACCTGATGCCGTCAGTTTAACAGCCACTAATTATAGTTTAGCACAATGGAAAAAACACTTTAGAAAGAATTCTGTCCAGTATTTACTAGCGTCAGATATCCCCTCTCAGAGGTTGATTAAACATCCCATCCTACAAAACAGGGCTCTTGTACAGATTCCGTGGGCTGGTCCTACAATGTGTGTATCTATTCTACCCACAGGGTCCTGCAAAGTTGAAGATCTTTTGTAAAAATGGTTTTTGTATGTGGTTGAGGATTAGGAAGTGTAATTGATATAGGTAATTTCATTATTTCTTATTCTATTAAGATATTCAATCTTAGTGCCCTTCTATTTGTTTTCTTCACAGTGCATAAGATCTTAAAGATATCCTTATTAATGAATGTCTGTTTTGAGCACCAAATCTATAACACTCAAAGCGTTGACAGATCCTCCTACCACATACATATATGCAAAAGCTAGGCTACTGAGGCTGTTCAAATGGCTACAAATTACCATGCATCTAGTGATTAAGCAACCCGAGCTGATAATAATGTATATGTTCTGTTAAATTCTGTTCTGTGACCCATCTTTCCAGGGGTGAAATAACCTGTTTGCAGAGAAAGGAAGGAAAATGGTTAGGAATTATTATGCTTCAATTTTATCTTTAACTTATTTTTTTTATTGAAATGTGAACATGTCTCTGACAAGTGCCAGATGGGATGGAGCTAAAATTAAGTCAAGATCAATAAGCAGCCCACATTCTCAACACATTTTCTGCTAGAACTTTGCAGCTCAGGGCTGGAGCCAGAGAGGAAAGATAACACAACAATTGCAGGATCACCCCCTTGTGAAGATAGCGACAGAAACATCACCTGTTTTACACCAAAGGTGTCACTTAGCTCTGTAGTTTGTATGTTTATTAAAGAAAATGTACTTTTCTAAGATAAGTTTTTCAATATACATTAAAGGAGAAGGAAAGCCATTTGTCCAAATGTTAGGCACCCCAAGTTTTTGTATTTACTTTCCTGACACTCTGGACCGGTGCTCCTATGAGCAGAAAACTGCACCAGCCCTGGGTTATACCAATGAGCACCATGAAGCAATTATCTTCCGGCTTCTTCACTCCTCCAGGGCCAGACATATGCACAATAGAACAAAATAGCTGGGCTTTTCATTGAAGTTTGGCTTGTTGCTCTACTGCGCGTGTGCATCTGCGAGAAGAAAGAAGAAGCCGGAATAGGATGGTTCTCTGGTGCTCATTGGAAGAACCCCTGGCTGTTGCATTTTTCTGCTGATAGGACCACCAGCCTGGGGTGTCAGGTAAGTTAATACAATCACTTGGGGGTGCATGACATTTGGCACCCCCAAGTGGAAAATAACTTTCCTTCTCCTTTTAGTAAACTATTTAATGGGTTGTACAGTTATTTGCAAATGTAATTGCTACTGAAAACAGTGTCTGTCTCATTGTTTACATTCTCTTCATGCCTAGTTCTGACTCCTGAAACAATATTGCAAGCCAGCAGATTAACAGATCGGGAGAGGAACTGACTCCTTTTACCAGGCCTGTATTTGTGGGCAGGCCCGGGCCTATTGCAGCAAGGATCTGGGGCAGTTGCTCAACGGAGGACTTTATAGTAGCAGCAGGGTACAGGTAGGGTTGCCACCTTTTCTTGAAAAAAATACCGGCTTTCCTATATATTTATCTTTTTTCCTATTAATAACATTGGGATCAACCATCAAAAATACCGGCTAGGCCGGTAAAACACTGGCCAGGTGGCAACCCTAGGTACAGGTAATAGCAATGCAAGGGCACAGGGCTGTCTGAGGACAGGCGACATGTGTACAAATGGGTAGGGGGTGTGGGCGCACAAAGGGGGTGGTTGGGTGCGAGTGGGTCATGGTGTGTGTATGAGGGTGCGAATGGGTCAGGTTGCTTGCGAGTGCTTTGGGGTGTGCACATGAGGGTGTGAGTGGGTTGAGGTGTGCGTGGGAGGGTGTGAATGTGTTGGGTGAGCACACTGTGGATTTGTGTGTAGGGGGGCAGTGGTGTCAGTGGCCTAGGGGCGCACCAGCTCTAAATTCAGCACTGCAGTATTACATTGTCAGACCCATTATTTATGAATATGTATTGGAAAGATACTATTTTTTCTCCATTATACAAAAAAATAGTTTTTGGGTGAAGGACAAATTAAAGGTGATGCTAAATATATGCACCTGGACAGCAATCCATGGCAATCAATCAGATGATTTCTTTCAACCTGCAGCTGACTGACACCAAGGGGCAGAATTATCAAGGTTCGAATTTATGGTTCATGGGCGTTTTCTTAAACTCCAATAAACTCCCACGAACTCAAATTTGATCAAAATACAACTGAGCGAAATGTATCAATTAATTCAAAATGAATCGGGTCAATGGGATCAACCCAAAAAATCAAATAGAATTCAAATTGAATTTGATTAGAGCTTTAAAACATGATTTTTCTCAGAAAAAAACTCAAATTCAGGAAGCAAGCAAACAACTCCAAATTGACCCCTCCATAGGCTATAACAGCAACTTGACAGGTTTAAGGTGGTGAATAGTCAAATTTGAATTCTTAATGGGTCAGTGTATGGTAAATTTCGAAAAATCGAATTGAATTTTCACTTCTTTAATAAGTCTCCCCCCAATGGCTAATTGGTTGTTATGGGGTACTGCCCAGGTGTAGTTTTTCACAGAGTTTATAAATGAGCCCCATTGTGCTGCTCACCTGACTGTAAATTACTTTTACATGTTGATAATCACATATGAGCTCATTATTCCCTATCTCAATGGAGCTTACAATCTAAGGCCCCTATTACATTCAAACCATACATCAGGATCAGTTTTATTTGCCTGCATGTTTTACAGCACAAAGGCCTTTATTTATAATCACCACTAGGGACCACTAGGAAGTTCCCACAGATATTCTTAAAATGTGTACTAAAAGGGATTTTGTAGTCACTATTTCCCTGATCCAAATGTCCAGTTTCAGTTTTTGGAAGGATTTTCAACTACTGATTCACTATACACTATATTGCATCAGCAGATTTTTCAACACGCCCAATCTGCAAACCATGGAAGTACATGGTTATGATTCAGTATTAGAGGGCCAAATAAATCTTTATTTCATATGATATTATCAGTATGTATATGACCAGCTTTAGTATATTTTACAGTCTTACCACAGCAGAGACAGTAAGAAAAGAAACAGTTGCTGTCATTTTACCTGTTCAGAGTGTGTAGTCACTGACTGGCAACTTAGAATTTTTTTAGTGTCCTGGCAGGAATTGAACCCAAGTCTCCAGCTCTGCAAGGCTGCAACACTAACCGCTGCATGACTGTGCTGTTAAATTTAGAATTGTAATTTCATGTATCTGTTTTGCTCTCTTTGCCAGATTTTCTAGCAGTCACTGGTTTATTATGTTTCTATTCATGAAAAAGAAACAAGTCATTTTTTGGCTTTTGTACACAGTTTTTATCCCACATGGTAATAACTATTTTAAAAATGGTGATCCGATGAAGTACAAATTAGGTTATATCCTGTCCTTTATTTTTTATGAGATCACTTTTATGCTCAACTTTGCTGGAGAACTATTTAGAAAACTGCTAAATATTTATGTAAAGCATGAGTCTCCAACTATTTATATTTCATTTCTTCATCCCCCCACCCCAAATTTCTGTTTAAAAAAGCATTCCCTCTTAGTACTTTCTAATCTCTTATCCAATAATATATTCTTTTCTAAACAGCTTTTGAACATGCATAAACTGTTGTTTCCTAATGTTTTCAAACTTTTACATCGAATGTAATAAATCTTATAATATAATGTAAATCTGTGACAGGGTAACAATGAAAAATGAGTGTTTTTTTTTACAGAAAAAAGGCATAGTTGTTGAAGGAATATACAATTATTCATTTTTAAACCACATATTTTTTTTCTTCGTTTGGCTGTTTAACTTAATTCTTTTCATGAAGGAAAATGTGTTCCTCATTTGGGTTTATTTACATGTATATCTGTACTTTCATTGGAAAGGCAGTGCTGCTCTTTATCAAGTTCTTGTGCTTTGGGTAATGTCCTTTGGGGAATTCGCTGTGTCTGGTTCTGTTGTCACTTTCACTTATGGCCTTTGTCATTTCATGCACTGCCAATGTCTACATTAGCTGGTTCTTCTCTCTATTGCTCCATCTTCCACCATGATGTTCTGTAACCTCCTCTTATTTTGCTGTCCAAATATTTGGAAACAAATGGGAGTCATTTGCAAAGTGAATGGCAGTGGAGAAAATGCAAAAAATTGGCACAAAAAGTTCTTTGTAAACTTTCTTCCTGACCTGCAATTTTCTTAATTGTCCCAAATACCTGCACATGTCCCATGAATACAGAGCTTCCTGCATCCAGTGGCACAGTATTTATGAGGGGAAGGTGGGTGAGATATATAGGTATGCCACTTTCCTCCCCAAACTTGAGTGTATCCAGATAAGGGAGCGCCAATGCTCCAGGCGCTATGATGGACCCTAAGGAAGTTGCCTTGGGCCCACGCTCATTGCACTCTGCAACTAGTGCTGGATTTCTGATCTGGTGCTAAGTGCAGAACACAGCCTGACTCCAGACAACAGTGCTTTTTATATGAGCACTATAGTGCATGCTTTTATTGCTCTAGTATTTGCATACAGGGGCAAAGTTAACTCACAAAGACTCATAAAGACATTGTTTCACACTAGTGGGACAGACAGCAGTCCAACTAATCTAGCAGAGGTATGTGTAGTCCCTTTTACATCCACTAGTGCTCCAGTGTTTTTGTCCAGAGTGCACTGATAATATAAGCCTCTGCCTGGCTCCAAGAAATGTGGGTTAAAGGAGAAGTAAACCCTAAAACTGAATATGGCTAGAAATGCTTTACTGAACTTATTGAACCTGCCTAAAGGTTCAGTATCTTTATAGGCCTTCACAGTTGTAGCAGGTGTTTCCCATCTTGGGATTTTATTAGGAGTGTCAATGACATGCACATGCTCAGTGTGCTCTGAGCAGCTGTTGAGAAGCTAAGTTTAGGGTACATCACAAATCATCAAGCAGAAAATGATGTTTGGCAGTCATATAAGCTGATGTTACAAGGTTGATGATTAAGCTCTGGTGTTATTTGTGCTGGTTTCTGAGCTGCCATGCCATTTGCTAATCAGACTTATATTGTGAAATTGATATATACATTTTTTACATATTTAAAGTGATACTGACACCAAAAAATGACTTTTTAACATTACACATTTAGGGGCAAATTTATCATTATTCACGAATTAATTCGGTTGTCAAATTAAAATCGAATAATTTTAGGAAATTTTTCGA